>BGPR01000006.1:3461630-3728628 GCA_013235015.1 Araneus ventricosus
TAAAATCTTCTTTTCGAACTATCCGTGGCATGAATCAATTCCGAGAGCCTGTGTTCCATCTACCGTATCTCTTTCTCGGCTGTATGCGAGCCGAGGAAGCGCACATAAAACAGCAAGCACGGATGTGATAAGATTAAAGTCGCAGTCCGTTAATGCCGCTTATAACCTGTCAGGCGTTACTCATAACAGTACCTTAGAGAGCTGATGCTATTATGCATGAAATTGCAATTTCAGCCAATTACTTTGTTATCATTAGTTTGCCTAAGTTTGGTTAAAGACCTTGGAGGAGAAGGATTTTATTAGACTTCGAGGAATTGATTTTAATAGATATTTCTTGCCGTTATTTGATTTTCCTGAAACTGGCTGAGAAGTTTAAAAAATATTTGAAACAATTTAACTGTAAGTTAATATCTAATGATAGCATTTTGGAATCGTAAATCCTTTCAGAAATTCATTTGATTCAATCGAGTATTGACTTAGCTTGAACTTTTATCTAATGGTTTGATTTTAATATTCAATATTCTGAAGGATAGTGGGTTTAATTCATTCAGAATTAAATTCTGTTCAATAGTTGAAAATATTGTAAACATTTTGGCATTTGATAGAGTTTTAGACTAATTACAGAATTTTTGAAAGCATTTGATTAAATCGTATAATTAACTAAAATACATGATAATGGATTTCTTTAATTTCAGCATGGAATCTGTTGATTGCAGATGGTTTCAATTCATTGGGGAATAACTTAAAATATGCTCAATATTTAAATATACTTGAAACAGTGCAACGATTGGGAAATAAATGTATTTTGCCTTTTTGAAACATTGATGCTTTAGGTAAATTATACCATTCAATGAAATGCTGAATTGAAATGGATGACTACGTATTATTTCGAATATAGATGGATGTAATTCATCCAAATTTGCTATCATATCTGCTGAATAGATAGGAAACATTTAAAACAATGTAACTTTTATTTATTAAGAGTTACATAGAATTGTTGACTTGGCAATTTTGAATCGCTGACGATTTCAATAAATTATTTGAGCCTGTCAAATATTAACTTAAAATTAATTAGTTAAGTATCCAATATGCTGCATGCAGGTAATATTAATACATTCAGAATTTCTATAAATTCTGCTGAAGTAAAAATATAGCTGGAATAGCATTGCATTAGGTTTATGACTACTTTTGCATTCTGAAAATGTTAATGCTTTTAGTAAATCATTTCACGCAATAAAATATTGAATTAAATTAATGATGTTGTATATTTTGATTTTAGCATCGAGGACATTTTACATAGAGATAGGTTCATCGACCCAGGAATACAATAGAAGATGTTTATTGTAAAATTTTTATTTATGTCGGGAATACTTTTGCACGAAACGAAGTTAAAGAAGGACAGTCGCCTGCATATCTGACAAATATTTTTAATTTAGGACATGTCTAAATATATGTTGGTGATAAGTCCTGTGAATTTACATCTTTTGATACACTTCCTGTTCTCACAAGATATGCACTAATTTATTTTTTAAGAATATTCGATCAGGTTTCAAAATGAAATCGATGTATATTAATTTTAAGCATAAATAATTCTAAAAAAATAAAATGTGATAATTTATAATTGGAAGTTTCTTTCATAGATTTTCTTTTATTTTGTGATATTATGCTGATAAACATTGTATTCATTTTGCTCATTCATTATTTTGTTTACTGCTAAATAAAGTAACCTGACAAATAGAAATTTTAGCCGTTTGTATGAAACTGGTTATAATCGCTATTAGTAAATTGTTAATAATTTGAAAATTTCGATTCCTGTTTTCCAGACGATTTTATAATGTACAAATCGGCACTTATGCGATTGACAAATTGTCTGCAAACCGCATGTCTTGCAACAGGTAGTCATCGTTGAAGCACTTAACCACTCAAGCACTCGGGTCTGTGAGAGATATTCTTCTTCATTCTATTATTGGAGTCTGTGTTGAATTTCAGATTACAGGACATTTTCGCCACGAGGACACACAATGCGTCACCTTCTGATCGTTCATCACTCTAGTAACTCCCAGATGCTACTGAATAGGTTTAAACCTGAGCTGGCTAAAGACTGGAAGTTGTGGCTCTGCTGTCTCAAGGTCGCACAGTTGCTGCGCGGTGCGGCTTGTTTACAAACAAATCAGTCCCGGCCATATTTGAACTGCCTTTGATTCTAAATATGCTTCATTATACCATCTTAATTAATTTTCCTATATTTTTCTGAAGCTTCATTCTTAATTTTAATTCATTGCTTTATCCTAATAAACTTATAAAAACATTTATTTGATGTTTGCATGTAACTAATCGTCATTTTTCCCTTTTTGTACAGCGATCCTAATATCACGCCTCACCAGGAATTGGAGAGTTTAGCTACAGACAAGGCAAGAGGGCGCTTTGAAAAATTCGCTTGGTCTCAGTATGAAACAGTGCACCAAAAGTACTTATTAATAGGTAATGTGAATATTATTATAAAGCAAAATTTAGTTGCAGTCTAATTATGAACTTGCACTTGAATTTTGCAAATTCTTTATATTCTGAAAAAATTGTGAAATACTTGAAATTTACATTTTGTTTGTAAATATAACATTTTATGTGGTACTTGTTTACCAATAGTGTACGAATGAATTACGAATAGTACCATGCATATGCACTATTTTTATAACATTAGAACCACAATTATCTATAGATTGCAGCACAATATTCTTCATAAAGCAATGAAGTTTTCATTTGGAATTTAAGAATTAGCTGTCTTGATTTATAAATAATTATTTAATATGAGTATTTAAATAAAACGGACATAAATGAAGAAACAATAAAACAGAGAAAATAGTTGATTCCCTAGAATTTCACTGGAATAAAGTTCAATAATATAATAAAAAAATAAATATTGTTGAGTTTCGTAATTGAGTTTTACAAAAAGTTATAACCATTGAAAAGATATAAGGTTGACTTGAAGAGAGTCAATTTACGTGGCGTAATAGTCCCATGATAGCATAATTGCACATATCATTCAGCATCTAACTGCAAATAATATTACTCTGTGGCATAACGTGACTTTTCGTTGTGCAAAATACGCAATAGATTCCAAATTGAAATCGTGGAGTTGTACTGAGCTTGTTTCATTTGAGTACGAATAAGTGTAAATGAGATTGGGGAAAATAATAGACTTAAAAATAAAAATTATGAATTTTGAAAAAATTTGCTGTATATTATAAGCCTTTTACCATAGACGTAGTCCACGACATAAAAAAATTAAAGTAAGCGCAATATAGTTGATACGACACTTGCGCCCTTAAGCCAAACCAAACAAGCAAATATAATAAACCAAAGTATTATTCAACTTTTCAAAATCGAGATTCTTGGAAAATTTCTCTTCGAACAAACCACGAGAAAAATGTTTATGCGAATTCAAAAGCACTAGAAAAAATCCCTTTTCTTATAATTTGTGAGAATATGATACGATTTACTTAATTTACTGAGGCATACATGTTTTTGATTGAAATTACAAATAACATATTTTCCTCTTTTGATAAGAAATACAAAAAATAACCAACCCAAGGGGCAACTTATAATGACTCCAAAATATCCATCATACTGCCTTAAATCTATGCCGAAATTTCATTCATTATCCCTACAATATTATTCTTAGGAAATAAAAATGTATTGCCAACAGCCTATCCCAAATGTGTTTTCCAGTATCTTAGCACTTAAAACAAAAATTCAATAACTTGATACTTTCCCTTTTAGATAAGGCGCTACAGAGCTTTTACATCTGAAATTCATGAAACCTCTAAAGAGATTTTTAGTAATCTTTTCACTACTTAAATTAACATAATATGGTACGAAACTCACTACTCTTCACTTTAAAATATCTACGTTCTCAAACTATTTCATTTTTATCAAAAAAACATTTTTTGTGCTTACGTAAGACTGCTTGAAACTTCTGTAAAATATTATCTGAGATACCCTACACTTGCTCTGAAAACGTGAAAATAATTAAATTCCTATTTTAGTATGCAACGTTCTTCAGCGGAATCAAGAAAAATGTATTTAGAGTTTAAATAACGATAGTTTCTGTATTTTAATTAAGAAATTTCTATGCATCGCCAAGTGAATGAAAAAGTAATTTGCCTCTCTTCTGTTGTGTTCACGAAAAGCACTTTTAGGAAGTAAGAAGTAGGAAAAAAAATCCCCTAACTTTTTCTTGTGACTACTTTAGCATTATACAATATGAGGACTTTTCAGGTGAAAAAAATTATTTTTTAAGTTTTTCTTCTTAAAATGTCATAAAAAATTTTAAAAATGAGTTATATTAACAAGTGGAGAAAAACTTGTTTTTGTTATTCAAATAATTAGAACGCTTGCGTATTACTGTTGAGTAATTTTCTTTATTTGATGATACTTACGATATGCCGTTGATAAAAATATGGCTTGTTTGTTTTGGAAAAGTGCAGCAATTCACTGAAATATATTTCAATGTTTTCATACAATCAAATTAATTTGAACTGCTTTCAAAAATTAAACAGTTTTGAATCCAAGACTACTGCAATTCTTTGCCATGTAACTTTTAGAATAAAAATGCTGAAAATCAAGTATTAAATAATCCCAAGTTTCTATAAACAGTAGTAACTCGGGGGTGACCATGTCAAGAAATTTATGTAATGTATCAATACTCTCACTTAAGAAATCCAGAATATGATTATGACAAATTTTCGAGTAATTATTATATTTGAACAGTATTTTAAAATCATTTAATTATGTTTGTAGTTCTATGTAATTAATCCCTACATTTAAAAGTGTTTAATTTTTTGGAACTCATTCTATAACTCTTAGATTGTGTGATAATTGTAAATAATAAGTAACAACTTTTAAAAGTAGTAACTGAGCAGAAGCTTGCTTAAAGAAAAGAACATGCCAAAAATGCAATCATTGAATTAATATACTAGCATCTAAGAACGGACAGTCAAAACGTTTTCCGGTATCTCAAAATAAAAGAAGAATTCAAGTTTCCATGTTTAATTAGCTTCTATCTTCAAATACCGCACATATGTGTGTAGGAAATAATTTAACATTTTCTGTAATCATCTGCGAGATGTCAAACTTAATAAGAAGAAAATAGTGACAGCCGTAAAATTAATTTATCCGGAATATGCGACATTTTAATTAAAGGATTTATTGACAATTCTACAACTGAAAAACATATGTACTGATGTGTTAATGTCGTTAGCTTCTCAATGCTGGACGCAATGCACTTCATAAAAATTTTTACAAATCGTATAAGGACTTCTGCATGAAGTCATTCCACATATGTTGTCATTTTCTAGTCTTTATAAATTTTAGAGCATCATTAAACTTCCCTTTGTTTGAATAAATTATGATCAGTTGCGTACTAACTCTTACATGCATTACTTTCTTTATACTGCATATTTATGCATTAGATTTAAAGGGACATTACAAAAAAAACGAAGAAGCGATTTTCAATCTGATAGATTTTATTAATATCTAGTACTGTAACGCCCTTTCTCTTTGAATCTTGAAATTTCCTTAGTCAGACTTAAGGTTAAGGTGTAGTCTTGTTACGAAGCTCGCGAAATGTTCGCCAACCATTAAAATGCTCACCAAAAGACCGACATCTTTGATAACGACAGAAAACGCTTGAGAAATATTCATCAACACTCAGGGTTACAATTTAAAGTTCCTGAACTGACACATTTGGCGAGCTATCACTTGCAAAAAAATCAAGTTCGGCGACCTAACCACTTCCCTACCACTGGTGAAGGGTATGCATGGGAAGCAGAAGAAGGCAACCATGCGGATTTGACTCCAAAGAACGCTACATGACCTCAGTGGAGTTTTGAATAAATTTATACAATCCTAAGGGCAGTTTTTGGGTGTAAAGGTATAAAGGAATGCGCTCATTTCAGATCAATATCAATTTTTAAGCAATCTTTCAAACATTTTTAATGTAACTAGATGATAAATGTAGCAAAAATCCGAAATCGCTTGTGGTAAATACTTAAAAATGCTTCGAAATAAATAATTAAAATATTTTCGATATTCAAATACTTAAAGATTTTCGAGAGTTTATGAATCAACATACCTCGTAGTGATTCATCCTTGCATACAGTATTTATAAGGTTCTACGAACAATTTTCTTTTTTAATATCTATGTGCATGAGTGCGTGCGAAACTATTTTTCAAAACTGTTGAATTCTTTACATGTTTATTGGTTACAATGAAAACTGCTATATTTGACCTATATTGAGACTGCTTAATTCTGCAGACTGTAAAAATGAATATCGTTGGAGAATTTTAAATCAAAAATTACCTCAGTTGTTTCTTAAATATATGCTAAGGTATCAAAACTTTATTGTATGGAAACGAATAATTTTATTGAACTTAAAATATTAAATCAAGATTAATAAACTTTTTTCGGGAATTAAGACAGATAAAAAAACTAAAACTTTCCTAAACTAAAACTGAAAACAAATTACAAATATTAAAGATATGAAATATTTATTATTTCTGCTGGCATATAATTTATCCCAACTTTAAATTATATTTTCTTCATTATAAATCGAGAAAAAGTACATCTAATAGAAGAATACACAATACATTTAAAATATTAGTTTTCCATTAATACATTACACTTTTTCAACGGTTGCTGCCAGACAGAAATATAAAAATATTTTATTTTACCTCTTATAATGCAACATGCTCATATCAAGCTGTGTATTTGAGCTTCTCATGAACATAAGTATCTAAAATTTAAACACTTATTACATCAAAATTTACAATTTAAGATGTCTAATCTATAGAAATTCTTACATATTAAATAAAATATTAATATAGAAATGGGAAATTTTAATATGTTAGAAAAAGTTTTCAAAAATTTGTTATAAATTTAAGAAACAATAGATTTGTTTAATGTTTTATTCTAATGAAACATCCATAACAATAGCATTCATGTATCTCAAATGCTTAAAACCGTGTTCTTTATAAAACATAAAATATTTTTTAACGACTGCTAAAGCAAAAATAACTTATATGACACAGAAAAGTTACCTGAATTTATTTACAATTGAATTGAAAATTCTTAAGAAATTCATTTCGATAACACATAATATTTATATTTTATTGTTTATATTGAACTTTTTCTATCGGACAACGTTAAAATTGCTTTTCAATATTATTCCAAACTGTTTGTCAGGAGTCGTTATTATAGCGTTATATATAAATAATAAAGATACCCTTTTTGCTAAAGTGTTTAGACTTATTTTCATACATTTCATATAAATAACTTTAAAAATTAGTTCGCGATTTTATACAGAAAAAAGTAAAACCTCATCCGTGGTTGGAGAGCTAGTATTCGTTGTGCGGTTTCCGAGCCCCCTCCCCCAAAAAAAATGTTTTCAAAATGACAATTCTTCATTTTTATTACACTTATGTTATGTAATTATCCAAAAATTTTCGAAAATTGTTTCATTTTTACAAAATGTTTTATAGGCCTTGCAGTTAAGGTTCCTTAAATGCTTAATTTTTGTTTTTATGATAACCAGAAGCAAATTTAGAGTAAAAATAATGAAACGGAAGGGAAAATTTTTGATATCGGAAGTGGGCATTTAAAGAGCTATAAGAATTCGAACAAATAATTTTAAGAGTTTCGCAATATAAATGTCGAAATCTTTTTTAAAGATATAGACTCAATTTTCGTTTACATATAGTTAGTATACAGCTAAAAGTGCCCAAGTCAAAAGAAGAAAAATGATAATGGGCTCTTGTTCTATTAAAATGCCATCTCTATAACAGAAAAACCAGTGATTATCAATAAGTATACGTACAGTATTTATTTTATACTGACGATACATTAATTTGTGGGGGTTTTCCTATTGCAGAAATGACATTTTAAAACATCAAGAACACATTAACTCCTTCTTTTCCTTTTGTCTTCCACCCTTTTATCTGTAGGCTGACGTTAATTTTTTTGTTTTATTTGAGTTGGCAGATGTTATTGTTCAATTTAAGTTTGAGCTAAAAACCATGCCATGAGAAATCATGTCTTTAAATGGCTGCGTCTCAGTTATTTCCATTCATACTTTGAAAACTTTAAATATATAAGGAATGACGCAAAACTACAAAATGTGAGAAATGAGTATTGCAAGCGACCATTTGTGTTCAAATCACAAAGGGTCATATAAGAGGGGTTATTATAAGAGGGTTTGACCTACAAATGAGGTGAATTTTAACTATCTAAAGCGGAAAAAACATTTTTTGTGCTGTATTAAAATTTTTAAATGTGTTTTCTGAGAAACTGTGCTTTTCGATGTTTTTCTTTGCAATAAACATCATTTCAGAAAATGTTTTTAAGATATTGAAAAGAAATGGTTTTCCGAACCATTCGATTCTTTTCTGTGTGGCTATGTTATATTATTATGATTACATTTTATTTATTTTAACGACATTTTAATGAACAAATGAGATACATTTTTACTAAAACTTGAGTTTGTGATCAAAATTTTGAATATTTCTAAACCTTTTTAGATGCACTACAAATTTTTTAGTTTACAACACAGGCAAATATGTTAGTTGCGTAGGAAATAATAATGGGATATATCCATTAGAATTTGTTATAGGGATGTTGGCGTTCACTACAAATGTTTGCTGAAATTTCCTATACTTTGAGTTAATGAAAACTTCATTGACATTATAATTAATTTCTTTGTTTTATATCCCATTTTGAGTCAAAACACATGTCTTTCATTAAAATTTTAAATGCTTATTTGAAAAGGGTTCCGAAGGGTTCCAAAAGGGAAGTAGAAGGGTTCCTTATAATTTTCACTTATATTTACTTTTTTGGAGAAGCTATCTCTAAGTGAATACGTCTAACGAAAACTTTTAATAACCTCTATTTCTAAAAAAATATGATTTTGCACTGCATTTCCGTTAGACAAAAAGTTAGGATAATACACAATTCTGAATATCGATCTAACAGGAATCAACCAAACTCATTTTTTCGAAAATGAAGTTTCTTGGGACTTATAGAAATTTTATTTCGTGATCTTAAATAAACAAAGTCCCCAGCAGGAGCAAAACATCTTCGCGAAAATAAAGTTATCAAATAACCCTATTAATTCCTGAAAGGACATTCGAAGGGACAGTTAATGAGGTTTCTTCTTGAGAATGTTTTACTTAAGCTTGCATACGCGGTCTGAAATAGAAACAAAAAAGAGATTGAATAAAGAAATTCAGTTTTATAATGGCATCTTTAATACATTATAATGGAAGCGGTATCACGTTATTGTTACCGAACTCTTCTCAGGAAACTGTGAAAACGCTGCACTTTTATTGTCTTTTCAGCAGTTTAATATGCTATAAAATAGCTAAGAACATTTAATTTAATGAACAAGATCGGAATGAAGCATTATTTAAAATGCTGTAAAAAGAAATTCTCTTATTATTTTTTGCAAACTGATCTTTAAGCGTAAACATCTTCTGGAAGTAAGTCTTAGAGTGTAGTAATCTTTTCTAATTTAATTGGTTCTTTCGAATTATATCATGTTTCAAACATGATCATGTACTGTGTAATTATAGCTAAATGCTAATGAGAACCATCTCTTTTTCTCAAAATTACTGATCTTTTCTGTCGTTCTACTCATTTTTCAGTATGGGTAATTAAGGGATAAAATGAAAAAAAATATACAGGGTGTCCCAAAAAAGTGGAATAAGCGTTTATTTCCTTAAATATTGATTTTAGACATATACTTCCAATTACAAAGTTTCATCAAATAAGGTAGGAATTTCAGTGAAAACACTTTAGCTTCTGTGGAAATTGAAAATAAAAAGTTAAGAAAATTAAATTTTTGGGCTGCTCACAAATTTATATGGAGATGTTTACTGCAGAAATGCAAATTTATTCAACATAGAAAAACAGTGAAATGCAAATAAATGTCGAGTAGTATATCAGCCAATCATCACGGATTAAAAATAAATATCCAATGATGCACACTGTTACTCAGTTTCAGTTGAAAATACTTGCAACTATCGACTTGATAATGAATGGAATGACAACTTCAGAACATGAACATTTAAGATATAACAGGAAATTAGCCTAATATTGAACCAGAAAACTGAGTTATTTGCTCTTAGCGTTGTGCGTATTACTAAGCTTTTCCTAAAGCAGAGAATACTCGCCCTTTATGCCTGCAGAGTTGGAAAACTCACTAAAATTATTTTAAAAATTCATATTTTTGTTTTTATTCTTATTTGCTTACTTCTCCACCATGAGAGTTCTATTATTAACGAAAAAAGATAAAAACGAGAAAAGAAGACAGAAAATGAATGAAAAAGTAAGACAGACACAGGATTGAGCTGCAGATCCAATACTTTTGGAAAGCAGTAGAATTCGCTAAATGCGTACGACTAAGTGACATAATGGAAGAAGGCAAGCAGCTATTCTTTCTGTCTTAGAAAAAGCCGAAACTGGATTTTCGGATGCTCCTGTTTTGCGCTGAAAACCAACTGTTCTTTTTCCCCTTTTCAATATCTCACCCATGGTTCGCCTTCGCTTTCTTGATTTTTTTCAGTGGCTGTTTTTAGGTTTTAGATTCACTTTCATGTTACCTCAACAGGAACTGGGCTGGTTTCTACCTATTCGATTTCTTTTATGAAAACGGAACTCACCGAAATAAGGACTATAATTATCTAAAATTCACTCCAGATCATTACAAGTTTGAACTATGTGAAGGTAAAGCGATTTTTGGAAAATTGTATTTCAATTGTATTCTAGTAATATTTTATATTATTGCTTATTTCTGGGAAGATGAGCCTCACTGCTGATAAGTAACCGTGATTTTTTTTTGAAGATTCACAAGATGAACTATTTTTGTAATTACTTCAATTAATCTATTATTTGACTAGTTTTTAGAATTAACAAGATTTAACAAATACAAAGTTATTTACTGATTCCGCCCTTTAAATAATTTTTTTAAATATGTATATTATCTCTAAAATGTACGTCGAAAGACTGGATCAAACAGCAGTGAGAGGTATGAAAAAGTGGTCTAAGTCATCAACTTTGTCTTCTTATACTATATCTGTAAGTTTTGCTGATAGAAACGTGTATGTGAATAGATGAATGTAAAAGAAATATTTTACTCATTGCCATTTTTGCTCTATGGGTGGGTCATATAAAAGTTTAATTTTTGTAACTTTTTATTATCAATCCTCTTATCTCCCTATCAAAGAATTTTCATGCAAATTCTTACCTTATTTGTTGAAACTTTGTAATTGGAAGTATATGTCTAAAATCAATATTTAAGGAAATAAACGCTTGCTCCACTCTCAACCTCTTGTAAAGACTATGAATTAGAAAGATATTTGTTACTTTGAAAAATAAGTTAGAAACTCATATTGGTTAATAAGGGCAAGTAAACATATTTTTTTTAGTTAGATGAATTTTTAGCAATTTTATACCAAGGTGCATTGAATTGAACCAATCTTTATATGTAAAACGCTAGGGTATGTGACGCAAAAAGTAGTTTAATTTCTCTTTTACTGTTGGCAATGATCGGTTTGTTTACAGAACAAAACCATTAGCTTCTTCCATGTTTGGTTTAATTTCATAAGCATAGCCTGCTACCATATTCATTCTGGTGTAAAACAACTTTTTCTGGAAAAAATGAGTTTATAATGTAGAGTTCACAATATTCCTTACAATACAATGAAACTTTGGATAAAATGATTTAAAAGAGATCAGTTAAAAATGAAGCAGATGGGTTTAGGCGAGCCAGAAAACGTTTAGATAAACGTCAAAATAGTTTAAGTCAGCTAACAAAAAATAGTGTTAATTTAGAAATTGAGAAAACCATCATGGAACTTACTATTGTGTGAACATTGTAATTTTCGGTACTTTTCCATTACACGCGCTGCCATATAAATGACAGTCGAAATCACAAATGATCCCGTTTCACTCTCAACTCGTAAGATCCCATAGTATAGTCGTCAATGCATTACGCTCATAATCCAGCGTTACGGATTCGATCTTTGAATGACAAAATTTTCAAATGAGCGTTTTTACTCACTACATTACCTTTTTCTTCCTTCTATAATTTTGATATCATGTTAAGAGTTTAATTGATTTATTTTTAATCCTTGAAAATAAAAAAAAACTTTCAAAAAATTTTAAACATTATTTTTTCGAAGACTATTCATTAATAAATTATCTTCATTTGTTACATGCATTAACTAACAGGTATAATTTCCATTTTCATCAGCCTTGTCAGATTTACCGGTGTTGAGGCCTGCGGCCCAAGTGAACCGTAACCCCTCTCATCAACTACGGAGCTAGAATGCCCTAATTTGGCCGAAAATATGTAGGTATAACGGAGCGCACCATAGAGAACCATACTTTTAAATTAAAGTATTTAATAAGTGTTTCGAGTGTTTGCCAATGTTTCTCAGTTCGAATGAATTAACTTCCACTTTTAAATCAAAGCTCAACTTTCAAGCGCAATTACTTAATATTGCAACATCCATTGTTTTAAATACTCTATGTAAAATATTAGATTACAAGATAGCATTTAGCACGTATATGATGAAATCTTAAGCAGACAATGTAAAGCCTATCCAAGTCCATTTTTTTACTTGGAAATTTAACTTTTATATTCAGATAAGAGAGGTGGTAGTTTTGGCTACAGAATCTGAGGGTAACTTATTGGAGAGTCACATTCACCGAAGATGCTCCGTGTTTGTGGACCTATTGAAAGCGAAATCGACATGGATGAAACATTCTTCTACCATGTTGGATGTTTTAATAGAAAATATCAATCAAGCTTTACTTTCGTCATAGTTTCATGGGACCAAAATAGCTCTCGTGTACCTTCAAAATTGGATGTTAATTCTTTCAATACTTAATAGCCTCAAACGCCCGTTCAACCAAAGAACGGCGAATGCTCAGACATCCCAGCGAAATTTCCATCTCCTTTCGTTGTGATTGATTCAATTCCCGAGGTGTCTGCTTTGCTCGTTAGAGAGGCTCGCCCAGACGATTTTGAGGTACAAGTAAATATTCTTAGAACTCTGATTTCAGCCGAAAATATTTCCTTGTAATAAATACCCCTTATAGCCTTTAGCTAAGCAGGGTCCTTTTTTGTATATAGACTCGTTAAGGATGCAAGCTGTTGTTGCGGTTTTTGAGAATGGTAGGGAATTTTTATCTTTGAGAAAGGAACTCGAGCGTTCCCTTATTCTGAGGTCCCGAAGCTACAAATGTCGTAGGAATCAGAGGGTTCTATCAAATAAATCAAATCAAAGATAAATGTAAAATCGAAATGAAAGATAATTCAAAAGCTTTAGGATTCATTTTGCTTTTGCTTAAAATAATTTCTTTAAGTGAAACCATCCATTTATTTCCTCTTAACATCGGATCTGCATTCTCAGTTTGAAGATAAGAAAGACTCGTTTTTAAGGTAAAATTAACCCACCCATTATTAAATTTTCCACACTAGCTACTTACATGACACATTTTTTTTTGGGGGGGGATGTGTTGCCGTTTCGATTTAGGTAAAATAGTCATAAATTAAGTATTTTACTAAATTTTTGAATCGAATAATAAAATCTAGGAAACCCTTCATTTAAATTTCGAGTTTTAAAGCACGATAATTCTATGCACGTATCGCATGTTTGCCTACACATCTTAAATGGCTTTTTAATAGCTTCAATTTTGCATTTTAACACTATTTTACGATTTCCTAAGAAATTTTATAATTAAATCGCATTTGAAAAAAATTAAAAGTATACTTATTTCATTTCTGTTATTATGAACGTTCATTTTCTTTTTTCCTACTGATTATCAAACTAAAAAAAGAATCGATTGAAAAATATTAAAATTTTTATTTCAATTTTTATTTTTTACGCTTATTGGCGGACGTTTAATTATTATTTTCATGTCTTGGTAAAAATAATTTTTATATTCTTTATTCCTTTTTACGTTTGCGTTAATTAAAATTTAATTCTAATTATAATGATGACGCAGCTTATAAAAGACACTGCCTATTAATTAAGTAAGAAGATTAATTAACATTACTTATGGTTTTTATATATGCGGAAAGCAACTGGTGGTTGTACAAACATTTAATATGAGCTCTTTCGAATAGCATTGATGTTTGTTGAGTTTTTTTAGGTAATTATCCTTGATTTTAATTTACTAATTAAAAATTTATAAAAGATATTCCTGGATGGGTTGCACTTGCGTCATAACCAAAGAAGTTTAAGTGCAGAATACGTCTTAAATGAAGAAATAAGTCATACGTTATAAAGCAACAAACAGAAATGTTATATAAACTAAAGAAATTGAAAAATTCGATTTTTTTGCTAAGAGTACAATAAGCCGGAGTGTTGCAAGAAAATTTTGCAATATGTCGTGATTCAGTTTACCAGGCGCACTGTAAAATGACTGTAGAAAAAGACAGTTTTTGAAGAAAGAAAAATAAACTTTGACTCTTAGTATTTTGATGCCAAGTGCTCTAATTTTAAATCTTGTCAATCAGTTGTAACATTCAGTCCTTTCTCATTAAAACGACATCTGCTCATTTTGATGTATTAAAAATTGAAAGAAATAAGTATATATATATATATATATATATATATATATATATATATACACTGACAAACCGCAACTGCCTAAAAATGCCTCATGCCATTTTGCAGTATTATTTCCCATAACCGTGTACGGAAGGAAGAATTTTTCATCAAAAATAAATTAAAAAATAACGGGCAACCGTTTTTGAGTAGTTATTTCTAACAAAAGGGATGGCATGATTATTATATTTGAAAGTTCACTCAAAGATTTGGTGAAACTCCTAAAAGACTTTCAAAACCGTTCTTAATTTTACGGTTGAGTAATAATTCATGAGCGGATTTCTTTTCTTTCTTCAAATTTCAAAAAGAAAAAAGATGAAAGATAGGACGCATTGGCAAAATGTTTTATGTAATTTGAAAGGGAATTTAATGCTCTACAAAATAGTGCATTTTGATTTTTTAATTTTATTGATTTTTGTGTATTTAAAATGGAATGCCAAATGAACAAACCTAAGCATTTTCAGCCCTATTCGCCTTTTTCATATAATCGAGAGGCTACTACCGCCGAAGCCACTCGAGATATTTGTATTGTTTATGTTGAAGGAGCAATGCATCAATATATTCCCAGCTGTTAATTTACGTGCTTCAATAAAAGTGAAGGACGATTGAATCAACTTCATCAAACGCCCAGAAGGACTCAAAAACGCTCATGAATTATTACTTAACCCATAATAATAAGTTGGGTCGAAACATTACTTCAGTGCTATTAAAGGACCAAACAACTTCATTCAACTTTGTGATTAAGATTTCCAGGAGACGTTCTTTACTTGGATGCCAAAAAATCTCATTACTGAAAAAAAATAACCAGACAGTGCAAATTATTCTATCTTAAGTTTCTAATTTGCATGTTTGCATTCAAAGGTTTCCACTTTCATCACTTTAGTTATTTGCAACACTATTCAGCAAAAATAAATGCCTCTATGCAGAAGTGAAGTAAACAGTATAGGAAATAAACTGAATTAACTTCTTAATTCCAAGGAATGTATTGAAGTTAATATAGATATTATTTACAGGATGCTAAGAAAATATTTGACCAAACGGAAAAGGGTATTCTAAAGAATCAAAATAATTTTTCCCCTTTGCTGTATAAGCCCATAAATAGCATACTTAAGTGGTACTTGAAGCTGTTTAGGTAAGAAAGTTATTGAATTTGTTAAAGTGGATTTGTTTCTTGGCTATCAGGGTCGCCAGATGCGACATGCTGGAGTTTTTTACTTTGCTACATAACGAGCATTACGAGTCGCCACACTCTATTGCAGTGGGACCTGCATTAAATGTTCCATAACTTTTTGAAAATGTATGGAGATCGTTCCGAAGATTATATTACTGTCATCCAATTAAAAAATTCCTCATAAAAAGTTCTGTTATACTTCACTAGATCAATAATTAATTTCAATTTTCCTATATCATTTAGCGAATAGAATTTAAACGTGAAATTTCCAAATACATATTCTACTGCAAATTAGTTATTTGGTTCTCTTTACCATTCTTTTCAATAAAAATGTTATTTTCCGAGAATCCTGCTTAAAATTTTCGTTGAATGTGGAAGAATCAAAATTTCTTCTCAATTTCAGTTTAGTATCCTCCTCAACAGACATTTACAAATTTTATTGTTTTATTATTCTTAACAATGTCTTTCATTTTCAGGAATGAAACCAAAAATTCGCGACCACTACAGAGCTCACCGGCTGTCATTCTGGCTAAATCTTATACCCCAGCTCCACCGTCCTGGTACTGCATCGGTAGTGCCACAACACCATCTCTTAGACGACCATAACAACCCTCTCACTTATGATGGAATAGTTAGGCCTCTTGCAGATGGTGATGATGTTTCTGCGGGTGTATCCGGACCATTCCTCAGTGGGCCACAGCAAGCTTTACCCACAGTAAATACTGTCTCTTCCAAAAATGCTACTTTGGCGACCTCAACGTCCACCACTGAAGCCCCCCAGAGACCCCCAAAGAAACTTCCCGGAGCCACTGCTGAAACTAGTGCCAGTTTCAATGAAACTCGATCGGTCTACATTCAAGAAAGCTCGTATTCAACAGCCTTGAGTGTGACGATCGCAGTAGGCACATCGCTGCTGGTTTTAAATATTCTTATCTTTGCTGGGGTTTACTATCAGCGCGATAAGAATAGAATGGAAATGAAGCTACAGAAAAGGAATTACAAGGTAAATTGTCGTTACATGCTTATTTTAATGAACGGAAAATAGCGATTTATTTTGTTGGATTTTTCGTTTATTAACAAATATGTGATACAGTTTCAAAAGTAGTGATAAAGCCCTAAAATATAGTCAAGAGGAATCTTGATAATATAATACGAGACTAAAATATTAAGTTGTAAAAAAGTATGAATTTCAAAACAGTTTTTAATTCTACCTGGTGGTGAAGATGGCTTAAAACTATTTTTCATGATGAAAATCACGTGTTAATTAAACCTAAAAAATGCATGGAATACATATCATGAAACTATTTAATTATGCAGAACAAAAATCTCTCACCAATAATAGTTCAATATGAGTACTGAGCTGTATAATACATAAATTTTCCCTGTAGTTGTAATCCTAAATTGCGCTTAAAGCTTACAATTTGAGTCACCAACATTTTTAGATGTTTCAATTAATTTGAATAATTAAAAAAAATTAGTGATAATATATTTGACTTTAAGGAAGATTTTCAAATCATGAATTTTTTTATTAAAAATAATTGTTTTTAATATAAAATAGTGTTAATTGAAAAATAATTTTTAAGTATTTGCCCAGTGTAGGTTTGGTTTGGTTTGGTTTTTTTAGCGCAAGATCCATCCGTTGCTAAATTGCGCCTTGCCCAGTGTAGGATTTAATCGATAGAAGGAATAGGTGATACATCACTTTTCAATAAACATTATGATTAATTCATTAGAAAAATTATTATTTACAAGACTCAAAACTGTATTAAATTCTGAAACGTAACTTTTTGTACTTAACACTATTTAAGAAGATGCAATTAAATTAAGTTTTTGCATAGACACTGGCTGACAAGCACTTCTCATTTCTCCTTGAAGCGAAAACGTCTTCAAATTAATATTTATAATAACTTTGGTATGAAAATGAATCTAACAATAATACAGTTTAATAACCATATGATTGTCAATGATGGGATATGTTGAATAATTGATTTAAAAGAAACCGCATAAACAAACTTGCAAATCGTTTAGTTTAAAAGGGAGAATATGATTTCTTTAGAATGCCGTTTTGCCAACAATATTTGACATATATTTTGAAGCCATGCACATACAAATACTAAAACATTTAATACCATGTTCATCAATTGATATTTGAACTTTGATATACAAAAGAAAACCCATTTCCAATATTTCGTGATAAAGCTAGATTGGGAAATGAAAGCAGGAAAAAGTTCTTAATCTGCATTTTCCTATTATTTAGTTATTGCGTTATCAGTAGTCTTCTGTTTAAGGGATTGCATTTGTTTCGATTTTGGATGGTAAATTATACACCCTTGGCAGTTTGCCATAGTGAATCCGAAATCCCTGGAATGATAGTTGGGTCCGAATAGCATATGCCAATTTATAGATTTTAGAATTTTATTTAGATTACATATCTTTTATTTAAATTAAAAACACACATCATTTTATGTTTATACGTAATATTATTCATTGAATATATTTATATTAAATCTGTTGATTTTCATTATAGAAATAGAAATTAAAAATATTATTTTTGATTTCTATTAAACTCTTTATTTAGTTACTGATAGCATATATTCCCTTTAAATTATTAATTAGAAACATATTTGACAAATTACAGGATACATCAATTTCTTAACAAAAACAACTTTTAATGAATTCTGACGTAATTAAAGTATAATAACAACGAACTAATGAAAAGAGGATACATAGATTTTTCGAATCCCTTGCATACGACTATTCATCCTAAATCTAGAGACATAATTGAAGCAGAGAAAACGTTTTAGAAAAATATTTTAAAATTTCGATAAATTTTACCTTCGTCTAATTTTTAAAAAGTATTTTAAAAATACCTTAAATCCCATACAAGTGTCATTAATAATCTCAGCAATAGCACTTCAGTTGCATTTAAAAACGTACATTTTACCATTACCTGAGATGCTTAAAATTGTAAATCTAATCTCCAGACTTTTTTATTTTCATTTTGAGCGTCCTGAAGTGCAATTATTCTTTGTTTAATTTGAGATTCATTTCGAAAAAGGCAAACTGTGTGTATTTGGAAGAATGGAGCTGCGTTTTTTCTTCTGAATGTTGATCTTATTAAATTTATCACTTCAGTACGAAAATTAGATTAAATCACACTAAATTAATTAACATGCTTTATTCAGTAAAAATTATATTACAAGATAATTTTTGAAACAATGAAAGTTTCAACGCATGAATTCAGAAAATAATTGTTTACAAATGTCAAGTTATTGTAATCTCTGATTATCTGTGTTATCATCGTTCCTTTTCCTATATATGTATCAATTTCCTTGTGATGAGTTGGATTAAATGGTTTAACAGTGATAAAAGGTCAGTATCCGTTCAATGATATATATTTCTTCCTAAGAATAGTTAATTGATATATATTTTTATGCTCCAAAGAAGATTTCTAATTCAAAATATCATATTAATCCAAAAATTGCTATGTTTGCCTATATATATTTTTCTTTTTAGTACAAAATGTGGTGCTTTTATGTATAATCATAAATCAGAACTAAATTGCAACTCAGTATATATTTATCTTTATTTTGTATATGAAAATAACATTTCTAGAAGCAGAAGTTCCTGCAATTTCGATATATCTTTCTTAAAACATATAAAAATCAATACTAAATATGCATTACTCTTGTAAAATAAAGAAGCAAAGCGAGAGAGAGCTCGTAAAATACGGAAACAATGATTCAAAATTGTATGATAAATTTTACTTGCAGGTGAAAACAGCAAGTAATGGAAGAATTTAATGACGGAACATCCAAATCAATCTGTTCCAGTGTATGGACCAGAAAATTCAAAATAATGGGTTTCTTGAATCGTATATGTGCACTTAAGTCTCTGATTTCAATAAAAAATAGTTCTGAAGAAATTATGTTATGTTACAACTGTGCATTTGCGCATTGGTAGGATAAAATGTTGTGCATCTCTCCTAATCAAGCTTCAATTCGTTCTGAGTCGTTTAACTGCAAATATACGCTTTCAATCCCAGGATCTTGCGGTGTAGGTTTCTCTTTGCTATGAGAGTTGAATGGTGATAACCAATTTGACTATAACTCAAATCTTGATTAATCACACAGCTAGAAGTCTCTTTCGACTTGGCTAAATTAAAACTACCGCACTGAAACTTGACAGTGTCACAAAACCAGAGAAAATTAACTCTAACCCAGAAGCGAAGTTTAGCTTGTCTTATTTGAACTGTATTGACATCTGCCATCAACACAAAAAATGTCTGTTCGACTTATACCAGGGTGGAGCACTTATTTCCCCAGAGATCGACACTTGGGCTAGAGCAACACCTTTCTTCCTGTAAACTGGTCCATTCAGTTTGAGTAGTTCATTCTCATAGGCGTTTTCTATAGAATAACGCACGCTGAACTAAACCATTGCCGCCCATTCTATGCGTTCAGGAACACATTAGTGATACGAATATTCGAGACACTACAGAAAAAAGGAATCCTTCTCTTTCTTTGAATTTTCGAACTTTGTAATATTTTTTTGAAATGCAGCTTGTATTTAATTTCCTTACATTTTATAGTTCATAATAGTATCTTTGAAGTATCTTTATCTTTTTTTTCATTCCAGCTAATCAGGACAAATTTTGAAATTCTGATACACGATTTCATTTCATATTAAATATTTCGTAATTTTGTCCGTTTTATCATTTCTTTACCGGTAATATAATTCGAGGATTGAATGGAACCAATTAAGACTGCAAAACTCTATCTAGATTCTTCCTACAAAATTGGACCATAATCTATCTTTTCGAACTCAAGATTTTATAATGATTCTAATTTTGCCATTTCTTTACCGAAATTCAAATTGTGTTACAGAATAAAACACAGAAACACAACAAAAACTTATCTAGTTCCAAACTTCACAATTTATTGAATTCATTACGATTCCTCACTGAATAATTGTGTCTTAACGATTCTTCTCCAAAATTCAAAAGATAATTTCAATCGGAAATTTCTCCTCAGGTCCATTCAGAGTCAAAACTTAATGCATTTCTTATTCAGTCAACTATCTGCCTGAAGCAAATAAAATGCAACTAAATCAGCTTTTGTTTTAAACTCCTAATTTTCCCCTGTTGGAATTAGACCTTAACTTACCACTTAAAGGAGGAAGGAAAGAATTCCACAGATCTTCAGGGATAATGATGATTCAATAAGATGAACCTTCTGCTAAAAGTAACTCTGCCGCAGGGTTTGTTTTCTCTTAATTCTCACTTTCAGTGCTGTAGTGACTCAAGGGCATTTTTAGAAGGGAATGCTTTTCTCGCTGTATTATTGTTAATGTGGGGATGGTGGTCTTGTCCTCAAAGTCATTATGAAATCAGGTGGAGAGATATTCTGGGACTGAAAGTTAATTTAACAGCACTGTTTTTCTTTTTATATGTTTCCGAAAAGTTAGGCTGATATTATTTTACACTCCCTATGGCTGAAATAGTTTAATTCACTGTTGAAATTGTATAAGATGTGAATATCTGCTGATAACAATAACGTTTTGAAGATTAAAAATTTGGAATTCGCAATGATTTCTACAAGCTAAGAATTAACGATTTTAATTAGCAAACTCAAACAGACTTCAGAGAAAACTCCTTACAGCCTTTTAGAATATCAGTAGATTTGAGAGAAGTTTAACACTCATAGGTAGTTTTAAGCAAACAAATATTTTCTCATTTTCTAATAAATTTCGTTCGAATAAGTTCCTTCCGATTTAAATGCCAAATTTCCTGAGTGGAATTTCTCAAACTTCCGAATGAATCTGAGAAAATTTACCATTTCAGCATCTAACACAATGTAAATTTATGTTTCATTGCTTCAAAAAACTCATCATCTGGTGTCTTTCCAGAATAATATCAATTTTATTTAAGCTATTATATTTTTTGAAATATACAAAACTTATTAATTGTATAGAAGTTCTCTATCACTATATTAAATCTTTTATTATGTTTACCGCACAAACGTTTCAACAAAATATTAATTATTTTATGCTTGATTATTTCATTAGTTTCAGAAATAAATAATGCGACAGTTAGCAAACTAAATTTGAAAAAATACCCCAAAAGTAATTAATGTTATAATTTAAGAGAAATACTAATGAATCCACTTACTTTGCCTAAATAATTAAGCGTTTTACGCTCTGTACATAATTCTGCAATTAAATTAAAAGAAATTTTGCTAATTTCATTTTAATGACAAAGAAATTTGATAAAATCGCAATAACTAAGAAAATGACGATACAGCTTATCTAGATATTACAGAAATTTATTGTTTTATTAAGATCAATATTATTTTTTATTTATACCTGTAAAAGTGAATATTGTCATAATTTAATAATTTCAAGGTCTTTTCCATTTCTTTTTCAATTTCTTTATAATATAAATTTAAAGTAAGGACGTTAAGTGAATAAAAATGTAATGCACATGTATTTTTCTGCTGTGCTACTTGTAGGGACGACGCATTTTTTTATTTATTTCAAATTAAGTAAAAATGTGGAATACGTCATAAAATAGCGTAAATAAAATAAATAAAAATTAGTAACAAAATAATTTGAAATTTCTAGCACACAGCTTTGTTACTATACTGTCAATTTGTTAATCTGAAATGTCACTTAAAACACCGCTTATCTCAATCATATAAGCGAAAATGACTTATGAAAATCGCGAAAAGCAAACATTATTTAGTTTTATTCAACTTAAATTCATACTTGAGTAAGTCTCTTAATCATTGAGTGAGTATATGATTATAACTCAATGACAGATTACATATTGACCAAATGTATGCAATAAATTTTAAAATAAGGTTAACAAAGAAATTCTAACTGAATTAATAACCTAACTAATCACATAAACATAAGTGTACTAATAAGATTAAAGAGAATTGGCAGAATTCACTATTATTTCTTACACAGTGAAACTTGAAAAAATCTGAGGATGCTGAATGGACACATTTTTTACCATACATTTACAAAATATAAGCATTAGAATATGAAATTATACTGGAACAGAAAATTAACACTTGACAACGAAAACAGCAAAATTATTAATTTAATATTAATGTAGTTTTATTACTAGTTTTGTATGTCAATTAGCTCATTCAAAATGTTGTTAAATACTCTGTAAACTTGAATCATATAAACGAAAACACCTAATGAGAATCCCGAAAACCGGCATTGTTTATTTATTTTTTCTACTTATAGTCAAACTTGAATAAGTCTTAAGTTAATGCATCAACCCATTTAAACGACAAATTGTGAAACTGTCATTAGTAATTAGCTTTCTTTATCCGCAAACTTACGGAATGAATAAACAACAAGCATAACATTTCCCGAGATAATGTGCTAGTCTAATGACAAGAGAAAGCCATTGCAAAATTTTCCTAAAAGCTTTTCAAAATGGCGCAAAGGAGTTCTACTTTATTAACATCTCTTTATTTAGGCAGTCGTTGCCAGGTTTCTGCAGAGAAATAAAAAGAATTTGTTGCGAGAGCTACGCTTTTTACTTTACTCGTAACTTAAGTAAAATGTAATCGTGGTATTTAAGGAAAAATTTAATCAGTCAAGAAATATCTATATCAAACTTGCGATGAAAAGAGAGTTTTAATTGAAGTGGACTTTTATCTTAAGCCTTAATTGGACTGAAATACATTATCTTCATTTATTAAGCACTTAATCAAATGTGATTTGATTTAAAAGAAAAATTTTGAAGAATTGATTAAGATTACTTAAGAATGAATTTTTTGACAGAAAGGTTTCAGAAGAATGGCTTCCAAATCGTAAGCGTGACATAAACAGGAAAAATCGGAGGTATTCTCACTAAAACTGAGAGAAAGAAACTTGTTCTACAAAATTTGCATTTCAGATAATGAAATAAAAATCTTGAGTTTTAATAACAGAATTCTCAATGATTGAAAAAGAATTGTTTGGAACATTTCCGATTTTTAAAAAATTTAGATCATCATTACATAGCAATGGTGTGCTTTAATATTAAGGTATTTTACTTTTTCTATCGAATAAGTTGACGTTGCTTCAAAATGTTTAGATAAACTTGGATAAATAGTTGCAATTGAAACCCTATTTGCAGTTTAAAAATAGCATTTAACTATGCGTTGAACAATAACAAGAAACAATTTTACAAAATATTTTTAAATTAGATCTTTAGCTTAATTTAATTAAAAACTGTATTTTTTCATTAAAATTTATTATATTCTTGCATATTCTGATTCAAAAATATAATAAGCAAAATATTTAATTATCTGATAAAAAATACTGAAAATGAATTTTTAAAATAAATTTAAGTGAAGCAAATATGCATTATTACGCACTATACGGTTTAGACATTTTAATTAAGCTGGAAAATGAAGTAAGTCAAGTTCTCCCCGAAATGACATTTTTTTATACCCACCGGTGCCGTACTCTGGAGTAAAACATATTTCTTGAATGGAGAGGCAGAGTGATTTTTAGAGCTTGTCCCAGGTTTCCTAAATAAGCTAAAAGTTCATTTGATAAACTTTGAATTCAATTTTCAAAATAAATACAATTATTCAATATTTGCAGTACAAAGTTATTTAAAATAAGAATTTGTGAAATATTTCATTACATTAAGGTCAAGAGCAATTTCATATGCATAATCACATTGCATTTTAAATTTGTTGATACAAAAATTGCTAATATGAGAAACAAACGAATAGTTAATAGAATTTATGACCGAGTTAAGATATTATATACATACGAGACCTGCATTTAGGGCTTTACTTAAGAAGTATAGAAAAATTTATAAATGTATAATTATACTGATAATTGAAAATTAATTATAAAATTTGTAAAACTCATTATTTCACAAAATAGTTTGAAACAATATGATCACATATTAAGTATAGTGGCCTAAGTATGGTTTTTCAAAAATTATACTCAAAAATTAATAAAAAATATAATACGTATGGTTTTATGCTATCTTTGATCATATAAAAAACAACTTTGTCTTTTCATCCCATAAATTCATTAAAGATGATATGCTAATCCAACAATCATTTTAAATTTCTCTTTTAAAATTATGTCCTACAAGGAAAAGAGGAATTTACATATAATAGATACATTTTGAAAAGTAGGATGAAGTAGAAAAAACTGATAGTTATGTTTGCAGAAGAGCTTTTTCTAACAATCGCAAGTTTCTATGCACGTATATAAGTAAAAACTAAAATTTAAAAATTCTATGTCAGAAGCAATTTATTCAAACTAGACGAAATAAATAAAGTATGCACATAATATTAAATATAGTTATTTCTTGAAATTTGAGTTCTTTTCAACTAAGTTTTTTCTATCTATTTGGTGAAGTATAGTATGAAACTTTATTCAGTTGTTTCACATTTAAGTGATTAGATTCAGCTATCGCTCTTTTTATTTATTACATATTGTAATATGATTTTGGATGCAGTTTTTTCACTCAATTTCTGTTGCAAGCAATATTTATTCAAATATAAAATACTGTTTCGAAAGATATATTGAATGTATTAAGCGAATTCGAATTTTTATGCATATAATATTGTTTTCTTTTTCGGCTAGAAAACCAATACGAAATAAATAGAAGCTTTTATTTATTTTCAAACATAGATCCATTTATTTTTTCATAAAATTTAGGAATATATACTGTTGAAAGTAAAGCTGTGTCTACTGTGTATATTATTTTCTTTCTGATACTCTCATCCATATGAAGCTTCGAATAATTTGTATATAGCCGACTAGGTTGATATAGCGGTTGTGGTACTAGCCTCAAATGCGCAGGTTCGATTCCTGAACAAATTCCATGGATTATTGATTTGTCAAAAGTCGGCAACATCTAAGCCGTTCGCCTGTGTAAGCAATCCTAAGCTCTCTTGGAGTACCTAGAGAGTGTATCTATTGAGTATCTGGTCAATTTACCCTTGCGTGATGCACGTCCATTGTACCACGCCAACTGCATCTCAGAGCCTGTTGCGTAGTTATCATAAGAATAAAGAATGTGGTGTCACAGCACAGTGTAAGGAAACGAGTCAATTTGGCGATGTGAGGACATTTTTTTTTGGGGGGGGGGGGAGCAGTGAACATTTTATTGTTCTCTTGCGTACGCGAACCGGGCAAATTTTTTTAACTTAAAAAAACATCAGCGGCTTCGCTTCCAGCAGAGCCGGAAACTAGTAGCTTTGCTTCTTCATTGAATGTTAGGAATCTACCTTCTTTTTTTAAAAAATTACACGAACTAAACTGTCAAAATTAAAACCGTTAAATTCCAAACGAAATATTATGAACATCCTATTAAATCGTCCAATGAAATTTAAATTAGCGCATAGCTGACCAATCAAGACGAAGCTTCGAAGCGCAGAATTCCAAGTTAATGATGCGCGCGCCAGATACTAATTTGAACGTCACTGTGCAACCAAAACAAATGTAAAGACATCACTAAACCGTCTTCCTCTTGTCGTCAAAAAGTTGGCGACGCAAAGTGTGGAAAAACGGCTCCGTACCTTAAACTTAACTTTAACCTTCGTTTGTTCCATCTGCAAACCATAAAAATCAATTTTAAGAAATACTTCGCTCAAAGAAATATTCTTCTGATATGTAAAATCTACTCCAAAAAAATATTTTTACTAAGCTATAGTCCTTAGCATTCGTATTAGTTTCTCAAAAGCGCTTTTTAATTACTGCTGTTATATTTTTCTAAAGCTATATATTGAGAAAGGTGTTCTTGTCTCTTACTTATCAGAACACATTATGGACCATATTTTATTTAATTTTTAAATAAATCATCCTTACATTTCAGATTTCAAAAATATTCTGAAAGCATTTCTTCCAATCCTGTCGCCGTGTGTTTCTGGTAAATTCCGTATCAGCACTAACCCATGAATAGCACTGGGCTTAAAAATAAATATTGTAAAGTATTTTTGATTTACAGGATGGCAACATTTATGGAACTGATGGGGAAGAGCCAGGTGATGAAGAATCCTTTCACCATCAAACACACGGCGACAGCGATAAAGACAGTAATATTGATAGGGATAAGTACAATCTCTGGGAATTTGAAGTAAGAAAATGTTTAATTCTATTGTTGATGTTTGCTAGTTCCCTGTGGTGGTTTTCTTTTCTGTCACCCAACCCCATTTTTGTCGCATGAATTGTTTGATGACTAGTTAAAAGTTTTAGTTTGTGATTATAGAAAAGTATATACCTAGCCCCATGTTTCCTCTAAGATATAGCTAAATGCACGCATACGTTTGTCCATTTGGAAGCTGAAACATCAAAACTGAAACGGATGATAAAACATTTTACAATTGGAATAATGTAGCGATTGTATTATTTCTTTTGTTTTATTTTGGTACATATATGGATAGGGATTATTATTTATATCGAATGAATGAAGTTGTTTTGTTTCGTTTCTGTATGGTCATTTTGTAGTTCATTTAAATGCACATCCCTGAGAGGTTGTATGCATCCCATTGTGATAGCTGTAGAAATGCCTGACTGGAGTCTATGTAGTCATTAGGTCATTAAGATTGGATTGTTATAGTAGTACTTCTGCATGCCTCATTTGTTAAAAAAAATTCAAGACACTTTACTTGCATCCTCGATATATGAAATGTAATGCGTTTTTTGTTGAATCTGTATCTGTCTATTTGAGTACAGTGTGTAAAACTTTGAGTGAATTATATCTCATGTACATTTAAGTGAGAAAATAATAAAAGACTGGTATAATCTCAAAAATATATTGTAACATACCTAAAGCCAACAGTTTACTGGAACATGCAAATTCGTTGGAATTTCGTTACGAGAGCTTTGTTACCTATCAGGTCTTGAATTTGATTGGTTTTTTTAATCCCTATTTACTTCTGCTATGATTCATGTGTTAAAGATTAATTTATTAAGGCAAAAATGACAATGAAGCTAAAATGAGACATGCAATATTCAGTTTATGCAACGAATATATGGTTATCCAAATAATAAATATAATATATAATAAATTAGTTATAATTATTAAATACAATTATTAAAAATGCCCCATTCCTTCCAGAAAATATTAAAAGATAACATTAATTCTAGTTTAGTAAAGATAAAATTATACTTCACGGATCAGTTTCGTATTTTACCAGTATTTCCTTAGGGTTTCTGGCGGAGATTACTAATATAGGGTCAATGTCTAGACTTTAATTGATATGAAGCCTTAACTTAGCTTTTATTTTAGTGTAGTTGCGTATTAAGGGAAAATAGCAGTTTTTTTCGTCCCACACATCATATCGAAACTAAAAATTGAAATTAGACCTCTAGTATTTGGTCCACAGTCCTTCTCCACAGTCAAGACTTACGTCAGAGGCATCCACACTCTCCCCGATGCTCCTGCCTCTGTGAGGAAAGATATTATTAATTTTAGTCCATTAGAAGAAAAACCGACTACAAGTCAGACTGAAGATGTACTTTGTTATGATTTAATGATTCTTTACTTTTCAGGTCCGACGAGCCGGCGAACGCGAAACAATCGTGATACCGAATCAAAGCAAACCAAGTGCAGCCAGTGCTTCTTCTCCCATGGCTATTTGCCCTCCAGGCCTTCCTCCAGATTACACGCATCATCATCATCAGATCATCCATCCCACACAACAAGGGGTGCGTATGCTTCCCCCAAAGGTACCCCCGAAACCCGTCATGGTTCCACCTGCAGCTTCAGATAACGCCTTACCAGAGGCTCAGCCGTTGCTGCCTCATTGTGGTATACAGAAGCAAAGCCAGGCGCCTCCTCAACAAACTCAGGAGATGCCAGTGTGAGTAGGTCAAGTTACCATTTTGGAGAGATGGCGAGAAAGCAAACTTTCTCACAGAGTCGGTTATCCGACGTCATTAGCAGAATCTTGTGACGGTTGTCGATTGTTTACATATTCCTTGATATTACATTTAAAGAGTACATGATATGCTTCACCAACAACCAAAGACGTTTACGACGTGGAAGACTTGGTGGACTAAGTATATTAAGTGTTTAATGGTGTGCTTTTTTCAGGGTCGTCACCTGAGATTTCTGAAAAAAATTTTTAGTTCTAAATCAATGGACTTGCTTTTTGGTAAGCGTGAGTGTTTTTGTATACTGAGAAGACATATTTCTTCGGGAGATGAGTTAAAAGTGAGACTTTGTGCAGGGAAGGGAAATTGAAATGAAATATTGTGGTCTGTGGGTAATAATGAAAGATATAAAATGCAATGTTCCAGAATAATTTTATTTGAATAGGTTGCGTTAAATATCCTCTGAAATTGTTTAAGAATTGAAACAAACTACATTCTTGTTTCTAGAAAATACGTAGCAATTATAACTTGTTGCTCAATAGTTTGCTAGAACATCTTAATGATTTTCTTACAAATAAAAAATAGATGTTTTTTTTTTAATATAAATTGTAAAATATTTTACTGAACACTTGGAATTAATATGTATGAAATTAGAAACATGAAAACTGGAAATGTGTTGTTCAATATTATTTCTACAACTAAAAATTAATTGTTAGTATTTGTTTTCCGTCGAAAATTATTAAGCAATTGTATATTTAATGCCTTTTTTATAAGGTTACATTACAGTGAACTCGTAACTGTATAACAGAATACAAACTGCATACATCGCTAATATTTCACCAAGCTTCTCAAAACATAATTTAGTTACATAATGCTGTTTTTCTATTTAATAAACTTGACTCTAAAGTGCTCCCAAGAGCTTAGAAAAGTTGAGGCAATTTATGAATTATTTATGTGTTATTTTGTGCTTTAAAATTAATTATTCTGTATGTGCTTTTGTTATCTGCTTTTGTGCCTATTTTACGTGCTTTAATGTTTATTTATCATCAGTTTTACTTTTTTAATTAAAATAGGACAGGGGAAACGAATTTTATGTCTGACAAAAATACAGATGTTCATTCTCTTTACTATTTGATAAATGACATATTATTGGTAACAGTGGTAAATGACATATTTATTTATAAATTTATATATTTCAAAAGAAAAAAAGCCAGATTGGCTGCACAAAAATTTGAAGATCTGAAATATAAACAAAATTTTAAACATAAATTTGAGTTATTTTAAAAATTAATATAGAAATTTTATAATTATAAAATGAATGGAAATGAAACAAATAAAAGAATACAATTGAAATATAAGATGGACATTTCAAAAACTGCATTTTGCTAACAATTAGTTTTATAAATATAAGAAATGAGGCTCGCAATGCTTCTTCGGGATATAAAAAATGCAACATATAGTGTCGTGATTTATCCAGACAGAAAAAATTGAACTTTATGAGGCTTAAAAATTCAGTAAGACATAAAGATCAATTTAAATATTTTCTAAATCCTTCTACTGTAGATAGACTACGACGATCTAAGCTCAGCTTTAAATTTCAATTTTTCGCATGAATGTTTTTAACACTATTTTTATTGATATTGTAATGTTTGAGATTTCATCATATGCTTGGCACATTATACTCAAACTGGCTGCGTGTCATTAATCCCACCATCAGATTGAACTTCAGAATTTATCAATAAACACCAAGCAAATATTTCTCGCTTGAAGATCCAATGAAACAATGACAACGGTAGACATAAACTACGACTTAAATTCGTTTAGTCAGGAAAATATTCTTTCGCAATCGGTTGGCAAGGGCAACTGGGCAGATATTAACTTGTAACTGTTTTATCTGCTTACGAAAAAGCTCAAAAATTACTTTTTAATACAGCAAATTTAGTTTGATTTTTATATTGTCTATAAATATTTGTGTGTCTCATTTCGCAGAGCAACAATCATATTATGCTAAAGCTGTATGAAGTTTCAAAAGCTTAAAATCAGCTATTCTGACCATATGTTTTATTCTGTATATCCATTAGATAAACTACGCCTTATCTTCAGAATCTTAATTTTAAAAATTCACTTTTGATTTTTGGGAATGATAAGCGTTTGTGTAGATAGTGTTTTTGATACTGAAGAAATTTATGACAGAGTTGCTTCCCTCATGGAAATTATTGTCCGTTTGTTGTAAACCTAGTGCTTCCCCTCTTTGATGTTCTATAAATTAACTCACTAGCCAGAACATAATTGGAATACCCATTTACTTTACATTCACTTTAGCAGCCAGAATGAACGTTATTTCAGTCTTAAGGATCAATAACCAATATTTCCTATTGAAGAACACATACAAAGACGAAAATGGCCGTCTTTTCGAAAGCCATCATTAGGGAATTTTCAATAATAACTTCGAATATTTTGTGAGCTTAAAAGTACTCCTCAGTGTGTCGTATTTTTTGTTTTATAACTTAATGTATCGTTAACTAAATTCTAAAATATTGATAGGCATATAAATAATCTGTAAATATTCAAAATTAAAAGGAAAATCAGAGAAGACAGGGAAAACTATTGGAATAAAGATGACACAGAATCGGGGAGATGGATTGAAGGATTCATTGAGCTGGTGAATACAAAATTTTTAAATGAATATAATTTTTTAAAATATTTTTTGACTGGACACCGCATATTTTCTTATTTTAAGCGTTTTAAAATTTTTGTTTCACGACTCTGCATCTGAAATTTTCATCTTAATGAACCTGCAGACAATCTTATAAGAAAATAGTTTAAGAATTTACTCTTTAATAAAAATGCATTTTTTAAAGTTCGGGGGATTCTAGAAATCGGTGATCCCGTATGAAACAGATTGTCACAGTGATTGACATACCCAAAATTTTGCCAAATCGTTTTAAAGATTACGGTTTTTTCAGAATACTTTTGTGTGCACTTGTTCTTAATCTCTGTTGTGAGAAGATATAAATATATTATTTATTTACTCGTTATATTATTTATATAAAAATGTGTATAAATAATGTATAATTATTCTTAGGTATATTATTTAGGATTTATTACATTATTTATCCACCTAAGATGGGTGAAGATCGTTGTTTTGAAAATTTTCTTCCCACCGACTTATGTCAAGCTTTACACCCTAAGGTTATATTTGGTCGGCGCTTAAGAATTAAAAGAAATAATCTATACTGTTTTCAGTAAATGCAGTGACAAACTTATAGAATTGTTAGCAGGCATCAAGCGAAACAAATATTTGAATGGTGGTTGGTTGAACTTAATGTCTCGAACCACAATTAGTCGGCTACAAACTGTGAAAACGCGGGTGCTGATTCTGACGTCATAAGGGGACTACAAGTCATTAACACAAAAATATTTTTTTTCATAGCATAAAGTAACTCAGCTTGTGGAGCACTGATTGGAAAGTGATAGATGAGAATAATGTTAATAAAATTATATTTCACATGAAGTTCGATTGACCTGTCATGTATATTGCACAGTTTACAATGACATAAATACAATTTCTGGAAGCGCTCCAAGATTCCTGTCATATTGTTAAGGTTAGGTTGAACATTACATAACATTTACTTATAACCCTAACATCCCAAAATGCCCGACACTATTGCTACGATATTTTCACGATATTATACGGCATTCAGTATTAAATAACGCCATGGGGATATTGTACAATATCTTGTGCTAATAGGAAACTAAACTAAGATGATATGCAGAAACCTGAAATGCATTCAGCAATTAACCGACATCCACTTCCTTCTTAACTGGAGTCCGAAACTGCATATGTATTTTCGTTATTTTTACCAACTAAACGTAAATGTTGCAACACCATTTTCCATTTCAATTTTTGTTACTCCTGATGTCTACAAACTATGCGCTCGAGTTTCTCGTCACATTAACTGAACATGTTATGGATTATTTGATACATCTACAAATATATTTCTTTATAAACCTTGTGCAAATATAAGGAACACCACTGGCATCACAGAATTTGGCAAAAGTTGGTATTAGGCCAATCTATCTGTTCAGATGGATTTACCGAATGTCTTAATGAATCCGACCAATGTATTAATGAATGTCTTTTTCTGAAAAACCACTCAAATATTCTCGATTCTTATTGCATAGCTCGTTTCTGTGAAAAAATAATAAGATAAGCTTTTATATAACATTAACTAATATACAAGGAATCAAATGAAGTTCTACAACAAATTTGGAAACAAATAATTACTTGTTTTATTAGGGTGTGCATAAATACCTGCATTCCGACCAAAATAATTTTCTCGAGGAACTAATGCAAATATTTTATTGGCTTCCCCATTGGCTAGTAAAACCCATCGACACGATACGAATGCATTTCCTTAATTTCAAGAACTTTCGCCATCAAATCAGCTGCTGGACTGTCCTCGAAAACGATGTACACAGCATTAAATAATCAAAAATTCTTAATCATAAACTTTATTCATGTCCATAAGATACATTGCACTTGTCAATTATCAATATGCACCAATCGGTTTTAACCCTTAAAAGCCCAATTTTTTAAAAATTGGATTTAAAATATTTTGACTTTCATTTCTTGAAAAAAATACTTTAAAAAATAGTATTTTGTTTGAAGTATGGTTTATTGCTAAGAAACAGTGTGTGTTACCAACTGACAACACTGGGTTTTATTTGAGAAAAAATTCCCTTAGTAAATTTCTATAATATTAAACACAGATGAATTTTAATAACTAATACTACGGATAAGGAATTTCCTGCAACATTGTTGGATAAAATATGGTATTCTCAAGAATTCAAACAAAGCAAAAAAAGATGCTGCCTCAAGTGAAAAGCGTCAATTTATTTAAATTTTTTATCAGCACTCAGGCTGCCATTTATATGTTGTAAAATGATTTAATAAAATTTTCAATGTGTATCCTTTTGGCAATAACAGGAATTGTAGCTTCAGTCTTATTCTCAAGGTTTTAGAAGACAAAATTGGGTATGTTGCTTAAAGACAACACTGGGAATTTAAGGATTAAAAAATGAGTTATAATTTGACACGTCCAAAATCATAAACCAAAAAAAAATCAAAACCTGCGGAATGAAGGTCAGATGTGTATAAGAAAGATGATTGCTCTGAATACGATAGATTTTTAATTTTTCCAAAAATTCAGTTAGTAAAAGAAATTACAATTTGATTGACATGGGGTAATTTAATTTTAGAATCGTCTAAATCTACATTACTAAAAATTCCCTATAGCAATTAAGTATAGTGAATTTATAAGCAATTTGGAGACTAAAATAATAAATACGATTCATTGTTTGCTATTATCAAATCTAATTATCTTAAAATGATTACGTTATTGCTGAAAGAAATTAACTTCTTGAATCAATAGGATCCATATTATTTATTTTTGTTATGAAAATTAATGAATTCAGGTATTGTGGAAGCGAGAATAAATGCCATTAAGAATTTCAAAATGGAAAAGCCATTTTTACGTTTTAGCAGGAGAAAAAAATTCTAATTCCAAATGAGGAATTTAATTGAATATTTGCGGCTAAAATTGTTTCCAAAAATCTAAAATAAATTCAGTTGATTACAATAATCAAACAATTTATTCATTCAATGACTCTAAGATCACAATATTTCACCCTTTCTCTTGTGTCTCAGGTCTTCCTATTGAAATGTCCGTAGTTGTTTTCCTTTGCCGATATAAAATGCTGTCTCAAGATGTGAGCTGCAAGAGCTGACATTCTTTTCTACAATGGAAGTGACTGAATGATGACGTGCATTTTTTTATAAATATTCGTGTTTGATTTGAATTCGTGTATTGCATATTGTACTATATTATTTTATATCGTTCTCTTTGATGATGCATTGTTGTTGGGTATACTTTGAATCTAAACCAATGTGAATTGATTCTTAGAAGATCTCTGCTAGAGATATGCTTTGTTTCTATGTTTTAACTTACGCGAGCACTTTAAACACATGTTGTGGCAATCTAACGCTGTTTTCAACAAAAAGATATTGGTGTTGCGTTAGACTTGTAAAAAGTGATGGAATGTGTTCTAGATTTATTATTTTACAGTAAATAAAATGTTTGACACCATGTATAAAATTATTTCTTACTAAACATATTCAACATCAAAAGTGGTAGAGAATGTTGTGTGACCATCATGAAAAGAGAAAAACCATTGTACTAAACTATCTAGTGACTTGGAACAAATCATCTGCAAGAATCTTATTTTTGCAGATTCTCCAAGAGAAAAATGATCATTCAATTAAATCTATGCAAGTTACACAAACCTTACACAAACGCTTTTCAGAGTACAATTTTTTTTCAAAAAAAAGTCATTTATCAAGATTAAAACATGGCTTTGAACGTCGCTAACACTAGAAACTTAATTTAATTTATTTGACATTCTTAAACCATCCATTGAGATTACCTTAGCGGTAAAATGCAGTGTCCTGAGTGATTTTCTCATGTTGGACTCTAAATTTATTTCTATTACCGGAACTCGCAAAGGCTATCGCGTATATACTCTCAAACCAATGAATACATCTTGAATAAAAACCAACATTCTCATTGCAGTTTAGCAATTAAAAACTTTTCAGTAGCAAATGTGAAGAACTTTACAGAAATTAGTCTTAGGAAAAATTAATCCACAATTTATTTAATTGATACAAAATTTAGCAAATTAAAAGGATTTTTAGTTAATTAGATTAATTTAAGAGTTTTAATATTTATATGGTTAACTTTAGAACATCTCATACCGACTAAAAACGCTATAGAAGGCAAAGTGGGTTGCAAGGTAACTTTTTCTGAGATTTGGTTCAATGGTATTATTATGCTGCTAGGGAGCACCTTTAATTCATTGTAATATAAAGATACATATAGAATTCTAAAATGGTAATCCTAGTTTCATGAAATTACACTCTCGTAATAAAGTTTTAAAGCTTTCCTATAATCAAAAATTTATAATGAGTTGAATCTTCAAATCGCAGGAATCAGCTATCTTTCTAAGAATATTATTTCACAATTTTATCCATTTTCCTGCGACATTTGAATGTATAGGAATTATGTTGGGAAAGTCATCTTTTAACATAACGCAGGAAAATGATTAAGGAAATAAATTGAGATGCTTAAGAATGTTTTTATTCTTCCTGATGAAACTTGGGGAAAAACAATGTTTCAGCTAAGTCTGTTCGTGTTTTTCAATGAAATGCAATACAAAATTTTTTCTTGGGCTTCAAAAGAGCTCAATTTTACGAATCCTCTTCCTTGTCAAAGGCTGTTGACTCTTGATAAGCCAAAAAACCAGCCGCATCACCATAGAATCATTGTGGCATGTTAAAGAGCCCTTGATTGCATGGTTGGCAACTAGTGCTCACCGGAAAAAAATAAATCCGTTGTATACGTTCGGCGTTCTGTATACGTTGTATGGTGCCAGAATCACAAGAGCCTCATAGGTTATATAATCTTGAAAATTAAGGACAGTCAGGTTTGGTTTATCCCGTAAACAATAGTTATCATACTCAAGGGGAGGAGTCCCACGTCTGACCATTGGTTTGAATCTAAGGAGCAACCCCCTAAATAAAACCTCTTCAGCTACTGGCCCTTTGCCCCCCCCCCCAGATTTAAGCCAATTGATTAACCTGAGTGTTGGAGAAATCGACTCTAATACAATAAAAATCTGGATAGATAATTATTTCCCGCTAGTGACTCTCGAACCCTGAATTTGTTTATGATCGTACTATTCGATACATGACCTTTCCCAAGATATTTTTCCATCACGGACTTCATTATAACGATTACACCATGATATAAGTTTGAAAGAGAATTATTTTTTATCAGCAACTCGTATAGTGTCACATATTGAATAAGATGAATCATAAATGAAGATATCACAGGATTTATTTATCTTTATTACTAATAAAGTAACAAATTACAATATGGATAATATCTCTGTCACGTAAAAAATTGCTCTTTAGAAATAGGTTATTTGAGATTTGATGCGCTCTACTGAAATGCAACTGAAGTTCATAGTACACAGTGAACTACTATCGATCTTATCACAGGCGAATAACAGAATTTAGGGTTGCTCTCTAATCAGCATCGCTAACAGACATATAAATTTTTATATCTTCAGACTATCCAGAATATAGAACGTTGTTGATTGAAACTAAATTCTTCCCATATACATCAATTATTTTCAGAGACCTTATCATTATATTTGGTACAATTCTAATGGGAAAAAATGATACCCTTAGAAATGTTATGCACGCTATCATCTAAAATTGTCTTTCGCAAAAGAGAAAACCAAAGAAATTCTCTGTTCTTTGATCTGCTCTAAAATATGAAGCTTCTAACATACTATTCAGATACTCAAAAAATGAGGTGAAGATTATTTCAGCGTATGATTTCTCAGAGCGTTAAAACTATGATCTCTTGATGCAAAAAGAAAATCGTCGCTTAACAATTAAAACCACCTATCTCAATTTTTTGAAATTTCAAAAAGGAAGAAAAAAAACAATATTTCGCAATCAATAATAAACATTTCTAAATATTTTCACATCCGATATGAGCATGCGACCGCTTGTTCCTAACAGATGTAAAAAAATCATAAATATTCGTTATTTATTGCGAAAAAAATCAGCTTTTTCTTCCTCGTTGAAATTTCAATGAATTGAGACAGGTGACGAAGCGACGAAATAAAAAAGTACCTAAATACCAATTACAAAAAAAAAAAAAATAGATATCTTGTTATAGTTTTAACACGTTGTTTCTAGTACGGAAATTATGTTTCCTCTCTACTTTAGCAAATGAAGTCAGCAAATATGCAACATAGACCGCGAAACGCCGACATAAAAATTAACTCAATAATCATCTATTAGTCATTAATCTTAGAGTAAAGGGTGGTTCAACAGTTATTTAGTTTATTATTTTAACAAATGGATTTCCAGATACACGCAGGTTTTAAAAAGACACAAAATAAGCAATGTGGGAAGGAGTATAAAGCTTAATTCAGGTTTAAAAACGATCAGTTTATCAGTTAAAGCAAATGCAAAAGATATAAAGCAGCAAAATGCATCATTATTTAACACGTTCAAGCCGGCTTAAGTTTCTCTCCACCGGGCGGCAGACCTGGGAGCGCTTGCTTTATCGGGCGGCACTGAAATACTAATGCGCAATATGAAACCTTATGTGGAACCGTCCAATGGGACATCCAAGTGTGGGCCACCGGTGGTACACGCCGCCCGATGGAACATTCAAGTGCGAGCTACTAGTGGCACACGCTGTTCGATGGAACATTCAAGTGCGAGCCGTCAGTGGTAAACGCCGGCGTGAACGTGTTAATATGATTTCTGGCGAATTTTGGAGTTTTCAAATTTTAGAATAGGATTTTAGTATTCGTATAGTGAGCTAAACACTGATACAAAACAAAAACCTCATAGCAGTTGAACAGCCAACTATCCAACAAAGTATTTTAAAAACACGATTTCCATGTATTGCTGAGAGAAATTAGGGATAGACCTCTGATAAAGCTGCATGTTAACAACACAATTTTCAAAAAATAAAGGGTTTTCCAATATGGAATATATTTTTCTGTCATACTCTTATTATCTTAAGCGAGTTTACTTTATTAAGCACGGTTTCGATTCAGTATTGGACGAATAAACCGCAATATAGGAAGGCTGAATGTACCTCATATCCTTGAGTAATTTTATATCAGCACTCCATGAAGGTTTTTTATAACGTCATCATAAATATTTGAATTATTATTCGAAAATCATAGAATTGCACTACCATTAACCTGAATGCTGTCATTCAATCCATTTCTATAGCTACACATTTATTTCGGTAAAGATATATGGAATCAAAGTTTGTTTACAATCCATTCTATATTACTAAGCAACTTCTGACATAATAGAGAAATCTTAAATCGATATTTTAAAAAAATTACATAAACTGAGGAAAATAAAAAAAAACCTGTTTAATGACATGCAAAATGTTTATTTAATTTTGCAATATTATTTTTTTTTCTTTGTTAAAAATATAATTATTCTAAAGTCTTGAATAAAACATTAATAAAAGAGAAGGAAAACAAGCTTTTTTGTGCGAGAAAATCAGCTTAATACATTTGTTCTCGAAGAAAAATAGTTAATACGAAAGATTTGCAAGTAATTGAAAAACAAAAGCACTAATACCGGACTTTGTTCGGAATTTATTTTAGATAGTTGCTAGAAAAACATCAAAATCTAATAATTTGTTAAATTTAAAGTACTTCTTAGAAGCAGGAAGTTTCCATTCATCTTTATTTTAGAAATCTTGTTTGTTCTTAGCTTTCAGTGTAAAAGAAAGTTTAAAAAAAACTCGTTTTCAATAATGAATGAATGATAAAAAGAAATGTTTCTTTGCTGTTATTCAAAACCTTCCTATCCAATTACTTATAAAAATATTTAAAAAATATGGTATCTAATTTGTCAAGTTTTAGGAGACAATATTTTAAAGAATAGAATTACAAAAATCAATAGTTTTTATTAGCTTTAGGATTCAGATAAAAAAAAGAAATTAAAAAACTTGTTTCTTTATGTTACGCCTTCAGCGACAGCATATATCTTGTTTCAATAGTTTCAAAAAAAATTCAGTGATACCCAATTACTTTAAGTATGAAAAAAATGCGCATTAATAAATATAAATTCATGAATTATAATATTATGATAAATAGCTTAGAGTTAAATTCTATCCAATAATTTATTTTTTATTAGCGATTTATTTTTGAATTAATGATTTCTTTATTTTTGTAAAATTTCAGCAAATCCTCATTTGTAACCTGTCCCAATAGATAGCAAAATTGGATTAAAAATAGATACATAATTAAAACTTCCTAAACTACAAATACACTGGTTTTTCACCTCAATATCTCCTAATAAAATTTTCAAAATGAGCAATTTTTCAGAAAAGTTCATGAAGCTAGTATTGAAAATTAGTTGGTCACCTTCAGTCGAAGAATCTACTTACAATCAAAAGGATTCAAAATTAAGGGAATAAGAATGTTCAAAATCTTCCACTTCTTGTTACGTTGCATAAAGATTACTGCGGGGTATTCAATATTATTATAAATTTCTGATTTGCCTAGTTTTGAAGAAAGAGGCGTCACCAAACGAACAAGTGCTGCAAATTAATAATTTTAAGTTCATAGAATAATCAATCCAAAATGTTTATTTTAAAGTCATGGTAAAATGTTTTGTAACAGCATAAAGGTTCCTATGCTTTATTCCACTTCAAATTATAAAAATATGTTTAGTGAAGACGGGTATATTAGTCTTCAAAATTAATTTTTACGTGTCCTCTTGAATTGCATCATTATACATTACATTTTATTGAGATTAAGTGTTGGGAATATTTTAAAATCTGATTTCTGAATGCATTTCGATTTTACTTATTACCCAAAAATATGTAAAACCGAGATATGCAGTACAAAAATAGAAAGCTGTATAAAAAGAACAGTCTCTTATTCTGAAAAACAATATTACTGTTCACAGAAATTTGAACTGCGTTTAATGTAAAATTATCCAAGTTATATCAAATATGATTTACCAAACAAAGTTAATCATTTTTTTATTTGTGATTCTTCATAAAGTTTCTAACTCGTTTAGTTGAAATTAGAATTTTTTTTTCGAAGAGATCAAAACTTATTCTTCAGAAAATGGATAATATTGTCCTTTTCAATACACCCAAAATCATATTTCCCAAATTTGACTTAAAAATAGTTTTAGAAAAGCAGTAATATCCAATATATTGCATAGTGCAAATTATTTTTCATCTATCTCAAACCAGTTACTATGTATTTTCCCGAGTTTAAATTTAAATCGCACACCGCGAAAATTATGTTAACCTTTTAAAAGGGCCAATATTTTGTGATGGCACTTTAAAATATTAATTTCTTCTAATAAGCTAAGCATCTAGAGATTAATTTAATCTAATAAGCTAAATGAGTTTTTCTTCATTTAATCTTTAATTAATAATTAAAAAATAAGGACACTTTGCCATAATTTTAGATAAGAAAGCGATAGATCTAGGCTTTTTGGTGCATCGAAAAAGATAAGCGAGAACTTAAGCCAACCTTCATTTCAGCGTTATGCGCTGGGACATTTTGAGATAGTAATTGATGATTAATTTAACTATATATTGTGGTTTTCACTATTAAAATTTTTATTAATATTTTTGGGGTTTCTGAAGTTAAGAGATAGAAGTTCTAATCGGAGATGGTAAAATAGTTTAAGATGAATATTTAAAAGTTCATGATTTTGATGGCAAATATACTTTCTGCGGCCTTTGGAGGAATCATTTTGGTCAGTGAAATAAACATAGTAACATGGCTAGATTTCAAGTTGGTTCCATCATTTTACACAGAGAAAAAAGTATACAAAATTCAAGTTTTCATTTTCCTTTGATATCTACTTACTGATACAATTGCTACTGTCCTAAAAGCAAATTTAGTTTCGCGTAACCCTGTTCACCATCTCAAATTCAGAACAGAAATTTGGTATCATTCCGATAATTAGGCAGAGCTACAAATTGCTCGAAAGTGGGGAACTTTAATTATGAGCATCCGATACTTAAAGGCTTTCGGATTCTGCGGGTCGAATAAAGAGCTAGTAGGTTCATTTAGCTGTTATTCTTTCTGTAAGAGTGTGAATGTAAGTGCACTGTACAGTACGAATAGATTATAGCAATTATATTTCCAAAAATTGAGGTAAAATTGGATGGAAGACCATTTTTATTAATAAATAGAACTTCAGAGTATATGCTTGAAATCGACGAATTTTACAGGGAAGTTTGGAAAACAAATTATTATTAACCACAAATTTGCGAAGTGAATAGACGTCTTATTTTTACACAATACTTTCTACAACTGTAGTTTCTTGTGTTTTATCAAAAAGAAGAAGCTAAATTTCTCAAATGCTATTAATTCTGTACGGTTTTATACAATATTGTCAAGAAATTATGCATTGCGTTTATATATTTAGTTGCTTAACAGCAACACCCCCATCTCAGTTTTTTGAAATTTCAAAGAGGAAGAAAACACTCAATTTTTCGAAACCAATAACGAATATTTCGGAATTTTTTAAACACCTGATATAAACAAGAGACTTCATGTTCCTACCAGATGGAAAAATAATTCAGAAATATTCGTTATTGGTTGCAAAAAATTAAGCATTTTCTTCTTGTTTGAAACTTCAAAAAATTGAGAGAGGTGGTATTACTTCTTAAGAAACGATTTAACTTTACAGCAGGCGCGCGTAAGCATAAAATACTTGTATTGTCATCGTTTTACATACTTATATCGTTATTTCTATAAATAAAAATTGCACTTAAATTTAAAATCTTTGTTTCGTATAAAGCTAATAAATACAGATTATATAAATAAAAGTTATTTATTTTTGTGAAACATGTAGATGTAATACGATGCAAGTATATCCTACAAACGTGCGCTCGCTGGAAGGTTAATCAAACTATCGGATTTTGTAGTACATAATGACTGAAATTAGCAAGCGTAATATGGGTCACGGGGTTAAAAAGTCAAATTTGTTTAACCTTCCAGAGGGCGCGCGTTTGCAAGAGATTCTTAAATTGTGCATCGTGTTACATATTTATATCGTTATTTTATATATTTAAGTGCAATTTTATTTATAAAATATTAGTTTACTATTAGACTAATAAATGCAGGTAACAACTAAAATCTGCATTTATTTTGTAAAATACGATAAATATATGTAATACGATGCACGATATGTCGTAAAATTTGCGTAAGCGCCCTCTGGAAGGTTAACACTTTGAAAGCCGTCAAAAATGTAAGCCTGCAAACCATTGATGTCTGACACTATGAATGCGCTAATTCACTTTCAAGTTGTAAAATGGTCTAAACCTGCTACGAGAAATTCCGAATGTTAGAAGAAAATGGTATTTGGATACTGTCCTTGTCATCTGACCACAATGCAAAATAGAGAGGGCAACAGGAGACTAAGTTTTGTCAGCAGAGTGAAATTTTTCCTTGGGGAAACTAGTCGCCGTATAATCAAAATAACGGAAGAAACTCGTGTCATTGCTGGTTTTTTGGTTTGATTTGAGTTTTAAGGTACAAGCGCCAGATTTGGTCACAATGTGTCATTATATATGAAACCTGGTTAAATTGCCGGTAAAGAGTTGAGAGAGAGAGAGAGTGGAACACACTATAGGTGGTCTAAAGGAAAGACAAGTTTAGGTTCCATTGCCCTGAAAAGTGAGAGAGCAATGCCCTATTTCTCCACTTTTTAAGTATATCTAAACATATCATCTTGCCATTCTATTTTTCAAGCCTAAAGGTATTATAATTCACTTGGACTCTCAACATTTTGCAATACAACAATTGATCTCAAACCTCAGTTCAAACTATAACAATACCATTATTGATTCAGCAATTTTAAAGTTTCCAAAAGATGGTCTCACACCACTTCAACCCTGTCATTTGATACACTATCCATTGAATTTCACAAAATAAGGTTTGGAGGCCTTTGAGAGCAATCCACAAATACAGTGACCCTGCCGTTAGGACAATTCCATGTATTTACTAGCAAATTAGTTCAGAATAATCCAATTTAACCAAGAGCACTTCGAACATGACAGAGGCATTTACATCTGAATCGCCCACGATATGAAGTTTTATTACTCAAGTAATAAACAATATAGCGTATATACATGGAGCATGCGCTGAAATTACAAATGTAACCAATTGAAAAAGCACGACTCGTGGCAGAATGTTTTTGGAATAAAGTAATTTTCTTTCAAACTCGCACTCTGCCCTTTGACAAAGCCTAACCTTCAGAGGTCAAAATTTTAGTCACTCAGTTTCGAGATCTTTTGGTGCGAGTTAATTTATAAGTTGCAAGCTTAGAAGCATTCTTTAACTTAATTAGAATTATAACTTAACAAATTTACGATGGTTTATCCATGTCAGAATCGACAGTAGCACATTTTCGTAAACGTCACCAAAGTCTTAGATTATCTGGATAAAAACAGCTCAGTATTCAAGAGTTCATGTAACCTTTTCTCGGCTAAACTATTAGCGTGTGATCTTTCCCAACTTCTAGTAACGATCGAATTCCAGTCCAAAGCATAATTTTCTGTACTAAGGTTGATGAGAATTATAGGAACTGAAATAATTTCAAGTTATACGTAACCCAGATTATCAAGACTTAAAATTTCCATTTAGCAACTTCTCATAGCGCAACTCTACCTGAGAACATCAAACTCCGATCAGCTGTAATATTAAATAAATGTCTAGACTACAGCATTGGTTCGTTAATTTTTAATTCAAACTTAATTTCAGCACGCTTTGAATATTCTGTTCAAGCTTAATATTTAGCCAGTTTCTATGGCTTACTGAATTTAAAGTACATTGGACTTTTATTGGACTCCAAATTAACCTCCGATAGTTGCTCAGAACAATTTTCAAAACTAAATTTGATGTTTTTTCATAATACGTGAGCGTATTAGTGATCAAAAACATGTGTTTGCTATAAAAACCCACTGCAGCTTGAAGCATTGCTTACGGATTTCCCATCTAGATAATTCATATAAATTGAAGAACTGAAACACTAAAAATCCGTAACTTTGTAGCATCTCAAGCACGAGCCCTTAACTATCTTAAATCTATTTAAGCCATATGAAAAATGTCCTAGAAGAGTTGTAAAATAAATCCTAAATTGACCACGAACTGCTGGAAAAGCTCTTCATGTACTGAGTAGCCGTACAAGGCTCAAAGAAAACGCTTTGTGGTATTCTTTCTTTTAATAAAAATGAATCCTGGATTATTAATGACTAAATTCATCTATTATGTTTTAAAACGTGCTACATTGTGCTACACTCGATATTATACACGAGAATTTACCTATCTTCTACCAAAATTCTTTAACACCCTAAAACTCCCGATATCATAATCGGACTGATACATATTCATTGAAAGAACTTCACGCACGACATCTCACGATCCAACCTTTACAGATGGCAATACACAATCCATCAGCTCTGGCCACGCAATTGTATTGTGAGAATCTATTTTTTTTTCTATTTTCCAAGCTTTTATTCATTCAAAGCTATGTTAGCCCAACAAATCCTTTCAAAGAAAAATTAGATACAAAATCTTGACTGAGGATATTCATAGATCAAGTGGAATTAATTTACACATCCACTGCTAGTGGTTAAAGTTAGTCAGAGAGCAGCGAACGCAATAAACAAATGGTTAATCATTAAAAACAGCATTGAAGACTTATAAACCAGATACAACATACGGTGTTTCACTAAACATTACGACATAATCTTACCACTAGACTTAAGTTCAGCAATGCAATTTGTTAAGACCCTGTAAAACCCGAGGAAAAAACGATTGTTCTAAATCTCCCTACAAAAGTTAGCCAACTGTAGGTACAATCTAGAAGTATTCAGCCTAAATGGAGGCATTTATGTGCTAAACGCCAGTATTCTTAAAATTAGCAATTTTCAGAAAGTTTAGCTTTGAACCCAAACCTCCGAGTGAAAATGACTTTCAATTGAGCTTTTATAGTCCACATATTTCGAGTCTTCTTTAGGTGTTTCTAAGTAGTTCATTTAAAGTCCAACAGTAAAATTGTTTATTACATTAAACATGCATCATCAGTTCCACGTCTCAAGTTTTCTTCCTTCCTTTACAAAACAGTATAATAACAATGACAGTATTCTTGAATACGATGTATTCAAAATTTTAACTTTGAAAGTCGTCCAGAGCCTCACCAATAACCTCCACGCTGCTTCTACTACTGTTGGCAACAGTCTTTACCTTGCACAATATTCTTTCATTCAACGGTTTGGTCATATTACTGCCGCGTACATTTTAGAATTTATCTGCTCCCAAAGATGCGGAAATTAAAATGCATTGAAAAGAATACGCAACAATTGCTTTATCAAAAAGATACATTAATGTTCACAAATATGTACTCTTGAGCAAAACATCCGTTTTGGTTAACTAAAGCAACTGCCAGGAGATCTAGTGGTAGAAGGTGCTTGTGTACTAGAAGTTTCGACACGTGTCAATTATTAAAGGCTTATTGTTGCCAGTTGAAAGTAATTTCAAAAACTCGATTTGTTAATTCGAGTATTAACGAAACCGACCTTTCTATGTTTAGGAGAAGTGCTCAGTCTCAGCTATTGAAATTCAAGAAATAATTTCACTATTTTTTTTGGCGCGTGGAATACGCAAATAAGTCTTGGCATCGGGAAATTTAGAATTTTGTTGCATTTATGTTGTATTTAAATAGTCTCAAAATAGATTATGTCCTTACATAAGTTTTGATCATGATGGTGATCGAGCATCATAGACAAAACTTCGTAATTTCGGAATATGACCGATTGGCTAGTTGGCAGAACTAGTCAGATGTCTTCCGTGTAACACTATCAAAGAATTTGAACTTGGAAGTTCACTTAAGGAAAAAAGAATAATTGGTCCAATTCTATTGACACAAGCCTACAATCTAAATATCCATAATATCTAAGCCTAATTGACTAACTAATATCTAAGACTAAATGTACAACTAATACCTAAAGCTACAAATAGAAGGTTTGAAGAGAATTTGAAACTCCCAAGATGCATCGTTTACGATTTCAGAACGCCTTAAATTATGGACTGAATTGTAGCACGCATTTTCCTGAAGACATGGTTATAATTTAGAAGTGAAACATTAGTGATATTCGTAAGAAACCGAGATAAATCAATGACTTGGTGAGGAGGAAAAGAAGGAATGTGTACTAGTACATTTTGATATCGCTACAACGCTAAAAATAAGAGAAGCAAGATTCGTGTACACAAGTTTGTTAGCTTTAAAGCACCATCCGGATAAAGTAATAATTGCGAACATCTTTGTTATGCTTTTCAGTTTGTGCATCTTTGCGTTATTACTAATCAAACCCTGAAAAATTCGCTCGATATTATAGTGACGTAAACACTGATTAAAGAGAACATCTAGCAAGGTAAGGACTTTTACAACAGGAGAAGTGAAGACAACGAAAAAGTTGCGGATGAAATGCTGGACGACCTTGGAGGTTGAGGACTATGAATAGACCACATACGAGATTATCAGATATATTCTGATGAAAATCGTTATAGTCTTTAATCAGAATCGTTCAGTCGATATGAACATCCCAGTCTATAAATTTGGAAAATAACTTTCATAGATACATCCATTGCACTAGTAACTTCAGCCATTTGTTTATATGCTCAATATTAAGTATTCGATCATGTTCCTTAGATTGACATAGTTCTAAAGAGACAGAGGATACATTCATGACGCACTGACCTTATCTTACTAAACACATGCTTTTCTTTGAAACAGATGAAAACATTTGACTGCAGAAATTCAGAAAGCACAAGAGGAATGATGTTGCCAATTCTAAATTTAAACTGTATAATATAAATTCAATATAACAAAATAACTTGAATTGATCACCACAATAAAATTTCTGCTCATGCTGAAATTACAAAATTGAACAAGGAAAAGGGAGGCTGAATTATTTGCACATTTAAGGATTGCATAGAAATTAACCATACACTAAAATACTGTCCACCTTTCTACTCTGTATTGCGAGAACTTAAGTTCTGAAAATGAAACTGATTGCACGAGGGAACGATGATCTTCTTGGAACTACAGAAACTCCATGATTTGTTTTATTGTGAATATTCAGAACTCGTTTAAAATTTTAGTCTATATATAGGATTCACTGTGTGATTAATATTATATCTCCGTAGTAAAGACAGGTCTAGCAAATATCCAGAAGATTCGAAAGTACTTTCATTTCGGGATTTATCTTTAACGGAAACAATAGAGAGGATAAAACAGAATTGTATAAATTAACAATGATTCTTAACCCCTTCCGGTAAAATGGCGAGTATAGCTGGTCATTGGTTTTCCTGCTATACAAGCACTATTCTATGATTAAATATTACCAGAAGGGACTACTGAATTATCTTGGAATGAAAAATTATAAAAGAACTATCAATTTCTGCTTTACCGAAACTTTGCGTTCTTTTCAGTGGTAATTTAACTTCTACTGTATCTAAAGCTGAAAGTCACTGTTCTGTCCTCTCGCTCTTCTTATACTCACAACCTTAAGATCCGATTCTGATTTTTAAAAAATCTCATATTTCTTAATATGCCTATCTTGACACAGAACTACGATTTACAAGCGATTGCCTATTTTCAAGAAATATTTCACCTCGCTGAAGATTGGAGTTCCAATTGGCGCATTGCGATGATTTATACAAACAAGTTATTTTTCCCAAAATGAATACAATGCTTGCCTTATTTTTTTTAACGAAACCATGCACATTGGTTACTGAATGAACTTGCTTCGGTGCAATCAGCGACTTCAAGCTCATCATTAAAATATACATTTTCTTTCGAAACAAGAGCATGAAAATACACCTTAAAACTGTGGTAATAGACACTTGTACACTGTGGTACTAGACCATGAGACTTTTCATATAAAAAATTTATTCGTCCAATATTCGTAAGAAGCCCTCATTTGAAGAATATATGCTAATACTCATCACCAGAGATTAAAAGAAATGCTATAAAAAAGAAAACAATTGCGAATCGTTATTCAAGCTCTTTGGTTTTTACCCAAAGAGACGCACCTGCTCATCTGGTAAAGAATTCCTGAATACATCGAAAGGCATACATGCAAAGTGCTCAGTTGCATCAAATGAAAATTTCATTTTACCATAATGCCCTATATTCACTCTAGATTTATTTTAAATGTGTAGCTTAGCTTCCAATTTAACTGCGCAAAGATATCAACCTTAAAGCATGATTTAAAGAAATTGATCTCTTCCCCTCCTATAATACATTCACACAGTTTGTATTTTTATCGGATTCATTACATTATCTACGCTCATTTCCCCCACTGATTTTATTAGGATTCAGGCTTTCAACCACAAATTGTCATTGAGGTGAGGCTCTACTGAATCGAGGTTTATTCTAAATTTTATTTCATCTTGTACGGAAGAGATTTCCGATTCTTATCACACAAAATCTTCCTCAGCCAGAGAAAAGCTGTATGAATAGCATTACTGAAAGACATTTCTTATATAAAATTACGCACCACTCCTCCTTGAAAAAGCCTTTGATGCAAGGTTTCACTATTTCATTAAAAAAAATATGGTATTTGAAACGCTGAAGTTGTCACACGAGAATTAAAGGAGTGACAATCTATGCATCCGTCCTAAGAAATGTTTCAAATTGTTGATAGTGGGTTGAGGTGAAGTTCAATTTTTGCATAAATGCCAATATTACATTCCTTAACTGTTTCTAGTTCAAACACTTCATAAAAATATACAAGAAAACGCACTCGACCACCTTTACTTTCGTAGAATTTAGTGCAAGGAGACAAGAAATTTCAATTTTTCAGTATGAAAAAGAAAAGCCGATAAATAATTAAGTTTGCAGCAACTATTCTAAACAGTCTGCTTAAACCTTTTTTTCTGAACAATTGGTGAACCCAAGAACAGATATCCAATTATCACATACCTTCTTATGCTGCAAATACAAAATGCAAGACTTATTTTAATTGATTTCTATTCTTTGTCTAAATTTAATTGCCTGCTAAAATAACTGGTAGAGATCAATGAGTCTCAAGCATTTGCAAGAAAAAAAACAATGAGTTTCAAAGTACATCCAGATAGCAGTCCTACAGAAGGAAAGTTTTTTTAGTACCTCTTTGAATGAGGACGAACTTCAACATAGAGGCAGGAAAGCACAACATGTATATAAATTAGTATAGTACCACACAAAAAGGAATGGAGCATTACGTAAACGGTAGTCTTCAATGCACATTAAGATTCTCCCTGGTTTCATATGCATGATTTCATTGAATAGACATCAAAATTCTATCGCTGTAGTCAAGAATATTGTGAAGAAACCAGTGATGAATACCGAACGCGCTATACCCAGAAAGATCTAAACAATGGCGTAACTTCCAGAAAATGGAAGAGGTAATTATTAAAAATTGAGGATGAAACCAGTAATTATCCATGCAATCTTAATTAAATATGCATCAGTTACAGGATAAGAGGAGATTAGAATGAAATGTATAACGCCTTCTCAGAATCTGCCTGGAATATCCTTTCTCGTTCCGTTTTTATTTTGATAATTAACCTCTACAGTAAATGAGTATTCAAGTTATCTGAACTCTTCGAGATAATAACCGATAACAAATTAAAAGTAAAGCATCTTGGATTCACCAGTTTTAAGGAAAGTGTAGCCGAAAGAAAATTGACATTGCCATAATTAACTAAAAAGCATAAAAATAAATTCAGGCAAAGTCATTCCATTAGAAGCTTCAAGCATTTTCTTGAAAAGTGCCACATAAATCCAGCAAAGTATTCTTGACATGTATAAGATGAAATGATTTCTCCCACCTCTTAATTTAAATTCAATAATAAATTTAAAATTTAATAATCTTGTTAAGCATTTGAAAGTCAATGGCAGTTTAAAGTTTTTTTAAATTATTAAATGGTGAAAAAATAGCGTAATTCAAGTTATAAAAATTATAATTTCGGCCCAATTATGTGACGGGATAGGGGACTAAAGAATCAGATTCAAGGGAAAGTCCATCAATATCAATTAAATAATAGCAAGGCATCTGTTAATCTGGAAATAAATGGAAATATTGACCCTCGTATGACGTTTGGAGAAATTGTCATTTTAAATAAAACAGAAAACTTTGCAATGCCAGTGGAAATTCACAACCATTTAATCAACATAGCCATTTTTCTGATCAATCTGCAGTTCATAAATCAAAGTATGGAAAATATGATGCTAACCATTTATAGAGTCAAATTATCCATTTGATTTCAGAGACAATCTGCTGCAGATACCTTTCGGCATAAAAAAACTTTTACATTGTTTTTACGTATCAAAATGTAAATGCTTAACATTCACAATTAAGCATCACCGCCTTGTACGACTTTGCTCTGCTATTGAGTTTTATAAGAAACGATATAACAAGAATTCCATATTGATGTATTAGCAGAAACTTATTTTGTTCAGGTGCAATTGAGATACAAGATTATAGAAGATTCATTTCCACACATAGCTTAACATTAAAGTCTCGAAATCCCTGTTCATACCTGTCAATATTACGCATCATTATATCGCAGCCAAATAAAATTCTACCAAGTTTAGACTGATTACAAATAGCTTTTAAGCAATAAAAATTCTAACGTTTAAATTTCATTTGCTTAAGTTTATGCATCTTTTGAAAGCAGTGCAGATGCAATTAAACAGAAATAGCTAAATGCAAGTCTGCAGTGTCAATTAAAAATGTTTAAGAAAACATGAGATTACTATACCATTAAAACCTTTAATCTATTTGTAAAATCGGACATTCGCAAGTAAAGTTACCATACAAGATAAGTCTCCTAGAGAGAATCGTAAAATTTATGTTGTATCTTAACTCTATATTTAGATGAAAATTTGGATATTTTTTCCAGAACTAAGTCCAATACTATTTTTAGAAATTTTTAATTAAGTCAGATGTACATAAATAGTTAATTGCTTACCGCAGTATTTCGGCAGAATGTACTCTTATCTAAATTATTTTTGATCGTGATGCAAGGAGTTCGTTGAGGTTACTCTTTGGTTTTTGTAGAAGGTTTTGCCAATTGTGTATTAAAATCAATGAGTTGAAAGTTAATTTTTATGTTTCCCGAGAAGAATAATTTAACAGTCTACTACATCTATTATCGAGGTTCAGTGGGCGACTTCGAAAGCATTGTATCATGCATAAATAGGGAATCTGGCTGAATCCGGACGAAAGCTAATGCAATCTTGACAATTCTTAGTAGTGCACGAAATTAAGACTACGTTACTAAGGATTACCTAAAGAAACGAGACAAATAACTTTTCAGAGATTTCGGTAATGCTTTCTACAGATGCGTACTTTTGAAGCCCTTATTTCTTTCAGAACCTAATCCAAGACAATATAAAGAAGTGCAGTTAATACTTCCCGCTTACGTTCCATAGGACACTTCAAATATGTTTACAAGATGCTGTTGAAAGCTCAAGTTACATTCTTTACATTTCGTTTTATCCGCCCAGCGCCACTTCTGATCATTCCAACATTTCTCGTCCTCTTCACCAGCCGGCTGGTATCCCAATGCCGTTTCTCCATTCCTTCCCTTCATATGCCATCCTACTCCCTATACAGTGTGCGCGCACCAATCCTTAATCTCCCAAAAATATGTTGTATACCATCTCATTCTCTTTGATATTTTAGGATTTCAAACACAAGGACCAAATTTGGCCAAGATGCGCCAATGTAGCAATTTCCTTACCTATAAAGAAGCTTAGAAACTTCCCCCAAGAAGCTTCTGCTTTCAACAGATTCAGGGAATAATATGAAGGACCTATTGTTCCTTAGTTGGTTTCAGTTATTGAGCTGATGTGATCTGTCCCAGATAATAAAGTGAAAATTGCCAAGCTTCGATCTCGACAGTATTACTTTATATTCCCTTTTTTATCAAAATTTTCTTTGACAATACATTTCAACACGATGATAACATGTTTTAGTTACAACAGAAACTTTTTGCGCCTATTTTCTGACAGTGTTGAAAAATTTCAAAGTGCCTTGGCCAAATAGAATTAAATTTTCTTTGTGTTAGAATATAGTTCATTTTTTAAGATAGGAAGTATTTGCATAGAACACTTGACATAGAAATCTGGAGTGTTCAACTACGCGATGGCAATTACCAAAAGATTAGTGCTCATTGCAGGTAATATGTTCTTCGGTGCAAAAGTAAACTAACGCTAGTTAAATCTAAAGAAGTTTCATGCTCCGAAGCTAAAGCAGGGCTATTGAGACATATCGAAATTTTGTACCGAGGTCAGATAACAAGGTGAACAAATTCTGGATTATGCCGAAATTCATTTGTTTGATCTATTCATAATGCCGATTTACTACGTCGACATACCGCTACTGAATAGAAACCAGAGCAAGAGGTGCTAAAACCGCATGATTACTTGTCTTAGACCCGGATAATTCAGCCAGACAATGATTTTTGGGGTCGACGGCATGGACGAAAATAGGTGGAGAACAAGTACGTTTGTCTAATGTATAATTTTCCTCTCTCACTGAGTAATGAAAGAATTTTGACTCAGAGGTGGCTACTGATATAGGTTTTCTGAATTAAGCGCGACATAATGGCTCCGTTCTAATAAGTATACCACCCGATGCACAAATCTGTTATATTAACTATCATTCGTTTAGTGTCCCAGGTTAAAGGTTTGTTTGGGATTCAAATATTTTTAGATCGATCGATTCGACATACATTCAAGCGGATTATAATCGAGATATTGGCTGTAGAATTAAATTTTCTTGTAGAAACCAAATCATTTTCGGATGGAAAATTCTTTCAAATAGGGAAATTCAGAATTTAATGTAGAAGTAACATTACGGTCGCATTTAGAATTAACAATATAATTTAACATTTTTAGTTTTATCAATCCTGTGGATTAAACATCTAAGAATTTAAAAAAATAAAGATATTTTAACCTACGATTCAATTTAAGGAGACAAAATGCAACATATCTGGATTTTTAAATAAATTGCCGTTTACATAAAAAAAAGTTAGAAACTAGCTAACATTCTTATATTAAGCTTTCCTGGGAAAGATCAATTCCAATAATAGGAAATTTACTTTCAAAGAAAGCATTCAGCAATTTTAGTTTACACTCAGCTTTTCTCAGATACTAAATTTTTCAATTAAAACTTTGACACCTTGGGTCACTACAAAACATTTACATCTTTCAAATGACACAGCATTGTTGCCTCTAACTAGTTTAAAAATTCATAACTTCATGGTAAAATATTTGAAATGTGCAATACAAGGTTAATTAGCCTTCTTTAAAGGCGGCTGTCGCCAGGCATAACTAATAAATATTTTTGAAAATTCTTACTTATCTAAGGATTCGCGATTCCCAAGCAATATGCTTTATAGGCTAGTATTGCAGGATGTAGTTGATGCGTTGCCTGGGCCTTGAGCAGTTGAATGCTTTTGGATGGGTCATCTGATGAAACTCGACCACACTTCTTTTCCAGATTAGTTGGCACCACAAGTCAAAGAATACTTTGGAAAACCTGAAAATAACTGGATATGTTGATCTGATTTTAAGATATCATTCACTTGGATAAAGATTACCACAACAAGAAAAACTAAAATTTTTAGGAGAAACTTTTGGAATTTGCTTGTTTAGGCCTAACTATACATTGGAGGTCTGCCTCTAGTGCTCTTTTCAGTGGTAAACATTGAAAGTGAAATTGCAACATGTTTCGAAGAAATACGTGATTTAGTGTCCTCCAAGCAAGCAAACTGAAAACTTCGAGTGGCGGCAATTTTTTCCAAGTTAACGATATATGAACAGTAAAACAGGAAATTATAATAAAATGCAGATGCAAATATGTCGTTACATTCATTTGAATTTTGTTATCCCGATTTTAAAAGAAATCATAGAAAATGAAAATGAATTTAAGTTTTCTGCACAAGCTATTCAAGATAATATGATTCGTCAGAACTCTCTTCAATTGCTTTGTAATATAAATCATACCGATACATATTGCAAATTATTCAGTTAATCGTAATGCGTTAGTTAGTATGCTCGATATATATTACTACAATTACACTCAAAATATTTGAATACTAATTTGTAATGGACAATTTGAAAATTCCTCATCATTCAGACTAGATTAAATAGGGCTAGTTTCCGTCACCTGATTAAACTTTCAGGAACTGTCGGATACGGTTATGCCGCAAACATGTTAAAATGCAATGGATTCCGATTTCGTCCTATTTTATGAAAGTTAGAACTTTTGGAGATGAGGGAGTTAACTGCATCTAACTAAGCCTGCATCAGTTTTCTCGAATTTAAGACTTGCAAGAGGCGTCGAATCCCAAACAGGAAACAAAATTTGATAAGTTTATAAGGCAAAATTCAATTGAGCCATTAGACAGATTTTCAGTCATCAAACTGACTGCCTGTAATAGTTATAGGCTGCCAAGTTGAGTTAAAGTAACCATAAAGATATGCAGGTTATTAAAAATCTTCCAAGATTAGAAAATATATCGTTGGAGATAATTATAATTATTTAAAAATATCGATATCGTTAAAAATCAAAGAGAATGAAGCTAGGTATGTATTTTACTTATTCAAGCATGCAAATCTGGTAAGACCTCCAAGGTTATACACTTTTCTTCAATTCAGGTTACTCATTTTCACAATCTATTTCATTTAGTTGCCATATAGGAATTTGTTCTTGTTGTATTCAAGTTCCGAAACGAGACTTTGCATGTTTCTTTCCCTGAAGCTTCATTAGAGAAAAAGGGAGCCCCCATTCGGATGGCCTTTATCATCAGCTTTTTTCTTCTCTTTTTCGAAGAGGTATGATAGTACACCTGAAAATCGAAAAAGAAATCTAAAATAAAACTCTAATTTATAATTCTATAATTAATAACTATTTAAATCCATAATTTAATCTGCCTGTAATGTTTTATTTCAGATACTCGGGTTATATTTTAGGTATTCTAGTATATTCGGAGTTCAATAAAAGTGGCATTTAACCCTCCAGCAGGCGCACACATGCAGGAGATACTTATATCGTATATCGCATTACATACTTGTATCTTTCTTATAAAGTGCAATTTTTGTTTATATAATCTTTGTTTAGTATAAAACTAATAAATACAGATTGCATAAAAGTCGCAATTTTTTTTTGAAAAACACGATATAAGTATGCAATACGATGCACAATATAAATAATACCTTACGCGCGACTTCTGGAAGTTTAAAGCAATATTTTCTTTTAGATAAGACTTATGTTGCTGCGTAATTTACATGAAGTTTTATCTAATTAGTATATATCTTTAAAATTTTAAGAAAACTTCGAATTTTGTTCCTCTAAGTCTGACCTTCTCAAACCACTCCAGACAATCAACAGGCATATTCTTTTCTATATTATATAATTTAATGAGCATTGGCTAAGGACTGAACCAAAAGTTTCACAATATTTCAGAGTAGCACTTCTAATTACGAGTTTAATAATGACAACGAATTTTGCAACTCTGGCCTTTTTTTTTAAATCTTACAACCTGCATAACTTTTAAATGAATCATAATGCAAATGTTTTGTTTTATTTCATGAAGTGCAAGTAAATGTCTGATTTTACGCAAATATTTATGATTTCAACAATCGTGTTTGAAAGAAAAATTTAATATTCACATTTTCGGGGGTCGTGTGGAATTTCGCAGTACACTGATTATTTTCCAGTCGCATCAATCCCCCCCCACCTCCCAGGGTTAATAGACTTCTTTTTCTTCCAGATGAACTCAATTTCATTAATTTAAGAGCTGAGTATTTGTTTCTCCGATATTTTCTTGACCTCAATGCACTATAATTTCCCATTCAAAGAGTATCGACTAATTTAAATATTTTTTTCAAGGAATTAACTTGAGAGATGCCCGATAGCTCATCCGGTGGTACTTTTCTGGAATATCCAACAAAATCCTCCGTACCAATGCTTAGCATGCATTCGTCAAAAATTACAGTAGCTATGAAAATTCAAGATTTGGCAATGATTGAATATTGTCTTAATTAAGGTCACATATAGCGGAAGTCCATAATGAAGATACTTCAAGGTTATATATCGTATCTAGCCAATACAAAATAAAAATATACATTAAATGATCACCTCAACTTAAAACTATGATAAATGCTTTATCAATTTCATTCAGGTATTCGAGGCATATAAATACCACTCATATGACTCGAGTTGCCATTCTAAGCATCGTAGAAGTATAATACAAACAGTTTTGGGAACTTTACCTATTCATTGCCAGCAACATTTAGAGCACAACCAGTCTCTACGAATATGCTACGAGACGTCTCGTAATTGCAGTGAATTGGTTAAAAAAGTATGCAACTTTGGATAATTCAATAAAAATTGCGATTTCCCTCCCCCTTTAAAATGGGTTTAAGTCTTTTAGGTGCAGCAGTTTTGGCTAAAAATAAGCTTCAGAATTACGAGAATTCACAAGCATAGATGAACCTTATTAGAAATGGCTGTACAAACATTATAACCATTTTACGAATGAAGATAAATCGAGTTGTGGTGCTACATAATATTAATCAACTATAGAAGCAGTATGTAAACAGAGAAACACAGGACCTGAAGTAGTTAACTGAAACATACATATATACATAAACATACATAACATACTTCTTAAAAGGTGCCATATACTTTAAAAATTTGAGGATAATTACCAGTGAAGTCACGAAACCCAGATCTAGAGGTAAACAACCACAGCTCAGAGTAAGCGATTTCAATTGATGAAGTTTAATGGCGCAAACACCAGTTCAGATTATGGTGCGCCAAACATATGACGAAGTCTAAAACCTCAATTTAAAATTGTAATTCAGAAATTCTGTCATATGTATGTGGCTTGTCAAGCAGTATATGCTGCAAAAAAAGTTACTGCAGCAACCCATTTCTGAAACTGGAAAACAAGATGCCTCTCGCCCAATAACTCATACAACCCACCTAAAGTTCCAGGAATAGAAGAGAAATACCCGTAAACATCCAATGTTAGTGCTTTTATAGCAAATGAGAGAGAATCTTCTCGTTTTCACCTGTATCTCCCTAACAGCATATTTTCATGTTACAAAACTTCAGAACGATACTCCAGGTCATTCTTAATTTTTTTTACATCTTTAACTATGAAGTGATAATGGTTATTTAAAAGAAAATGGATAGCTTATTCTATTACTTAGATGAGAAGTATGCAAGTGCATTTGAAAAACATGAACATTACAAACCACAATTAGCTGAAATTAACAAATTTCCTATAAGTCTTTGTTTCTTATCAACAAATTTTGGAAAGAAGCTGCAGAAGATACTTACTGAATGTTGAAACTCCGCAAAACTTATAGTTGATTCTGTTGGGGTCTTTGAAATACGGATATGGTTGAAAGGATTACTTGAAAAAAACTGACTTTGTGACATATACGTCAAGGAAAATTCCGAAAACAACTTTAAAAATAGGAATTATTTTTGACCCTTTGCAAACTGTATGCTTCATGTCATATGTGCTGTTATAAATCTTGAAACTCTATTAAACACTGATATTTTGAACTGCATTGTCCAAGGGTAGTTTAAATATTTCAGCCTTATGGCTTCATTGTTACTGTTCGACGTGAAACTCTTATATATTTCGGTGTGTAACTCCCTTAAACTTATCAGAACATTTACCTTTATTTCACATTGATGGAAGGTTATGTATAAATTTTCAGCGTTAGTTAAAAGCATTTCCTTCTTAGAATTTCGAATTCCTGGTAACAAATTTTCACTTTTCTCAGGAGGCAGCTCCATGGACGAGTTTTCTGCTTTGTTTGCTTACATTTAAGTGATGGGACTACGTAATTCCGGTGTAATGCCAAGTCAATGAAATCTTCATAGCGGAAGTCCAACATCACAGCAGATAAAGTCAAGGTTTTTAGTGTAAGTAAACAAACCAGAAAACTCGTCCATTGCTAGCATAAATTTACATTAGTTGAGTACTGGTTCTGGGAGTGTAGTGGTTATGGTGCGGATGCCATTGCTGAACTATGAGGACTCGGGCCTTAAATGCTGGAGTTTTGAGAAATACCTGCTTTTTATAAATACTTTTGCTAAAATACCATTGAAAATTTATTTGGTATCTGGTGCACTCTGAAAAATTAAATGTGTGAGGCAACCTCAATAAAGTGAAACTACACTTTGTTCACTCTTTTTGGCAAGCCTTCCGTTGTACAACTATGGCAATAAAGGTCATGGGCAGCTATTATAACCGTTCAGAATGCTATAAATCTGTAGGTGGGTACTTCTTGGGTAGTAGGTGTTCACTAAGAGAGGAGTTTTCGAAATTTTAATTATAACATTAGCTAATTAAAAATTACCTTAAATTTCATTGTTTTTCCACAATAACTTCGGAGTACAGGATCCATTTTAAAATATTCTTAAAATCAAAAAGTTAGCTTTTCAATGATACCAATTTCATCTCCATGTGACGTTCTGTTTAATTTTAATCAATTTTTGAAAATGTTTTCAATTACAATTTCTAACAATGCTTTTATTGTTCTTAAATGCACGAATTTCTGCTTTCTTCTCTGATCTTTTACGAATACTTTCTAATTCTTTTGCATTTAATTTAAGTCTAAATTCTGATTAACGAAAATAATTCCAGTTTTTTTTGCAAATTCTGGTTCTCAGAATCCTCTTAGTCCGAATAATGAATTTGGATATTCTAACATAATCTACTAAGTTAACTAAATCTACAATTATGGATGTATGAATTGTGGTAATTGATGAATTATAGATCCTTTGCAGAATACAGTTAATTGTAATATTTCATAAAGAAGCAATTTTTTACATTAAAACTATTAGACGGGAAAGAATTTTTATCCAAGGCAATAAGATACAAATAGTGTATTACTACTCGCATGAAGTCGCGGATATCAGATAGTGGATTATATTTTGTTTGGGTGAAAAATGTGTTTAGCTATTACACTATTACCGTCTCAGAAAGTATGTTTTAGTAAGTTTTTCTAATTATCTTTTTAAGAATACGTATTTATATCTTTATAAGATTGATATTGATTTTAAATTAAATATTAACTAAACGAAGATAATAATATTTATTGATATGTCTTAACAAATAGTCTGCTATTAAAACTAAATTATAGAGATGTCTTAACAAAATCGTCTACTATTAAAGTTAAATTAAATTTGTAATGAAATGCAAAAGAATTGCATACAAATGAAAAATACTATTTTAAACTTACGATAATAAAGTGGAATATTCTGATTCGTTAGTTATTTGAAAGAAATTATGTTATAAATTAGAGAAATCAGTCCAATTTTTGAAGCTCAGGATTACGGTACTATTTTACAAATAAATATCTGTTATTTCCGTTAATATATTCCATTTATTTTGCAATATCTCTCGAAAATTAAAGGTGCTGGGCTAAATTCTCTAAATCCGTCGGGTAGTTGTGGCTGGAGAACTGTCTAAAGGTTTTACCAAATTATTTTTAAAATACTGATGGTGGCAATACAGCTATTAAAATCAAATAGATTCGAGGTTCTTAGAATAAAATTTGCTTATTTTTATAACTTTTGTTTTATTATCAATTTCTTTTTCAGCATTGTTTTAATCGTCCTGACCAGCATGTAAATGTTTCAGTTTGTTTTTAAATTCGAAAATCTTGATTGTCATTCAGGTATTCAAACTCTGATGTATTTTTCATAAGTCACCACTAGTGTGTACTGTTTAAATTTATCACACAGTTGCTAAAATTTTCATTTATATCGCAGGTTTGTACATTTCGGAATAATTAATACCATTTTTAGAAACATTTGAATCAATGATAGCAGTTTTCCTTGATCTTGTGAAAACTTCTTGTAAGTTATTATTTTTTGAAGCAAATATTTCGAAGTTTACTTTAATTAGATTAACGTTTGATTTTAAAAATAACACGAAGACTATTTGGGGCGAACCTCCAAATTTTAAGCAGTGGTCGGATGACGATGAAGACATTTGGACGGGCACATCGTCTCCACGTTTCCTTGGGACACCCTTCAGAGTAAATTTGACCCTTGATGGATTTAAAATGCCTCAGAGAGGCCGCGGTGGTCTAGAGGTAAGGTCTCGGCCTTGGGGCCAGAGGGTTCCAGGTTCGAAACCCGATTCCACTGAAGATCCTCCGTGTGTAAGGCCTGTTGCGAATTAAATCATACGCAGTGGCGAAACGTCCTCCCGTTGGTGCGGCGTAAAAATACCCATACTGGCCCGGCCTACCCAAAAAGAGTGTAAGGCCGGTAGAGGACCAGTGGGGAGACCTCCGCCAGCATGTGGAGGACGGGATTTATTGGTTACAATAAAAGAAAATGATACAGGCATTGCCCGAACAGGGGCAGTAATTTTAAATACAAGAGAGCTGGGAGTGTAAACACGGTTCGACCAACCTCGGTGGGGAGAAAATAGCTTGAATTACTGCTCGGGCATACAAGGAACAGTAAAAATATATAAAAATAGATAAGTATTGAAAAAGAAACAAACAAATAAACACAGAAAAAGCAGTAAAAATCAGATATATAAAAAGGTCAAATATTTTGAAACCCCATAATATAAAAACAAAACATACACAAACAATATTACACATCAAACGACACACAAAACACAGATAGAAACTGTACCAAACATATAATTAAAAATACATAAATTAATAATAATAATAATAATTACTTCTGAGATAGAGAGGAATAAATTCCGTTAGTCAACGGTAATGCACGTCCCGCGTATAAGGGAATATCAAGTTATCAGTTACAGAATGTTTTTTTGAGTAAAACTGAGCAAGTTATTACTTTATGTCCTATACAGGATAAAAACGGCCAATGGGAGAGGAAAAGGAATGAAATTTTGTAGTCTAAAAATAAAAACAAGGTCAAAAAGTAGAATGCATAGCCCCCCCCCCCAAAAAAAAAATCTAAACAACGTTAGGGCATTGACAACGTGGCAACAGGTTTCCAGAACTGCGGAGAGACTCGGGAATTGGAACAATCATCTATTGTCGGGGCCAATGGACCAATAGCTGCCATAGGGCGCCGAGAGAATCCCACACGAAGGAACCGACAGGGTACATTAAGTTAAAAAAAACACGCAAAAACAAGTGGAGAGCACTATAAACCTATAGAACTGTCATTCAGTGAAAAATTAAATAAAAAATAAAAAGTATTTCTTAAAAAGCTCAACTCATGTAAATAATAAAAAAAAGAAAGACTCAGCAGGCGGGAAGTCAGGAGCACAGAATGCTGAACTGTAGAAAGTGTGAAATAAACACCAATCCTGAGAGGAGATGTCAAGTGAAAAGTCCTTGGCAAAATGGTAAAAGATAAAAAGAGTAAGAACAGTCTTTCAATATGATAAGATAGAAGTAACACGGACCCTCAAGACATCATTGGAGTCAGTTATGGTCTCTCTCCGCGGTCAGTGTATCGCAAATGTTCCTGCTGGTCCTGAAAGCGCCTTCCATTTTGGTGACAGCCTGTCTATTTGTTAAGAGATTGTTAAACCCCGCTTTTTTGTGTTCATCTGCGGGTTTAATTAGATGGAACTCTTTGGTGAGGGAACAGGAGAAGATATAATGATCTGCATCACCCAACATTCCGCAGATCCAGTGTGGAGAGACTAAGAATTTAAAGCAATGAAGGTAAGATGGGAATGGACCATGCCCACTGAGAAAATATACTAAAAACTTATTATGGATTAAAAATTTTGGGCTTACCTGATTAATGTAACCTCTCACCCTAATTCCCGAAGCTGAATCGTAGCTATTCCAGTATTCATTCCATTCGTTTACTATGTAATTCTTTAGGAGGCCTTTGAGGTGGGAGTAGGGAGCAGGAATGACAAATTTCTCACCGGATGTTATGGCCAATTTGGCTTGTTGGTCGGCCAATTCGTTTCCAGGAATTCCCACATGGGCTTTAATCCCGGGAAAGGCCGCCCATGTTCTTTGCCTTAAAGATGTTTGATTTTACTTTCTTAACGAATTCAGATCTGGTATTTGTGCTATTAATGGCAGATATCGAAGAGAGGCTATCAGTATGTATGCTGACTTTCACTTTCTCTTTGACAGCCCAGTTGACTGCGAATTCAATTGCGGCTAATTCTGCCTGGAACACCGAGATGAAGGTGTTCAGTTTAAATAGATAGTTCTGGATATTAATTTCATCTTTGAGAATACACACGACGAATCCAGTCTCATTTTCGATTCTGGATCCGTCCGTGTATATCTCATAGTCGGCATTTGAAATTTTACTGTCTAGGTTAATAAGTTTCTGTCTGGAGGGAATGTTTTTAAGTGGCACGTATTTATCCAAGATATTTATATCGAAAATGGTGTTATATTCATTAGACCGGTTAACCCAGATCCGGAATTTGGTAAACTCAGCATTGGCTACTATGTGAAGGGGAGGAATTCCGGTGAGTACGTTGAGAACATGGGTGGATGAAGTGCGGAAAGCCCTTGTAAATTTCAGTAAGAATATTCTTTGAATGCTATGAAGTCTATCGATTTGGTTCTTTGTTAAGGCCCCTCCCCAAACACTTGCACCATAGAGTAGAGCCTTTTCAATAACGGTGTAGTACCAAATTTTTAAGAGATTTTTATTCATATTCCATTTAGACTTTACTACTCTATTAAAATTTGATGTTAGGAATAAAGCTTTTGCACATGCAAAGTTAAAATGTGCGCTGTCCAAGATAGTTTATTATCTATTGTGATTCCTAAAATTTTAAGGCTGTCACTTACCTTGATTGAGTGGTTTTTGATCTTGAAAGTTGGTTTTCTATTAAGGACTGTAGAATTCCTTTTTGAAAACTTTTGGGAGGCGATGCTCCTGTACACCACCGCCTGGCATTTTTCTATGGAAAGTTTGAGCTCTAAATCTTCAAGTTTATCGGAAATGGCAGCCAAAATTAAATTAGTCCTATTTTCCAATTCCCTGGTCGTTCGTCCTCCAATTAATAGTACCAGGTCGTCGGCGAAAGCTTGAATATGTAAATCAGGTCTGTCATTTATTAGAATAGAGTTAATATATATATTCCATATTGTAGGGGAGATCACAGAACCCTGTGGGCATCCTTTAGAGCAAGGTCTAGAAATTTCTAGAACGTCGTTAGTGTAAAAACCCTTCTATTTTTGAGATAAAAGTAGATAAAATTCTTAAAGAAAGCCGGAAAGCCATAAGATTCTAAGGTTTTAAAAAGAACCGACCAGTTCATAGTATTGAAGGCTGATTTTATGTCTAGAGAAACGAGGGCGAGATGTTCTGAAGGCATACGAATTTTAATTGTCTCTATTAGATCATGAATGGCCAGATCACAGCTTTTTCCTTCTCGAAAGCCGTATTGATTGTGGTGTATGATATTGTTTCGATCAAGCCATTTATTGAGTTGTAGAAGAAAGAGCCTCTCAATAATCTTGCCCAAAGTTGGGAGAAGACAGACAGGCCGGTATGATGTACAAAGACCAGGATCTTTACCATCTTTAAGAAGAAAGAAGACTTTGGCATTTCTCAGATGTTCAGGAAAGTAATTGAATTTAAAACAGATGTTAATTAAGTCAAGTATAAATTCTTTGTCGTGGATGAAAACCGCTCTCCACATCCGAAAATCTATCCGATCAAGGCCCGGGGCTTTTCCACCTTTTAAAGCATTGATTACCATCTCTATATCTTCTAGTACCATAGGTTCAACGTGGCCAATTATAGGGGTATAATCCAAATTGTCTTCTGAGGAAGGGCTCGGGAAAAAATTGTCCATTAAATAATTTATTTTGCCTTCAATTGTGTTGTTGGGGTCATTATTTGGGTTGACCCCAATAAAGTTTTCACTGGAACCTCTGTTAAATACAAGATTGAACAGGAATCCAAATCTTTCGTTATGATTAAGACAAAATGATTCCCATGCCTTTCTTTTTGTGGACAAGAGAAGTTTTTTATAGATGGCCCTTTCTTTTCTATAAACATTCCCCGAGCTCTGGATGATTTCAAGAATAGAACCTTCTGTTTTGTGTTTGATGTATGTTTTAAATAGCCTGTTCACTTTGTTTCTAGATATTCTGAGATCTTCATTCCAGAAGCTGAACTTCTTGGCAAATTTTTTCGGTTTCTTTTTCAGAGTTTTGAAAGCACCTTTCTGAATAATATCGGTAAGATCTTTAATTAATTTGTTAAGATGATTGGTGTTGTTAATGTTCTTTAGGGTTTTTTTTAATGGATTAAGGTGCCTTTTGATATAGTTAATAAATTTGTTTTATCCGTATTTGGATTTAAAATAGAAATCAAAATTTCTGGAACATCTTCTAATTCTAATTTAAAGTAAATATATTTGTGGCCACTGTGGGACTCAACATCCAGGACCCCCCAATTTTTTATATAGTTGACTACGGGTAAGCTCAATAGAGTCAAGTCGGGGAACCCCACATTCGTTGTTGATTGGAATGTAGGGCCATATTTTGTAATATTACAAATGTGTAAGTTGCTGGCGGCTATGAATTCAGTCAGTTTTCTACCTCTGAAGTTATCTGAGTCATAGCCCCAGCTTCTGGATTTGCAGTTAAAATCACCAACTAAATGATTGAAACTGTTATAAAAGTTAAAATCCCTTAGTTCTCCTATTAAATCTTCTAAGTTGTCATGAGGTGGAAAGTAGCAATTAAAAATGTTAAAGAGCATGTTATTAAAATGAAGTTCAACAGCCACTGTATGGGTGGTGTTGAACTTATAGAATACATTAAGATTTTTGTTTAAAATATAAGTAATGGCCCTTTTGTCTCGAGAAGAGAAAGTCTTACAACCAAAGTTTGATTTGGGCGGCTCACCATTGATTAAATACGGGTCCTGGATTGCAATAAAATCTAGTTCCAAGTCCCGAGCGACCTGAAAGACTCCAGAGTGTGCTGCTTTACAGTGATTAACGTTAATTTGTATCCCGCGTATGGTGTTAAAACCCATAGTCGGTCCTTTTTATTATTAATTCCCTCTGTCTGAGAAAGCTTTTACACCTCTTGTCGAGGCAGCTGTGGCTGATGCCAAAATCAGTTTTAAATCGCGCATTGGATTGAATGCAATTGATGCAGTTGAAGCCCCTACATCTGTGTCTAGTGTTTCCAACTATCGTCTCTCCGCATCTGTCGCACTTTGGTTCTCCGGTGTTGTCGCAAACCTTGGTTGTGTGGCCGAATCGTTGGTGCGGCGTGGAAGCTTGAAGAGGGAGGTGCCAGCCCAGGTGTCGTCCTCGTCATCTGACCTCGGTTCAAAATTACGCGGTCCGTCTGAAAACAGCCCTCGTGTTGCTCCAAAACGGGACGTTAATATAACTAAGCTAAACCTGCTAGTATATACATTTAAAAACATATAAATGCTACTTCTTTATCAGTATTTTGTAGAAACTGCAGCATTCTATAGATAAAATTCACTTAAATACTTTCAGCAATAGGAAATGCCGAGAGAAATTCTGTAAAAGCGTATTTTCTTATTTCAATTATTTTTTTTTATTCACAAAGCGGAGACTTCACTTGCGAATTCGGATTCTTAAAAATGTTCATTTGATAAATTAGTTACTTTTTCAGTTTCAATACAAACATAAGTCGGAAAAGAAGAAAAACAGAAAGAGATATGCGAAGAAAGGAAAAAGAAAAGCCGCAGTGTTTAAAATCCATTCTTTGATTTAATGAAAACACTTGTTTTTTTTACTGAAATTAAAATGCTTCGCATATTCCTTTTCATTCAAATCATGTTTCTGTGTATGTTTTTAAACACATTCCTCCAGGGGATTTCATCACTAGCCTTTCCTTTATTTAATTAGCCTCAACGCATTTTTGCTCTAAATCAAATAAATAAACAGTGGTATTTCTTGTTTAATTCGTTAGCTTCCTTTCCTTTTAATTTCAAAATCTATCAATTTTTTTTCTTTAAGCGAATCTTATGTATAAATTCTCTCATCTTAATTATTTGATAAAAGAGACAAGGAAAGTGATGTTTTTCTTTTAAATATCATATTAAAACCTCACTTCAGCTCTTATGATGGAAGTAGTTACAGAACTTCCACAATTATAAAGATATTTTTTTGAGATTAAAGAATAAGAACAACATCATATACTATAAACGTGCTAGAAAGCATTTATTCAGTGCGTTCAAAGCACTCTAGTATCAATTACGTACATTACACTGATTGATTATAGTATACATATTGATTGATTATAGTAACGAGACTTTTTATACCTGTAGTATAGTCTTTTACTCCAGTAAACGAAGGGTTTGAAAAAATATCCGATGGTTTCAGAAACTGGTACACAAGTTTGTGGGGGCTCCTGATGAACATATTAAAAGTCCCCGGTCCTGGGAGGGCAGCTCGGGCCCCCATCTTGGATTTCATACCCTCTTGTTTAATTTTGCTTGAATATCTCGAAAACTATTCAGTTTTCAAACTACAACTGACAAACAAATCAAAGAGCAAACACTTTCCTACAAATACATGCTTTTATTTTTCTTCTTGCTTTAAAGGTTTCCAGAAACTATTAAAGCTAGAAGAAAATTAAAAGCATTTATTCGTAGGGAATTTCATGCTCTTTAATCAGTAATTTGATGTAATACTGTAATTTGAAAATTGAATAGTTTTCGAGTTATTTAAGAAAAACTAAAAGATGGGGAAATACAAGATGGCGGCACTAGCTCCCCCCCAGGACCGGTGACTTTTAGTATGTTCAACAGGATCCACTCGCGAATATGCATGCCAGTTTTCAAAACTATAAGATTTAGTGCCTTTTTTCAAACCTTTTGTTGTCTGGACTATCAACTAAGATTTTTTTTAAATTCATACACTTTGAGATCAATTTTCTCATAAACTTTTAAATCTAGAAGAAAAATAAAATCCTAAGTTTGTAGGGAATCGTACGTTCTTTAATTTGTTAGATAAAATGTAATTTGAAAATTGAATATTTTTCGAGATATTTAGGAAAAACTAAAAAAAGTGGGATGAAATCCAAGGTGGCGTCAAACTTTGAGACCCATTACTTCGGAAACTGTTAACGCTAGTAGAAAATTAAAAGCATGTATTTGTATTGAGTTACGTGCTCTTTAATTATTAATTTGATATAGCACGTATAATTTGAAAATGGAATAGTTTTCGAACTATTCAAGAAAAATTAAAAGGGGGGTGAAATCCAAGATGTCGGCGCCAACTCTTCGTCCCCAGGACATGGGACTTTTAGCATGTTCATTAGAATCCCCTCCCGAACATGTGTACCAATTTTAAAAACTATATATTTTAATGTGTTTTCCACCCCCAGTTTGAGCCTTCGTTGACTGGACTATTTGGCAAATAGCGCATGTACGGAGAAGGTAAGAATGGAACAGTGCATAGAACGTAAGAATGAAAAAGTATGTAGAAGATAAGAATGGAACAGTATATAGAAGGTAAAAATGAAAAATATGTAGGAGGTAAGAATGACAGAATGAACACTTTGTGACGTTATATATGTTTCTGCGCGTCCTAATGTTATGGAAGAGAAACCATGAAATTAAACAAGATCCAATTTAAATATAGAGTGACATTTTGTAAAATATATATTAATGGTGTTTAAATATAGGGTGGGTTAGTCGGGCAATTTGGTTACTGAATACTTACGAAATATTAATTGGAAGGTACCAGAAAGAGAAAAAAGAAATATGAGTCAATGTGTTCTTGCTGTATTAAAATGTCATCACTGTAATAGGAAAAATCATTTATATCAATATATCGTCAGTATGCAATATATTCTGCACATACATTGATATGCACATTTTTTCTGTCGCAAATGTGATATTTTAAAGCGACAAGAACACATTAAGTCAATTTTTTTTCTTTGGAATTGTTCACTCTTAACAGTACACCTACAATATGGCAAGAAAACATTTACCTATGAGAAATTTTCGAAGTAGTGAAAGGCAAACACATTGACATTTGTGAAAAAGGCAAAACTTTGTGTGTTTCATTGTTTTATAATCATGTATATTCTAATGTTTCTTTACATACCTACGTATAATGAAAACCATTCTTTTTTCTCAACTAATTTATGCCTACCCTGTATATAAGTTTTGTTGAAATATATCAAGATATGCAATATATGATTATTTAAATGGTATTAAATTCCATGTGGCTTTACCCTCACTTATCAATTTAAGTTGTCCCTGACGATAGTGCTATTTGTGAATTAAAATTTCAAGTGATCTTGCAAATCAGCACGGTCCTCCTTATCTCACTCTAGTGAGATAGCAAGGACCGTGCCAGAGAGGACATTCCTGCAAGATTCTATACCATACTTGCGGAAGGAAGCTTGGAAACGAGGGATCTAAGATGGATAAGACCTATGAGGTCTTAGTTGAAATCGAGACTGATATCTTCAATCTTCGATCCCGAAGACGAGCATCTGTCACCAGCTGTCGCATTATAAGTATATGCAAGCACCTATATTTGGCGTATTTCTTCTAAAATTTTGATTTAAAAAATTTTAATTTTATTAAATATTGTAGTTTTTCTATAATCGTTAAAGATTTTTTTCTAGCTGAAAAAGATAACATTAAGCATTTATGCAGTTGCTAATATCATATTTCATCAGAGATTACAGAATTTCAAAAAGCATAAAACTGTTTGCAAACCTCTAACATCATTCGACCTCATTTGAAAGAATTATAAGTCGTACTTAGAAGGATTTTAGAATTGTACTTTAGAAAGTGGATTGCTTTTAATGTGATTTCAAATCTCACTTCTTTGAAGCTTACTTTAAACTCCTCAGATGGCTTAAATTATTTTCATTCTCTTTTTATTAACCAAATTAAACTTTTTTTAAATATTCAGCGGGAAAATTTTAATCCTTGTCTGACTTCAAAGATTGGATTTGATTTTTAACGACACATTTTAACAGCGTTAGAAGCATAGTTCAGTTGTGTAGTTACGGTGAACTTTAAGTGTATCTTATTCTTGAAGACTTATCTAAAAAGGGAACAAATGAACTGCTTTGCGTATGCACTTAGTTCTCCACTCAATCCTTTTATACATACAAAAGTGCAGCCAAACATTGATTTAGAAATACTCTGTGCAGCGAATCCATAAATAAAGCATTTCTAACTTTCCATCTAAGGATCATATGCAATCCACGACGAATATCTTATACTAGCTGAACCCGCGCAGACCGTATTCTCCAGGTTATACGAATACCACAATTTTCCTGACGCTTTTAGAGCCAAGCTGATGATTCAGCGCTCCAAGAAAATTCGTCAAGACAAAATAGGCGCCAAGTGGTGAGCGCATAACAGAAAAGTAGTCAATCTGTAACGTTTACAAAGGTAAGTTACATGAGGTTCACCTCAAATTGTGAATTGACACTATTTTATCTTCGCTGACTTAAACTATTTTGACGTTGATCTAAACTTTCTCTGGCTCGCCTAAGCCCATCTGCTTCATTTCTAGCTGATCTCTTTTGAATAATTTTATCCAAAGTTTCATTATATTGTAAGAAATTTTGTGAGTTCTTCATCTTAAACTCATTTTTTTCGAGAAAAAGTTATTTTACACCAGAACGAATATAGTAACAGACTATGACTATGAAGTTATGCCTAACATGGCAGAGACCACTGGTTATGTTTTGTAAACAAACCGATCATTGCCATCGGCAAAATAGAAACTCTCCTCTTTTCTATGCCACGTACGTTAGTGTTTTATGTACGAGGGTAGTTTTCTTTTCAACATCCTATTGAACCACAAAACAGACAGACAGGTGGTAGGATGTTGTGATGCGCGTTGGGCGATTTCTCATGTCTCTAACTATAACATCTGCTACTGGCGACGTCAGCTTGCGATTGTCAGGAAAGCTGTCCGCACGTTAACATGGCTAGTAGAATTGATGCTCCCGCCAAGTTGCGTATTGTTATTCGTTTTCTTTAAGCAGAAGGAAATAAACAGCAGAAATTCATCGAAGAATGAGCCGAGTGAAACTTCATGAGTGATGGGGTGTGCGTGAATGGTGCAGAAAATTGAAAGACGGGCGAACTGGCGTTTATGATGAAAAGGACAAGGACGCAAGTCTGCCGCAACAGAAGATCTTGTTCAACGAGTTCTCGGTAGCTTCTGAAGCAGTTTAAATGGGACGTGTCTGATCATGCGGACTATATCCCCGACTTAGAGACAAGTTATTTTCATCTCTTCCTTGGTTTGAAGAACTAGCTACCAGGCCAAATCTTACAGAAAAAGGAGGAGATTCAAGGCAACGTCAAGGCCCATCTCACAACACTGGCGGCAACGTTCTTCGAAGAGGGGATCGGAAACCTGTACTACTGATATGACAAATGCTTGAATCTTCTCGGCGATTATGTCGAAAAGTAACCTTGTTTGTACATAACTTTTGATAGCAAATTCACTATGTCCTCTATTGTAGTCTTTCTCTATGGTCCATCGGAGGTTGAAAAAAAACCTACTTATGTATATAGATGTATTATATCATATTGGATTTCCAAGAAATCCGTGAGCATGGAAAATAAAACAGATACCTGAAAAGAATGAATTAGAAATTTTGATGTATCTAGGGGTTTTTTAAAAATAATTTTAAAGAAATATTTTCGATTTCAAACTTTTACTCAATACTTTTTTTTACGGAGTGCAAATAATATTCTCAAACATTGTTCGAACGAAATTAGTTGGTGAACATAAAATTAACTTAATAGATCTTGTCATAAAATAGCAAAAGCTTTTTCTATAGTTGAAATAAATATACATATTATGATGCCTAAGTCAATCTGGTGTTTTTTATGCTGTTTAATCAGAAATGTAAAGAGCATTCATGGCATTATTTAACAGAAAGGGAAATGTCAAATGTAAATTCCTAAGTAACAATTATGGAAGAAAAAATATTTATTTTGCATTTGTGATAAAAGAGTCTGTTGATTGAAAATTTTTCTCTGGATTTCGGATTAACCGTTCAAATATTTCAAACACTGAAATATTTGTATTATGGTAAAAGACTACAATGGCATTATTACTATTTCACAAAGTATTATACTCAAATTTATGTTCGTATTTACATTAACACTTTCATAACATTTCAATAATCAGTTGCTGAAAAATATATATACAGGGTGATTTTTTTAAAACTAACAGTACTCAGAGCCTTCTGTATCTCGATCTATCAGCTGAAATGCCACCAAATTTGGTAGGGGGACTAATGACGACATGGGGAAAAATATTATGTAATAAAAAATTAGTTCCAAAAGTCGCCTTTAGGGGAAATTGTAGCGCTGTTGTAGTTTACACAGCTGAGAATTAGACAAGAAGAAACAAAGAAGAAATATCAGTGCAAAACAGTTTTAATACAGCAAATGAACTGCTCCAAAGGGTTACAGAGAAGAAATTACAGTGCAAGATAGTTCTTTATTCAATAAAATTACTTCCTGGGCTAGGGCATGTGATGACCCTTCAATGTGATTCAATGTAACCACCCTTCTCGTGGACCATACATTGCATCCTGTGAACAACATTCTCCACGTCCATTGTCCCCGGATCTTATTTTATGCGACTTTTTCCTGAGAGGGTTATTCGAAGTCTAAGGTCAATCGTGGCGGGATCCCGACGTTGGCGACCTTAAAAGAACAACATATTTCGGACTGTTCTGAGCATTCTTGGTGACACATTACTTTCGGCAGTCGAGAATATTGTGTACAGAATGCAACGTGGGATCACACAGAAAGAGGTCTGGCGCTGTGGTGCATTGTAATTTCATCTCTGTAACAGTTTGGGGCAGTTTATTTGCTGTATTAAAGCGGTGTTTGCACTGAAAGTTCTTCTTCGTTTTCTGTTTGCCTAATTCTCAGTTGTGTAGACTACAACAGCGCCACATTTTATCTTATAGGTGACTTTCGGAACTATTTTTTTTATTACAGAATCTTTTTCCCCATGTCGTCATTAGTCACCCTACCAAATTTGGTGGCATTTCAGCTGACAGACTGAGTTACAGAAAGCTCTGAGTACTGTAAGTTTTTTAAAAAAATTACCCTGTACTTGGGTCCTTTAAATATATTTTAATCAAATCATTTCATCCACAGGTACATTTTATATTTATTATAGATTGTTTCCTTCAAATTAAATTGTCCCTTTGTAATATATAAATGATTTTTGTTTCCATACAAGTACGAAATCTCGATTTCTCTGAATTTCAGAACATATTAAATATGGATAATTTATGAGCATTAAGTCCTGAATACTGAAATATTTTTTATACGCACGGAAGTATTTTACAGCCGTAATGTTGATGCTTAGACCTAACGTCTTTGATGTTTTGTTTAGTTTAGTTACATTAACTATTTAACTATTACTATGTTGCAGCAATACGAAGGCTATTTTGGGACGGACTTCATGATTATGAACCGCGGTCAGATGAGGAGGAAGACACCTGAGCTGTCATTCTCCTTTCCAAATTTCCGCACTACACCAGCAGAAAGACGTTTGGCCCTCGACGTCAGATTTAACATTTACCAGGCCCACATACACGGCGAATCATTGGTGGAATAACAAAAACTGTAAAACCTTAATTGAATCAGTTTTTATAAAGGAATTCTAGTTTATGAAACATTCTTAGAAAATGCTAGACATATTAATTTTAAAGGCGGCCGACAGTAGATAAATATAGCAGCAAAGATTTACTGTTTAATATCACCCTTGAAATTAAATGATCTTAAATTGAAGTAAATAGTGTCTATTCAGTTAATTAGATATCTTGTTGAGGAAACATAGTCCATACAAATTATTTTACGTCATTAATCTTATCAGTAGTACCCCAACTACGAATACACAATGTAATAATAATGGCTGTTTAATTTGGAATTATAAAAAAGTGTTTCTAAAACACTTGAAATCCTAACCTATATCCATTATCATACAAAACGATTTTTGAACCATTTAGGCGTAATTATTTAAAAGAAATTCTTTAGAAAAGGAGTCAATTCTTTCTTTTATTAGATGACATTTTCAACTGAATCAGTTGCGTAAGAAGACTGTGTCCCATCATTCCTCCAGTTTCCTGGAAGTATCTTTTTAGATGATAAATAGGCTCAACAAATACGAATTCATAATTTTAAAAGGAATTGGGGAAAACCTTTTGACTGTGGATGGAGAAAATCACACAAATTTATCTTAAAATGGGATTTTGGCAACAAAATGGAAGGTACTGTCCCTTTTTGCAATTGCCTGTATATATTCTTTCTTCTTTCAGGTGCTTGTGTCATTACCTAATTTTGCCTTTACTCATTACAAAAAAATATACGTACCTCTGATGTGGTGATACGATAGTTCAGGGTAGTCATAAATTATTGGACCCATTTGAAAAATTAATAAAAAAAGCTAATAATGCTACAACTGTGTTTTTTTAAATGAGAGAGCAAATGAGAGAGAAAAAAAAGTTTTTTCCGGAAAGTTGGCGTACCATTACGGCGCTCTAAATTTACTACAGCGAGAGTTTTCCGTGCGCAATGGCTACCGATCAGCAGAAAACAATGCGCGTTTTCTGGTTTCCTTTTTTAGTTTTTCTTGAATATCTCGAAATCTAATCAGTTTTCGAATTACAATTGACTTAACAAATTAAAGTCTTTAACAGTTTCGCAGATAATGGCTCTCAAAAATGGGAGATGTCCAATAATTTACGACCACAATGACAGCCGTAACGGCGCGTTATCTATCTGAAAAATAGCTTTTTAAAATGCGCTCTCATATAACTCTTTAATCCAGAGGCGACTTTTTTCTTCTAGCTCCTTTAAAACCGGGACTTTTGGGGAAGAAACGACATGAATTGGACTCTTCCAACCTGGGAGGTCATTTACACAACTACCCTAACCCCTTTCCAAAACCTTCCCTTAAGGCACAAGGAAATGGGGTGTGGTTGGCAAGGATAATTGGACCCCTTACCACGCTTATCTCATAACCTCACCTCCCCTCAAAAGAAGCCAACCGCTCAGACCGGCCATCGTCGCTGTTAAGGGAAAACTTTTAGACCACCCGTGCCTCCTCGCCGTCAGAGGGTTAAAAGAACTGTAGTTGTAACATTATAAGTTTTTTATTAATTTTTGAAATGGGTCCAACAATTTATAACCACTCTGTATAAAAGACTAAAATAACTGAAAGGAATTACCTATGGAAAATGTTCTGCAGGGGTCTGGGGAGTAAGTTCTAGTGAGTTTCTGGTACAAAAGTCATCAATACGTATGTGAAGAGAAAAATATCTTGGTGCAGCTTCTATACCACGCGTTAGGAAAAGGTTAAACGTAAAGACGTAATTTGACAGCCAATCCCAGGGTAGACCCGTGACTAACAGCCTGGGCAAATTAAATTCGTCTGGTATCGAATGTTTTACCAATGGTGTGGCGTGGAAGCTTGGAGGGAGAGGTAGTAGTTCATGTGTCAACTTCTTTATCTAACCACAGTCCGTTCCAAAATAGACCTTTAGCTTCAAAACGGGGAGTTCGCGTTTTAGGCATAAATACAGATTTATTTTTGAAATCCATTGCGAATTTTGCAGAAGAAAAAAAGACATGGTGTCACAGCTGAGTGTGATACAACATGCATTTAGAAGTTTGATGGTTATACTGTGTGACTGTAACATTATGTGAATTGAATGAATTATAAAAAGTTTGCAAATATGTAAAAGCTTCAAACTAATTCCATAATAATTAAAATATTAAGCAATTTTATTATTCTCAATTTCATAAAAAATTTATAAAAAGAGGCAATGCGTTTTTTAGACCTTCCGATTTAAATAACTGATGTTGAGATTCATAAATAAGTGGTCTTGCCATTAGTTATTTCTTACATTTTCCTCAAATTAGATTGCTGCTTTAATATAGAAAGCTTGTAAGTAAAATTTCACTAAACTCTGATTTACATTCCAAATTTTAATTTTTTAGTAACTGAGCTATATCTTAGCGTACAATCGTTTTAAATCAGAAAATGTACACCTTTATCATTCTAAGAAAGTTTTTATTCAAACCTGAAAGTGGGGAAATTCTCTTTTAAATTAAATTATTCTGGGAAGAATTCCACTTTTATTCTATTGTCAACTTTTTCTTAAAATTATTTTTTTTGTTTCCGAAACCTCTGTAATATTTATTCTCTCAGATTTAAATTGTACTTATTTAATGAAATATCTTCAATTTGTCTTTCCTTATTTCTGCTGTCTGTTGTCGTTATGCTGCTGTAAAAATGAAATTATTTATTTGCTAGATTGTTTTCGAATACTTTTGCCCTTCTATGAATAAAATATATAAAGATAAATTTATGCTTAGATTTCTTCAATTAATGTACTTGCATCATACATTTTTGCTGTATTAACTCTGAAAGAAGCGAAACAGCTCCGCTCTTTCACATAATTAAAAAAAGGAATAAAACAAATAAATAAACAAATCCAACTACATAATTCTTCTTTCTTCAGGCTTTTGAACTAGACTTAGTTCATTGATACAAAAGGTAAAATCTACATTTATTTTTCTGTGTTATAAATTGTGACCGTCATGAACATTATTGATTATTTTTTTCCCTTTAAGTGTCTTCTTACGGGCAGTTCATTCACTGTATTCTGTATTTGTAGATTTTTTCCTAGATTAAGGGACTTGTCAATTGTCGTGCCACTAAATCAATACAGTTTTATTCCACTTACACTCTGCCTGACCACTAATCGTAAAGTAGATAGTCTTACTACCCTGTTGTATTTTATCAACCCATGTGTGATGGTTAAGTTTATTGCTAATAAGATATAACAAGATCAGATGGGCCGTGGTGGCCTAGTGGTAAGGCGTCGGGTCCGTAATGTTACTGGTTCGAGACCCGATTCCACTGAAGAGCCACCGTGTATGGGTCCTGCTGCAAACTAAATAATACTTAGTTGCAATATGTCCTCCTACCGGTGTGGTGCGGAAGTTTGGAGAGGGGGTGCCGGCTCAGGCGCCATTTTCATCATCTGACTGCGGTTCAAAATTCAGACACCTGTCCCAAAATAGCCCTCGTGTTGTTTTAAAATGGGATTCTAATATAACTAAACTAAACAAGAACAGATAATAGAAAGACAGATTATAGGAAAGAATGAATTTTGGATTAAGTGGCGATTTAAAACAACTACAGGTCTTATCCTTTAATGATATGGAAAGGAGGGAAACACTTGCGTGTTTCACAGGCAGAATACCCATTTTAAAAGGCTGGTTTAAAATTTCATTAACCAGTAATCTGATGGTAAATTTAAATATTTCATAGATGTTCAAATCTAGTGATAGTGTGCTCTTAACTTTAACTGTTATTTTTTCATTTAAACTCATTTTAATAAACACCATTCCCATACACCCATTTCCCTTTGTTTGTATATTTTCGATTTTAGGGAATAAACAAGATTATTCCATGTAATATGTTACATGCAGCATATAAGTACTATTCAGTTACATTTTTTTCTCTAAGTGATTTTTTTTTATTTTTAAATGATTATACTGAATAAAATGTTATGATTTTAACAGATTAACGTAATAAAATAATTTAGGAAAGAATGAATTTTGGATTAAATAGATTTAGAATCCTTCAGTATTGCAAACTGTAAGCTATTACAGCTCTTCATTCAAAACGTTTTTGTTGAAAAAAATGTTTTTAAAAGTTTTACCTGATCAACTAAGCAATTAAATTATAACTAGAAATTTTATTCAAAAGTTTATATTAAATTTGTCGTCGCATACGTTTAACTATAAAAATTAAAATATTTTTATTAAAATTAAATACATGTTAAAAAATACAAATAAGATGCAAATTTATGGAAACAGGGTTAGTTGGGGTAATTGGGGACGAATTTTGCAGACTCTTGTAATTTGTTTTCTCTTTAAAAGGATAGTATGCAATGGAGAAGATGCCTGTATTTTTTTATGAGAGCATGAACATATTTTACAGGCCTCATTAAACAATACCTCCTTTCAAAAATAATTTATTAATTAATTAACCTCACTTTTAAGAGCATTCTTATTTCACCCCGAAGTATTCCCAATTACCCCAGAGACTACGAGGTAATTGGGAACACGTATTTCGGCTTCTGATCACAGTAATGAATTGATTTGAAGAGAACATATTTGAAATGATTAGAAACTACTTGTACATATATTGCCTCAAAATGCATTTAACTGACTTTTCCTAATTATCACAAAATACTGTTTTTTTAAATGGTTTCCAGCAAAAATATCTTCTAATTCATGGAATATCGCATATAAACTATTATAACTATTTATTACCTTCGATTTGGTGTAATTTATAATCATTCTAACTCAAATTTTGTCGTAAAAATTTGGGAAATGAATCTTTATCGAAACTTAAATAATTGAGTATTATGACACACCAGAAGGAAATAGGTAAGGCTTAAAAATGACATAAAAATTAGTAGAAAAAATGACCCAATTAAGTAGTAGAAAGTAGGTTTTCCACTTGAAATCGAACCTTCTATTCACTATTCTAATAATTTTTCTTTGACATTTACATTACCTGAATACCCAATAATTGTTTCCTACAATCTACTTCAAAGATTTCGAACTTAAAGTCTAGTTTTTAATTGACTCTGGGAAATGGCAAACTAAGCATTCACCACCGAAACAAATTTTGATTTAGCCAAATTGGTGGCTTTCAAACCGGTCATATCTTATTCATCACCGTGAACTTCTTGAATCCAGCAGACGTATACGAAAAATGTGCCAAAAATGAAAAATCAACCATGGATGATTTTTCAATACTTCCTCTATTTCCGTAGACTATGTCTCTTGTAACAAAGAGCAAAAATCTTCATCTTGAGAATCCTTCATCAGTATAACGTTTACTTCTTTTTCGTCACCAGTGTCTTATTTCCTTCCATACTTGAGATCAAAAGGCTTCATAAGATTATTAACAAATAACTTCCATACGTAAAAAATAATATATATGTTGATCACATGGTAAAATGTTTTAAAATGTCAGTTATGTATTTAACATAAAACAGTGAACTTTACTGAAGATACAGAACGCAACAGCGTGTCTAGATTTAAAATTGCTACCATCAAATAATAAATTATTCCAAACACCAGAAAATACTAGTTTAAGTAACATTAGAAGCCTGTTCCCAATTACCCCGCAATGGATATTTTCAGGGGTAATTAAGAACGCTAACCTGTTCCTCAAGATGAAATCCAAAAACGAAAACCGAAGTTTCTTCGTAATCGTTATATCCTAGAGATCTGAGAAATATATAACTCAGCAACTTAGCTTGTATATAACCGGAATAGTGAACGAAATATGAAACTTGATAAATTTTGATTTCACTTTTCTGAACACGGTTGCAATAAAAGGTAACAAACATTACCAAATAACATCGAAAAAAGTAGGAAAGTGTTTGTATTCTTCCACTGAAGTGTTTTAAACAAAGCATATGCTTTTCAGTTCGCTGGGACCTCACCAGTGTGCTCTGTAGTCACCGTTCCCAATTACTGCTTGTACCCAATTTCCCCTCCTGACATTTCCTGAGGGGATTCTTGCTCTAAATATCTCTCATTGTTCTCGGTATTCTGAAGACTTAAATACGTTAATAGTAAAAAAATATTAAACATAGGTATGATAGTTATAATATTTATCATACTTATGTTAAAACTTACTTTCCTGTATCCCAAGCATTTTTACGTATACTTTGTATTTATCAAATATCTTTTTAATATTTTTGAAGAAAGTCTTTAACTTTAGCTATAAGTCTATAACACAATCCTGTATGTTTTAAACTTAAATTTTCAGAAAATATTTCATTCTTTCTATTATAAACCTTACTTAGTTGTATATCAGACAATTTAATTTTTATTCTATTCAAAAACATAAAAATTCTCCTCTGTGTGATTATAGTTTATTACAATTGATGGATGCCGTACAATACTGAAATTTAGAAGCAAAATAATTGGAATATCAATATCAAATGTTGATCTGTATAAAATAAATCTTAGTTTCCTTCTATAATATCTTTAAAGAGAAGTTTGTTTGGGTTTAATGGTACAAGGGATCTTTCAAGATAATTTTACTATAATAGAAGAAAATCTCACAAAATCAATACAATATTTATATTTATTACGGTACGCACGTATTACGTATTTTTTTGCAAAGAGAAACTAGAGAAATTATTTTCATGTCATTAGCTATTTAATGGATAGAGAAATATTGTTTTCGGCAAACAACAATAAAATAAATAGATTATTAAAAATGCAGGACTTATTCAACGGTAATTGCTCTTGTAGGATGCCTCATTTGATTAAATATAAGGGAATTGATATTTTTAGTTTTAGTTTTTCTGCTGTATGCGCGGTTTAAGAATTTAGATGACGAGTTTAATATTGTTTTGTTATTTTCTCAGAATCAAAAATATTGTAACGGATATATTTTTCTAAAGTTATTCTCAGAAAAATTTCAGATATTTCTATTATTAAATTAAATAGAGATAGTTCTTAAACTTTAGACTTTTATTCTACCTGAATGTTTTTACTGTCATACTGAAAAACCATAAAATATATGGAGTGTATATGATTTTCCAGTACTACGTTTATATTATCGACAAAGACAAATAGTGAAAATTCTGATTAGAGTAAAATATCTACGCAATGCTTAAAATGTTTAAAGTGATGAACAAATGATGAAAACGCTGTAAATTTGATCCCTTTTTCAATATTTTGTACGATATCAAATGCAAACAAAGGTGAAAACAGTCCCGTAAAAGTATTCCAAATTTCTTGATGACGAACTTATTATTGATCTCATTGTTATGGCAGTTATTCAGCATTATTAAGTGAGAAATCTATTGGAGATTTTATTCTCTCTATAAAATTTTCTTTTTTCAAAATATGGAAATTAATGAAGTATAGTTTTTTTTAAAAAAATTACATGGTCAAACTCTTTGAGCAGAATCAAAATTCGATATCTGTATCTGAAATTACAAGGAAGTGTATGCCACCATCTTTTTAAAAAATGTCCTTCGATGAATTTTCATTTTAATTAAAATTAAAAGAATGCATGATTTTAAGTTTTACACGTTCTGTCAGTCGTTAAAAAAGTTTTTTTAAAAAATAATTTGATTATATAGCTTTATTCCAGCGTGTATTATAAAGGTGAGCCTTTTGAGTATCTTCTTAAAACTCTAGTATATTGTTGGCTGAGAATTTTAAAAAAGTAGTTTTAAAAAGTCGTCAAATCAACAGATTTATTCTGCGATTTTTCCAGATACCTTGAAACCGCATAGTCTTTGCTGCCCGATTTATAATTAACTCTTTTATTATTAGTATTTTTTATTTTCTTCTTCTGTACTGCTAAGGACATAAATATCTTAATGTCTTATACATTCATTTCTTTTTCTAGGAATGAAATAAAAAATTATACCTGATGGAAGATAAAGAAGAAAGATCATTTCTCTCTAGCACACTATATAAAATCTCTTCAAAGTAAAGTAGGTTATATTTATAGGGCAAATTAATTGGTATTAACACACTTCTGTCGAAACAGTAAGCAGCTTTTGACTATCTTTATCTAGTTTTAACTCGAAGAAACAAAGCAAAGCACAAAAAATTATTGGTTTATTGGTCCTGAGAAATTATTATCTTCAGCACTTGATAGTTCTTTTACCCACCACTAATATACTATCAATCCATTCAGATGAAACAATCAATTAAACAATAAAGTGAAACAATCTGATTTTCCTCTCCCCATCAATAGTTTAAATCCAAGTAAAAAAGACGTAATTGCTACTTAAAAGAAACGAGTAGATTAAGCAAACAAGCCCTTCATTTAAGCACGCTTTCTGCTGACCTTAGGTTAATTAAGCCTTTCAGGGGAATAATTGATTAGCACAAATCCGTCCTGCACGGGAGTGGTTCAGAACAATAATATATATCCGATGCTAACGTAAGCTAGGAGGCTTGGTTGAGTGAGGTCTCGACAGTAGGATGGATATCCAACGATGCTCTGGAGAGGTATGAGAATGTCACAGTCGGGAGCAGTACAGTAAAGCCCCGGAAGAGGCGGCAATATAGTATGGTTGATCTGCTCATACACATATATATCGTATTAATGGATTCCTGTATCTGATCACTGGATTCTTATGCCAAGAATTAAATTAGTTGGAAAATGTTCTAAAATGCAATTATTTTATAAAGTGGTGGTGTACTTTATTGATTTAATTACTCAATAAAGTACACCACCACTTTTTTTGTTAAAGTACACCACTAGTACTTTTACTAGTACACCACTTTTTAAAGTACACCACCACTTTGTTTTTGACATCCGTGCTTAATATTTGGGAAAGATAAAAATACCTCTTATAAGTGTCTCGTGGTTCATTATTTTGCTATTTAATTTGCTCCTTATAGAGTTGAAATGTTTTACACTGTTTCCTTACTGCTGATATAGATCTTACATCAAAATAGTTCTTTATCTATGTAGTAGCTGGCAAGATAGTCTTACCACTAAATCGTTAGAGTTTCTTTCTCCTCGTATTGCTAGTTTGTGGGATATCTAATCAGTCCGTAGATCGTTTACCTACTTGACCTACTTTATCTGCAAATGCTCTGTGAAATACATTTATTGCTAATGATAGAAGAAATCAATTAGATAAACCCCACGGGTGTACAAAAGTGATCGTAGACTTTAAATTCGAATAATTCAGAAGTGGATAATGCGCTTTCTTTTGTTTTCTTTGAAATCTCCTTTTTAAGAGAGTATTTGAGCTTTCATCTGGTTTGCAGTTTGAAGGAAAAGAAGGCTTCAAATCTGTAACTTGAGGAGATTCATTGATCCAACGTAATGATATATTCTATTGAAATAATTGGCTTTTTAAAAACTGATTTCAAATAACTGGCTAAGAATTTGTGCTTTGAAATTTGGTTTTATTTCATTTTGTTCTATGAATGTTACTTTAGTATACTGTTGTAATATAAAGGCTAAGTAAGACTTCAAATTTAGTTAAAATATTCAAACATTAAAATGTTACATTTCTTGTGAATTTAATAATATTGGATTGCTAAGAAGATTTCTGCGATGTTTTATTTAAATTTTGCAGTTAAATTGGAAATGTAAATAATTATCCTTAGGCTCTTAAGAATCCAGCTTTACGAAACCCTTTTCAAAACAAATATTAAAGATTTCTAACGGCGCCACTAATTGTTTTATTTATTTTTTCGTCAAAATGTAATTTCATAAAAATTTTTGCTGGAATTATTTATTGCAAGCACTTTTAATGGATTTTAAAGTCTTCATTAATTTTATGATACGGAAAAAATTTGCTTCACTAATGTTTTTTAGTAGCCCTTACGGACTATTATAGTGGCAGGAATAGATAATCGTGCAAGTGTTGCTTTAAAAGAATTAATAACAAGATTCTTAAAACATTTAAGAGCTATGAAGTTTTTCGAAGCAGTCGCTTATAAAGTTCAAATAGAGCTTAGTCATAGCTATTATTCATTTTATTATGAACAATTAAAAGGACTGATATTCTTCAAGGAACTTCACATCAGTACCGTTTAGATGTTCTATACCCTCATTAGGGAGTAATGATATCTACCAACAGTGTTTTAACACAGATGTTCTGACAGAGAAATGCTTTTCTCCTTTTGAAGACATTGACATATAAGATGTGTATTTCCTTTCAACCACCCGTGGAGATAAACATTCTTATATTTCTTTATTATCTATAATCCCAGTCATTACATATGGGGTGATACTTTAGGAAAGGGGAGTAAAATTATGTACAGGCTGATTAGAGAGCAGATAGAATATTTTCCGAGGGATGATATGAATTTCTAATGACTTAGTGTTAGAGCATCTCAACCAGCCCATACATGAAGAAAAAAGTATTATTATTAACTTAAAATTATTTATTGGTCTGTCCACTGTCGTTTAATGACATTTTGCAATTATTGGTTCAAATTATAGATGGCTCTTGTTTCCAGATTTCAGAATACAATTTCTGAAATTCTGCTCTGTTCTATTTGCTCATTAATATCATTCCATTACAAATGTTGCTTTATGTATTAGACCGTCCCTAACAGAAAAGATCAGCTTTCCATGAATTCATAGATATAATTTACAAAAGACGATTCAACTAAGAATAATTTGGAGGCAGCCATTTAATATGGGAATCAGAATAATACAAGCAGACAAAGAAAGACCAGGCAGCGATCCTCTCTCAATTTATTTGCAACTCGATAACAACGTCTCACGCTCACTTGAATAATGCAAGGCGTTACAAATTTATCGATACCGCTTTAGAGAGAAATGCAGAATGCCACCACAACTTCCTATCGATTTTCCTAGAGTCTCTGCCTATATAGGACTTCCTACGTTAATCGTCTTTCCTAGCACGTGTTTCAAAAATTCTCCACCGAAATTTTAATCAGTTTTCATAATACGCCTTTTCCAGAAAGAATCAATGAGAGAATATGACATGTCTCGGATTGGATGGGGTATGTACCTTATTGGGGGAGTTTCTCTAATTATGGTTTTATCACTATTAATTAATTATATAGGTTTTGCGGCACGTTTATGAAGTGTGTTTCATGCAAATGGAGCTTTGGGTAGAAATTGAATATTTTGCTCTTATTGTTAACAAGTTGTTATAGAAATGGCATAAAATATTTCCTTTTTAGAAATTAAATTTTTATTGAGTTTGAATTGCATAACATTGAAACAATTGGTTCGTGAAGGTAAAGAACAATAGTTATAAGATTTATAATTTAATGTTGTTAGTATTGTTGAAAAAATAACAGAGAAAAAATATCAGAATCAGTCATGAAAACAGCGATTTTAACCAAGACGACATTTCCGACATCAGAATCAAGTTCGCATATTTCAAAATAAGTTTCATATAAATACAATTCTAAATTAAAAATTATTTCAAATTTTGTTGTATATTTCAAATTCTAACATAACATCCAAGAACTAGATTTTGATCCTAAGCTTCTTAGAACTCCGTAAACCTGCGAAAATTCTCTGACACATGATTTATTATGCTTCAGTTTCTCTTCCGTGATAGCTTAACTGGCACACTGACCTTTTAAGGAGGTAAAATGAGTTTTTCGACCTTCACCGGTTACATTTTACAAGACATTTTAAACAATAAACTTCAACTATAAGGTTCCATCGGGTTATGTTTACTTATATGTAATATTTAAATATTTTAACAAGTAAATGGTCCAAAATGCGGTGCATAATATTATAATTAGCTAATGTTCTAAAATATGTTACTGGAAATTGACTAAAGGACTGAATAAGTAGCATTTTACAACAATATACTTCAAAAGTTGAGAGCCTAATAAACAGTCAATAGTTCAATGCATTTCAGGCGAAGTTATTTTTGTCAACTTAACACATAATTTTTATGCATTTAGGAAGATGTTGTGTCTATTTCAACAGTTAGATCCGAGCACTGAGTGTTAAATATAAGATATTTAATGCATAAATATTAAGAAGCCAACATATGGGATATATTATAGATATATAATTCAGTTGTTTACAAATAAATGCGTGAAATTTCTTTTTTCCAGCCTTTTAGACAAGGGGATTCTGCCATAAGCCTTTCTTCATGTTCTGCTCCACAAATGAGTGCATGCATCTACATATATACATTAGCTGCAGTATCAAAGCATAAGAAATGTATATGTGTGTGTTATATAATATTGTCTCTATATGATATTGCATATAATATGATATTGTCTTTTTTCAGTTTTTCTTTACTAGTTGTAGGGAAAAAGGAAAGGATTTTTTTCTTCTACCTACGCGCTTGTATAGATTCCGTACCCTTAAAAAATGATCATTTCATTCTCCCCGTGGAACCAATGTGTCTCAACTCTAATCACTATGCTGTATCTCGTACAAAACAAATTTAGTTGCCTTAAATATGTAAAAATCAACAAATGTCAATTGTTGGCAAATCCTTTCATGAATTTCAAAATGTGGCATAATTTATTGTTTTTGAGGCAAACCAACTACAACTATACAGCGGTTGAAAGGGACCACATATCTTACATTCCAGTCAGTAGAAAAGGGGAAAATCCTATTTCTTTGCAAATATCTTCGCATTATATATATTTGCAGATTTCATCTTCAATAATTCAACAGAAATTTTTTGCAAAGTCATTTTTTACACGTTTCACGGGGCGCGGTGACCTAATGGTAAGGCTTCGGGTTAAGACAATACTGTACGAGACCTAATTCCGCTGAAGATTCATCGTGTATGTGAGCTTAAGAGCCAAACGTCTTCATGTTGGTGGGGCGTACTCATTATCTGTCCAAGGTTCAAAATTATGAGGCTCGTCCCAAAATAGTCATCGTGTAGCTTTGAAATTGGATGATAATGAAACTAAGCTAAACTCCAATTACCATGTGCATCTGTACGTACCTAACAAATAATTTGGTCAATTACGTATATGAAACCCTTGCATTAATCTAAAATATGCTGTATCTCGTGCAAATCAAATTTAGTTGCCTTAAATATGTAAAAATCAACAAATGTCAATTGTTGACAAATCCTTTCATGAATTTCAAAATGTGGCATAATTTAATTCCATCTTTATATTAATTTAAGAAACATTTCAGTTATCATCTGTATAAACCATTTGAAAGCGAAGGCATTAATCAATGACATAAGCCATCTTCTTTCTAAAAAGGTTGATTAAGTATACGAATCATATCACGTCTTTGAAAGCGCGATTCAATAAACAGAGATAAAAGAAACATGATAAACTAAACGTGTCTTGATAAATTGGGCACATTAATTTCTGATGTTAATCATCAGCCTCTTTGAACCTACTTATCAGATATCATTCATCTTTTAGAGGTGCTTTATTTTGAAGAAGATGGTGATTAATTAGATGCATTTCTTAAAAACATTTCAAGCGAACTATTTATTTCTCTCGAGTGTATATTTCGAAAACACCAGTGATGTTTATGAAAGTGTATAGTTATTGAGTACGTAGATTTAAATTTTCTTAAGTTTCGATGAATTCATCTACGATTTTTGTGACTATTCCTGAGCGAAATTGTGCTGTCCCTGCAACAATTATTAACAAAACTTGACTTGCTTCAGTATCGTAACTGTAGCGACCAGTTCCTTAAACGTTTCCAATTTGATTCCATTAAAGTTTTGATTTGAAATTGGATGATCTGGTGCATTTTTTAATGCTAAAAATACATGAAAAGTATAATGAAGAAATAAGATATTTTTCAATATCAAATTGTAATTATTGTTTTAAATTCAAGGCCTGGAATGAGACTTCTCGTACATTCATAGAAAAGATTACAACATCAAAAAAGTAAAACAAGGGTTAAAATGTAGTAGAAAAATCAATTTATATGTTATTTATCTAATTTTTATTATTTCACTTTTGATAAAGAATTTGTAGAATAAGCTTTCAATTACGATGTATTCCTTTCAATATATTCTAATGATACCATGCCGTAATCATCAAACACTCACTTCATTATTACGACAGATTTATTTAAAAGTATCACTGAATCGATGTTATTTGTTAACAATGGATATAAAACAACAATAAATAATATATCTGTGAATAATAGTTTTATTAAGACAAATATATCATGAATATGCTGAGACTGTGATTTTAATTATTTGTTTTTTCATGAAACTGAGCCAGAAAGCGTGCATTCCATTTAAGATGGTTTACAGCAGTTGGGCTGTGATCATTACTAACTATTAAGTATTCCATTTCATGATTACTAAAGGGTTGAAATGAAAACAATTGTACCTTTTAAAGAAAAAAAAAATATTCTTGTGCTGCGTCATCACATGTTTTCCATCTTTAAAAATTATGGTTTAAATTAATAGTCCTTTGCTGCAATAATTAACTATCCAGCAGATATGCTGGTAAAAGCTTTTCTGTTCTGAAGTACATATGAAATTTATATTATAAAGTTTATTGATCATATATCTTTCACTTATGAAATTGGATTTTAAAATGTGTGATTTCTTTTTTATTAATCTATGTATTTTTTATGAAATAGTGTTGAATAAAAATATAACAGAAATTAGAAGTGTAATTTCATGTGCTTAAAATGAAAAGTATAAACATTGATCAATTTCATTACTGAATAATATAGTTTAGTTAGATAGTCTAAAATATAATTAATGTTTGAATAAAGTAACATTCTTAATTCTCTGAAGTTATAGCGAAAAAAATAAATAAATTAAAATTTTTTACCTTGTTTTTAAGTGATAAAACATTTAGCGCTTCATTAAAAAACTTAGAAAAAGTATTATTATGAATACTTTATTTTATATTAACCATCTTCTTGATCCTTAAAAAATCAGTAATTTATTCTCTTTTTGTTTTACGAAAAATTAAATCAATTCAGTTTTGTGCATTTAAACTATTAAATCACTGTACTTTACAGATCATAATGGAATATTTTCAGTTTCATTTATTATATGACCTAATTATGTTATAAAGCTGAAGAATTTGGACAGCCAGATAAATTTAAGAGTGATTTTAAATAGAAGAAAGTTAAGTTTCATTTCTATGAAACATTTGGAATCTCATTTTATTATGAGGTCTTAAAATACAAATCAAATTGTTATTGTTTTGCCAAATAAATAATAAATATTTCATTTGTTTCCATGAGATGAAAAAAAGTGTCTTTTATAAATGATTTATGAACTTTCTTAAAGACCATAAAAAATTGAAAAAATTTCTTTTAATCAAAGATACTTTATCAAAAATTAAATGCTTAATCTTGAGCATTTAACTTTCGAAATTATTGTACTTTGCAGTTCATAATGAGATATATTATATTTTCTCACTTCACTATTATTTATTGAATATTTGAGAATATATTAAATGTTAAAGATTCGAAATTTCAGAAACTTGAAATCAAAGATTACTGCTTAGTTCATCTTAGTGATAAAATATTAAGTGTTTATCTGTGCTTTCAAAATCTTTAATAAATAATTGATAAAAGATTCTAATAATCAAAATCATTTCATTAAACTAATTTTATTTACTTTCTGTAACTAAGTAGTTTACTAACATACTTTGCTATATTACTCTATATTGAACAAGCTTTCTTTACTTTAACTTTATTTACTTTAGTTACTTCATTTAATTTAGTCATACTTTATTTAATTCGTAATAATATTAATTTAATTAGTAATAGTGTATTTAATTTATTTAAATGTACTCTATCTCATTTAATTTAGCAAAATTTCTAATTTATTTAATTTATTATCTCTAAACATAGCACATTTAAGCTATTTATTTATTGTTATTTGCATTTGAAAGTAATATGTATTTTCACTTTTGTTTCATTTATCATACGTTCCAGGTTTGATATATTATTTGACCAGAAGGATCCATTAATTAGAGTTACTTAGTGAAAAATGTAACATAATTGTTCTGCGAATTCAAATTATTGAAAAGAAGATCCATCTAATAATATACTGGATTTTCACTTCACTTTCATTTACAAGCAATTCAAGAAAATATATAATGTTACAAAACAAAAACCCGAGAAAAACAAGGCGCATTTCTAAATAGATTAAATGTCGTGTTTTATTGCTGAAACATTTGGAATCTCGTTGTATAATAAGTTCCTAATATCTTGAGTATGAAATCTAGACTTGACGCATCCATCCTCTTCCAGACACATGTGAAACCTACGGAAAAAATATCGGAAATCAATGTTCACCAGCGACTCGATGTCTGTAATCGATGTATATCGTTAATGCCTTTTGTATGTAGGGGATTTTGTAGCCACTGGCTGTTCGCATTCCAATATCTGGAAATAAGAACGAACTGAATTATTTGTATGCTTACACAAAATATTCAGTTTCACAAGATGGATAACGATTTATGTTCAAACAAATAAATATTCCATTTGGCATTAATATTTTTCATTTGCATTTATTGCTTGAATGAAGGAAATAAGAAGATAAAAATATTTTGTGCTCTCAAATGGATCTAGATGCTTCAGAGTTACGTACTTATTTGAATGGAAGAAGTTTTATTGAGCAAAATAAATTCATAAATTGTAATATAACTTAAATTTTCATAATGCTTTTATGTAGCCGGGCTTCTTTAAATGCGTTTTCGGCTTTATACTTAAATTCAGTTTTTAATGAAATTGGTGTTCTAATTTATTTAAACGGTAAAAAATAAATTCATTTCTGTTATTTTCTATATATCCTTTGCATACAAAGAAAATTGGTCCAAAATTAATAAAATAATAGAATATACCCTAAGAAATCAGAATTAAGAAAGAATATCAATATTTTTGGAGACATACTGCTAACTGTTTCCCACAAAATTAACCACTTAACAGATTTCCCTAACATCATTCTTGTATCAAATAATTGTAGTTTCAAAATTAGTGACTAAGATTAGTCATTCATTGACGTTATAATTCGACACGAAATTTGCTGGGAGACTTTAAGCATCTAAAATGTTCTGTGGACTCTTAGTTAATACAAAATTACAAAACAATTCCGAAAACTGCATAACTGATAAGATAGTAGTGAAATTTAATAGGATAGTAGAAAAAATTTAAACTGCCAAGGACCTAACTTCTTCTCACTTTTATTTATCGTTTTTAAAATCTATCAATTGTATTTATTCCTGCTCATATTATACAAGTCAAATGTGTTGCGTCAATTAATTTTGCAGTTCACTTTGCATCTTGCAAGAGATAAAAGGTCGTGAAGGCACGCAACAATATAATACTATGTGCAGTTTGATGCTAGATGACGAACGCAGTTAGGTATGTCATTTGACGGTGACGTGATATGTGCGGTCTCAATTAACAGTCACACATGGTTTTCCAGAGATATTCAATATGTTTAATTTACTATTGCTGAGAGTTTGAACAAAAAAATTACTTCTTCACTTTTTCGTTATTCATTTGAATTCTAATAATTACCTTCAAACAAAAGTGTTGGCTCGATCTTTTAACAAGAAACGGGTGCTAACTATAAGTATATTGATAGAGTACATAGAAGCAAAAGGAAAATAATGGTAAGAATACAGTTTAGAAACCAGAATATCAAGGGTAGACATTGTAATTCAATCTTTTTTTCTGCTTGGCAGGTAATGAAGATTATATTAAGAATACTCAGTCACGATTTAAGCCATGAAACAAGATTTTAAAACCTTTTCTGAAATGGCTAAGAAAATTACAGTCATTTCAAAACATATTATTTTCTTTCCAACCTATGCAAGTTTTCGCCAATACTTAAAGAACAATTATACGAGTGTTGTCCTTTTATAAGTATTAAGAAATCTTTATTTAGAATAATTCATGAAAAGGAAGAAAAGTATATTTACATTTAAAATATATTTTAGAACTAAGATTTTCAACACCAAGCAGTAACCTTCTAGAAAATGGAAATTGCAGAGGTAGGAGAGTTTCGCAGCTCGGCACAGGCCTCGTGGCAGAGTCTCATCTTCAGAGCAAGAGGATCACATTTTCAGGACCCGATTCCTCGGAAGATCCACAAAGTAGGTGAGAAAGGTTCAAGTTGAATTCCTCGAAGATTTTCAGGAGAGGGAGATGTTTGGAGAGAGGCTTCCGACTAAGCGGTCATCTTCGGTATCTGACCACGATTCAGAATTTCGGCGTCATCATAAAATAGCCCTTGTATAGCTTGAAAACGGAACAGTATATGCACAGAACTTTAATTAACGATTGGCGGAAAATTGTAATAGAAGAAGATGCCTGACAAACAACTGTTCAAAATTTCAGAACTCCAATATATGAAGAAATGTGTGAGATATCTATTGCAGGATTTTCCAAATTTAGGAACATAGATAATAAAGTTAAGTAACAGATGTAAAATTACGAAACGAGTTCTGCCTTATCTATTCTGGACATCTAGCCGAGGAATTGTCTGTTGGAATTCCAACAAAATCAGATTGTACCTAATGCACGTGTGTGCAAATCTTACCATTGCTTCAAAAGGACACATGTTACCAAAATTTGAATAACCAAATATCTATTAATGAGCAGGAATTGGAGTGACGCCGTACTTGAAACACAGTTAACCACCAACAGTTTTACAAGCATGAAATCTGTAAACATGAAATATGCTAAGTTATATAAAAGTGTTTAAAAAGAAGTGATGTTAAATGGTTCATATTACACCCATCAGATTGATTCAAATTTCTTGTTGGTAACTAGACAAATTATCATATATAGGCTGTAAAAAGTTTGACGTTTCCTTATTTCTGGATGCAAAATTTCGATTTAAGACTGGATTTCCAATACCCAAGTAAACACAAACTACTTCGATTATTACAAATTTCAATTAGATCACGAATTTTGTTTTGCAGATTTTTCTTAGATACCTACTTGGATATAACCTGGGTATTTTTCTAGAACATTGCAATTAATATGATTGTAGAAACGTAATGTCATTCATCCGTTTTAATTGTGTCGTTGCAAAATAAACTATTAGATTAGTAATTAGTTACTTACTCTGCTGGAGATAGAGAAATTAACTTTCAAAAACAATTCACTGGGGAGATTGAAATCCATTTGTGATTGTCACTTACTTTTTTGAAACTATCTTGGGAAGGTAAGTTTTAGGTAAACTATCTAATATGAAAAAAGGCAGTGTGCTGTTGCAAATTAGTTAATTGAAATTTTTACTGCTATCAATACTAACCGTGGTGTCTAGTAACAAAGTCTTTGCTTTGGGACTGGAGAGTTGGGGTATTGAGACTTGTTTCAACAAAAGATCCGCTGTGTAAGGAAGCCTAGCCTGAGCAGTCCTTCCGCTAGAGTGGTGTGGAAGTCTGAAGAGGGAATTCCGCCTCCGATGTCGCCTTATTAATGTAATCGTGGCTTAATATCACAAGTTCTATCCCTCGATGACCTTAGTGTAAATTCAAGATGGAAGAGCAATGACTCTAGTGTAGCTCCAAAATGGAACTTAAACTTAATAAAATCAAATAAACCAAGTATAGCTACGTTACTACAAATATGAATAAATGCCTTCTCCATAGTTTATTGCAACATTTTTTCAGCTAACTCATAGAATAGCGATACTTTTCTAAGAAATATTCATCGAAATTTAGACGCTTTATTTTATAAACTTTTCAACGATTATTAGATTTTTTAGACGAACACCATGCATTAGAAATTCTCCTTCATGTTTTGCAAGATTCTACTTTTCTAGAGGAAATTTCTGAACGTCAAGCATCAGAAGACAGCTAACAAGATTCAGTCATGACGTCACAGTCCGATGAAACGAAACTTTAGAAGAGATAATTAGATGTCAGGTGTTGCCGGAAATTCCGGAAACATGTCAGCGCATGCATTTTCTAAACTTCCTCCCAATGGAGAATATTTCACGTCAGGAAACGAGGTGTCAGTTCCGCATTTCTGTTTTAACCCCTTATTTATTATGTGCATGCATTCTTTCGGGACGCAAAACTTCCTGTGCAAAAATTGAAGAGTTCTCTGATAATAGCTAATTCTTACTAGGATAGATTTCACCCTATAGTAGTCGCAACACTAGCTTCTAGATATTCAAAATATAGAAGCTCTAGAAAAAGTAACACAGGCTTGAAACCTATATATATGATTTTTGTTCAATAAAAATTTAATGTTTTCAAAATTGAATTGTAGCATGTGTTCTTTGTACACAATACTTTCAGTATAAAAATGGAGAGTTTTTATATAATGGATGATCCTTTCTATAATAGACTTTATTTTCTTGTTACATCACTACCTTCTAGATATTCTAAATATAGAATATCTAGAAGCTATTGCTACGTCTATTACAAGATAAATTCTATCCTAGTAAGAATTAGCTTAGTGTAAAAATGTTTCCAGCTCTAGAAAAATGAAGGCTCATACTTTCAAAATGAATATAATTTCAGTATAATAAATGTGTAATTCTTCTAAAAAATAACATTCGGTTACTGCTTCTCGGAGGAAAAAAAGCAAAATTTAAAAGTTTATTTTAAATTTATGTTTGAAATTCTTAAACTAAAGGACCAATCAAAATCTGGTCGATTACACAAAATGTTGAGATAATGAAATTATTAAATACTTGAGTTTCTATCACCTTCAGCAATATAACCGAGCAGATATAATTAAAAACCTTTTTTATTTGAAGTATTATATTAAAATTTAACCAGTGACTATTTTTTTTCTTTTTATCAGTAATTCAGTTACTTTGGAATTTTATCATTTACATAGTTACGATGATGTACACATGGAGTCGAAAAACATTGATATGGTTAAGAAATTTATGCTACCCGAAAACGAGTCACGAATAAGAATTTTGAATGATATCCTGACTTATACCGACAAATCTTCCTGTATGAAAAAAGAAGTCTTCTTATACTTCTTCCGGTAAAACTTCTGTTACAGCCAGACATTTCTTCTCAATTTTTAATATCTGAACAGAATATTTAACATTTTGAATACAGAATACAGTATATTTTAAAGATTATTCGAATCTATACTGAATGTGCAAAGCAAATAAATGCCAGATATAATATTTCTTAATGAAATTAATATATTGTTGATAGCATAGGTATTACATAAAAGCTCAGAAAAAGCCAATCAATATCTGTGTTCTGAACACTCAACTGAATTATAATAAGAGACAACAGAAATTAAAACATATTAATGTATTAATTAATTATGTCTTAAAAATCGTTTTCATTTGGGATTATCAAACTAAATTAAGGATATTAAGGGATTATAAATAAATAAGATTACTCATTTCTAGTTAACAATGGGCTAAAATGTTGAAAAGTATGTTGTTGTATCCAAAGAAATTATCACTTTAGCTTATAACTGCACTGAATAAAGAGGGGAAAAACCTGATTGACTTTAAATGCATTCACATATTAATTCATTGACTTTAACCCCTTAACTGAATTGTTTTCTCAACTATCTAATTAGAAGACACATGCTATTTTGGGAAGGTGTTATCATTTTAATTCTATTGACAACCTAAAGAACAGTTGAAACGTGCATGGATTCTATGTAATTTTCGTATCGAATTATAATGTCTGTGAATGGTTTTGTTTTAGTTTTTAAGTTTAAAACTGCGATAATTCGACATACGGCGAACGGACAAACCAGTTAAGGGGTTAAATCCATTCACAGCTTAAGTATTGCATCTTTTCATGGGTATTTCAGATTAATTTGTAAAGATATTTTATTTAAATCAGTTAAAAAGTATTTACTTATTGCTTTCTTTCTCCCTCATAATAGATAACATTTCTTCAGAGACCTAGAATGATGAAGGATAAAATCAAATATATTACCTTCATTGATTAGTTGCATATATTCCCAAATTTCTTTGAAATCAAATTCTGGAGTTGACTCATTAATCTTGAATAATTTCAAAAAGACAAATTTTTTCGTTTCTTTTGAAGTGTTAAGTAATTAACAATAGTGATTGCCGCTCAGATATAGATGCAAATCTTGATTTTTTAAATTTCTTAAATCCTGATTTTTCAGAATTGTGGAATGTAGACTCTTATATTTCTCAGCTATTGTTTTAGAACTAATATATTATTCAGAGAGTAATTATAAGTGTCATGTTATGAGAGAATACATAACATCCTTTAAAATTGATTGTCTAGGTGATACGTATGAAGAATCTGAAATTCTGTGTGTTCTCATGAAACAAAGTAATATATAGAGTTTTGGAGCGAGAAAATCTCCTTCCTAGGAGGGATAATTTATTGAAATTTGAGAGACAAATTATTGAATATCTCGGCAGCTTACCTGAGATTTTTTACATTTCTTGAACTGTATTCTTATGCTAGAAGATAGTCATTTCCAACAGCAGTGTATGCGCACATAATTCATGGTTTCATCTTACATCTTAAGGAGTTTTAAGTGAAAAGCCATTTAGATAAATATAAGTGCTGATCTTTTTGAATTTTCGATTGTGAACAAAGTAAGATATTAACACAGTAATTTACTAAACTTGAACCGCATTCCAAAAAATCAAAACTAAACTTAACAATTTATTTTTACAATGCTCAGAAACTAAAAATATAAGTAATATTGAGAAATGTTGTAGGGAGACATAAATGAATTTTTGATAATTTTTTATTAATAACTTTTTCTTCGTTTATGAAATTGTTTAAAAAAAATTGTATATGTGTTCCCCACTTTAATATTCTAAATCATTTAAGACTTTGCTGGACTTCTACTCCAAGGTATTATCCCAAATTTAGAAATGTGATCGTAATCAATGCAGTAATTAAAAACTAATTTAATATTTAAAAATCACTAATTGTCATTTGAACGGAAAATAACGCTGACTAAACAGGGAAACAACTGATTGACTCCAAATGCATTCACAGCTTACGTTCCAAATTGCCTTATTTCACGGGTAGTTCAATTTACTTTGTAAAGGTATTAAATTTAAATCAGAAAGAAAGTTTTTCCTCAATGCGTTCTTTCTCCCGCTCTCGGGGTAACATTACTGCAGAGACCTGGAGACCAGACGGATAAAATGAAACGGGAAGGGGAGCTTTATCCCCAAATCGACTTTCTCTGTAGGTGAATAAAAAATCTGTAAACGAAAAGACCTAAGCCAAGAGGTGTAGTTAATGTGAACAACCTTATTCCAAGCCAAGCCAACTCCTAACGCGGGATTAGGGTTAATTGAATGTGCAGAACTGTGCTGAAAGGTCTTCCCTAGAGCTTTTCCTGAATCAATGCCGGCAGTACGGCACCTGTCGTAAATGCGGAGTAAATATTGGAATTGCCTTCCCCACGGAAAAGGATTTTGAATAAAATTTGTTGCTTCTTTTGTACACTCTTCAAATTAATTATTGACGGAACTTGCTTTTTGATGCGATGCGCGCATCAAACATTGTGGAAATAAGTAACAGTGCGACATTTAATCTCTTATTTCGGAAAACAGAGGAATTTAAGGTATGCCCGATCTGGGAATAAGATGTGTTGTCCTTCTTTTACTTTCAATAAAACAAGATTATTTGTTCACAATGCGGAAGGAGTGCGCCCTCCACAAGATAATACCAACAGTTTCATGGACCTGCAAAATAAATATTTATTTTCTAATAAATTAAAAGTTTTCATACACAAACGATAGATTTTATTTGCTTGCATATCCGCTTTTAATTAATATAAATTAGTGATGCGTATCGATGGCTGCAAGTTTTAAATTCCAGACAGATTTCTTTATCAAGATAAGGCATCATTATTGATTTCGAAATCAGAGGTAGGAGGAAATTATATTATCCACAATAGACGCATCATACGTAATTGAAGTAAAGAAATATAGTAGCAACTTTAATATGATCTTGCGTCTAACGTTAACTAATTTAAAGAGAGAAAAAAATTTTAGGAGATTTCTATATAACTGTATTTGTGTTTTCTTATATACATTGCATATATGTTTCTCTCGAAGTTTGTTTCCAGATTATACATATCTTGGATATATATATATATTTCCTTCTCTTTCAGAAGGTTATTATTTATTATTAAAATAAAAATTTCGTAATATAATATAAATTTGTAGTTACAGTTTATTATGAAGAGTCATCATACAGAGCAATATATAGCTATATAGAGCATAGCAGAACATATTGACAATATCAGTGTTTCTTTAAATTAAAATTCAATTAAGTATTTTTGATACTGAGAGCATTCAATTGTAAAAATGAAAGGGAATGTAATAAGCGATGAAACTTTCAACAGCTTCATATCCACATACACACATACCCACAATGACTTTTATTTATATTAAGATAGACAACTGAAAGTCAAGGATAATTTCTGTTTTGTAACTGAAGAATTCATTATATTGACAGTAATTAGTACTTATTTGTTCGTTAATTTTGGAAGTTAGAAATTTGTATTGTTAGAAATATAGTTATTTTAGGTAAAATTTATTGCTTTCCTTTCAAATACAAACAAAATGAACTCATGTTACTACTTTAGAAGACTCATTTTTGAATCATTCTGATTTCCAACTGAATTCAAATGGCTTTATTTTATAATTGTCTAAAAGCGTATTGGAATAAGAATAGTATCAATAAACATACATAGACTTTTAGTATATCTGTTTCGTCTTTGTATTTTTTGATAAAACAATACATATTTAGCTTTTTATTTAGGATGTCAAAATTGTAAAATTCATAAATCAAAGCAGTGGCTTCTCATTAATATTATTAAACATTTAGTGAACTTTGAAATATTGCATCGGAAAACTATGCAAATGTTACACTAAAATTATAATTATATATTTAATTTATGGCTCTTGCTAAAAATATTTGTAATAAATCAGAATAGCTATATAATTCTAATACAAGAAAAATATAATTAGATTAGATTAAAAGACATGCTTTTGATTATTAAAATATATGAGTGCAATATTAAGTTATAATGGTAGCTTGTAGCGTTTGAAAGCTTCAATTGTTATTTTTCAAAGTATTTTTCGATAAGAAATAATAACCATTTCTTTACTCAAAAACTAGCTTTATGTATCGTAAAAGCATTATTATAATTCTCTGATTATATTATGCTGTTTCTTGCTAAAATGTCACTATTACAGTATTTTGTTTCAAAATCTTCTATAAAATTCCAAAAACCTTTCCCGAATATCTAAAATTAGAATTAAGAAACGATAAAAGTATTCATAATTAACTCTTGAAAATATTTATTTGGAGTTAAATTAACTTTTACAATGTATTGTATTTTCATGAAAATATAATGTTTTAGAATCATAAACCAGTCTTTGATGTTGGTAATAAGTAGTGAACATTTTGTATAGTTTGCTATTTTAATAGTGAAAAACAAATTTGCTTTATTTAGAACCTGCATAATTTACGGCTTACAGGAATTTTTTTTAAATCTATCAAAATAAAAACTTTAAGAATAAAATATTTGCAAAGCGTGTTTGAAATATTTTCTGAAGCAAAATTGTACCTTTTGTTATTGAGATTTAAAATAATTAACATAGTTGAACTTGCTAATTAGAACCCGAACAATAATTTTGTAATTTTTGCTAAATAAAAGTCAAATATGTTATAAATATTTACGAAAGAAGAGTAACATAGTTATGCTCTAAAATAAAATCAATGTACCACGAAACGTATAGAAAAAATCTAATTTATGAGGCCAAAAAAATTAAGATAAACAACTGCTAAATGAAAACAAAATATAAATATTTATCCTACGCAGACTAGCAATAAAGATAATGAAGCAATTTCAATTCAGTTTCGTAAAAATGAACTCATGAATACTTTACTCCATTCAACTATTTCAAACCACAAAAGAGCTTTCTGTTAATGCTTTCTAAAACTTTTTTTCAGATAACTTTTCTGTCTATTAAATTACGCGTATGCACTTGTATGCACTCAAAAGAAATTTCGCTCTTTTGTTAGAACGCCAGAAGATGCTGAATAAAGTTAAGCAAACGCAGTTCTCCCGTACACATTAAACTATGCTCATGTTTACTACGCATAAAGACTTGATTCAAAAAATTTAATAAAATCCACTTCTCAAAGTCTAGCACTTATTTATGCCTTTGAATGAAGAAAAGATTCTTTTTATCGAGTTTCCCTCAAATCTCACAATAACAAGTTATTAAGATGAATTACCATTAAAAGTTAAGTTTTTCAAGGAATATATATATTACTAAATTAGATGGATGTGGAGAAAAGTCATTGACGAGAACAGTTAAGACTAGTTCTTAAGGCTCCCAGTTCATTGGTCAGAGGTTCTTACTCTAATCGTACCCTTGAGTGCTGTTAAGGAACTCTGCTCAGGGGAGAAAAAGAATAAGTTAACTGCCCTATCCTAAATGCCATTCGAATTTGTTCTTATCAAGTTGTTGTTTTCATTCTACGCCAGAATTTAGGGTCTTAAGAGTTTTAGCTCCTTTTTAGTTTTGGGGAGATGTATAGAAGAAGATAAATACTTAGTCTATGCTTAGTCAACAAAGAAGGCGGGAATTCATTGGAGAAACTTATTGGACAACGTAAACTCTTGTCAAAGCGTAAAACATTTTCATTGACTGTGAAGTGGCAGAGAATTACAATGTTTTTTTTATTTATAAGATTTGCTTTAAACATTTATTTAACAGAAGGATTTGTGGGCTTTCTTTTATAGAAATATGCAATGGAAATCGATTTTTTGAATGACTTTTGATAAGTATTGAAACATGAAAAAAAATGACTTGTAGATGCTATAAAACTTAAATGTTATTGCTATCAATTTCTTAGACTTTTTTGTATTCACTATAATTTATTAAATTTTTTTTATGAAAAAAGAAAGTTTATTTGTAAAATTATATTTAACTGAAGGATCTTTTGTATTATTGTGCATTAAAAATGACTTTTCTGCATTTCCTTTGAAAACTTATTAAAAAGTTATGAATCATGAAAGAAAGAAGAGCTGTAAATGCGTTTTAACTTAAATAGCACTAGACTCAATTTCTTTGAGTATTCTATTATAATGACAAAAATTTATACCATATTTTATACGGTATACTATAGGAATTTTAAAATTTTAATAGCAAAAACTAAACATAAAATTCTAATGGAAAAGTAACATAAAATTATTAATAGAAAAGTAACATAAAGGCAGCGAAATATTAAAATTATACTTCCAGATGTTTACTTCGAAATCTTTACAATTCTAAAATATTTTATGATATGTATATTATCAGATTTCTTGAATTGTCAATAATAACAATACTATGATGATTAATTTTCAGGTTTGGAGTGATTTTAAGTAAAAATGCGAACTTTTAATTTTGAGATCAACATTGTCTGTTGGTTGCTTTTCGATAAATAGTTTCTAAATTTAAATTTTACTTGTGATCACTAGATATTTAAAACAAAAATATCATATTTTGATCTGTAGAATGATTCTAAAGGACGACAGAAATACTTTTGAATGTTGTATTTCGGTAGGAGTATTTAATAACATATTAATTAAGCCAATCAACCTTATTTCTCTGTACATAAATTTCAGAGAATTTCATTGTTTTTGCTGCAAATGCGTAATTTTGTATCATATATTATAATGTAAGAATCGACTGATTTGTTATAGTTTTTAGTTTCGAATAAATTATTTTACAGACATTAAAAATTCCTCGGTAATTATGAAGCATTTTCTCTTAAAATACTTTTAAATTTCTTTAAATATTAGTGTCAATATTAATACTTTCAAATATTCTAATTATCTAAAATACTGGGAACATATAACTTTCATTTATATCCTTACAAATATTATTCTTCATGAGTTTCTTATAAATTGCTAAATACTTATATGCTAATTTTAAGAAAGTTTCTTGCTTTTAATTTTAAGAAATTATATAAAATAAAGCCTGATAATTGGGATATCCCTATTCAGACATTTCGATTTATGACAAAATTTATTCAACATAGACATGGTATGATAATTATTTGGATCAACTGAACAAGTTTCTTCTGATCATAGTTTATTTCCATTGCCTTTAGTGCAAATGCTACTTTTGTGTAGATTTTATCGTATCGCCAAGTAGAAAGAGCAATGCTTAAGCTATATTTTTTTCATTTAAAAAAAACTGACCAATTATTGCCAGTATGTATTCAATTCTTGTTCATGTGATACATGCTAAATGTGCCGTGCCAATTTAATTGATAATTCATGGCACACCTTTCAGGAGGAAAAAGAACGCGACTTCACAGCTTGAGAAAGTGTGCAATTAGATATAAGATAACATTCATTTTTCCATGTTTCATATACATTGATTACTTTATAGTTTAGTTTAATTTAGTTAAATTAACGTCCCGTTTTGAAGCAACAAGAGGGCTACTTTGGGACAGACCTCGTAATCTGGTACCACGGTCAGATGGCGAGGACGACACCTAAACTTGCAACTCCATCTCCAAACTTCCCCACCACACCAGCGCACAGTGTGTAATTTCTGCAATCTAGGTGGAAAAAATTAAAATTTCGACCTCTTTAGAAATTATTAATCGCTATATATTTTGATAGCAAAATATCCGTTGCATATGAAAATGGGTTTAGTTTTTCAGAATATCGCCAGGGGGCGCTATTATACTCGTTCCCAATAGGCGCGATCTTGCACCTGCCGCGCTGAGTCCTAACTGCTAGTTCTCTGAGCAGAGAATCCTTTGACATTGCGTTCGAGAACTATTGTTTCTAAATATTTTTTATTTTCACACCTACATTTCTACAGTATTTTCCATCCATAAGTGTCTTTTTTGTTTGAAGAACAGAGTTTATTGCCGTAAAACAGCCTCTAAAAGTGGTGAGTCATTTTTTTTTGCAATGCGAAAGCGACGTCATAAGTTTATGTAAAGTTTTAGTTTAGAGTACCACCGAGTACCACTTTGCGGTTGCGTAGTCATCAAAGATGGAACATTTATAAGTCTACATATTAAAAAATATCTTGCGAAAACTTGCGATTTATTTTTTTTATCCTTTTCTGCAGAATGGCACATTCAATATCTCGGAGACAGCTTTTCGAAGTATGGATGAAAAACCCGAAGTGTTCAAAAGTAGATACATTGATTGCGTTTATTATGCAAGAACTTGGAACTCTTTCGAATTCGAAATGTACTGTGATAAGCTTGAAGAAGAATCGCTTGTGTTAATGGTAGATAATGGTTTGTCCACTCGTCAATACCAACGAATACTTGAACATGCTGAAAATCGAAATTGCAAATTGTATCCTTCCTATCATAAAGTTAAAGAAGGCAAGCAGGTATATTGTCCGCACAGTATTAGTATGATAGAAACATCAGCAGAAATAACTTTGCAGACACTCGTTGACCATACTGTTTCACGTATTTGTCACATCGAATTTGTTACTGAAAAATTACGTTTGTCCAGAAATAATGCTTTTGAAGTTATTATGAAATGAGGATGTGATGTATCCGAGCAAAATCGATATAAACAAAAGTTTTCTGAGGAAAATTTCGGTGACGAAAGCCTCTTCAGCATTTGTGTAGTTCCACTTCAAATTCATAGACGGTAGGTAAAGACGATTCCAAAAGTGTAATTTGGAAAATTCCAGTTCCGTATTCGACTAAGTACTATCGACCTATTAAATTTATTTTTGCCAAAGAATCATCAGATTTGATTGCTACAAAAGTTGAAAAAATAAAACACCAAATAAAAGAACTCGAACCGACGAAAATTTTCTTTGATGATTTGGAAATTTATATAAAGCCAACTCTGATATTTTGTATAGTGGTCGGAAAAGTTTGTAATGCTGTATCATCGTGTCCATCCACCCAAACATGTTACTTGTGTAGGCGAACTCCAATGAAATGAACAAATTGCGTGTCATCCCCAAAAAAGAAATGAGTAAAGAATTACTGCCGTTTGTCATATCACCCCTCCACTTTTGGATAAGGCTAATGGAATGCATTCTTCATATTTCATATAGGCTAAAAATTAAAACATGGTAAGCACGAGGAGCTGAAAAAAAGTATCTAAAAAAGAAGTTTAAGAGAGATTTAGACGAGAATTAAGTCCTTTAGTTCACATGTCAAAGCAAAAAAGTAGAACACAAATGACGGCAACACTGCCCGCAAATTTTTTAGACATCCTGAGAAAACGGCAGAGATAACTGGAGTGGAGTTCAACTTGATCAAGTGTTTGGGAATTATTCTCGAATGCATAAACTTTAACATGAAAATCAATTTAGAGAAATTCGCAGAATGTACGAGAGTGACACAAGACATACTCCGAAACTACAGTTGGTATCCAATGCCTATAAGTCTACATAAGATTTTATTTAACGGGAGAGACATAATTGAAGCGTGTATTCTTCCTATTGGATCATACTCTGAAGAAGCCCAGGAGGCAAGAAATAAACACAATAGGCAATATAGGGAACTATTCACAAGGAAGTCATCCAAGATAAACACAAATATAAATTTACTACATAGATTACTCATCATATCCGATCGCTATATAGCAAGTTTACGGGCAGCTCCAAAATCCAAAAAACGGAAAATGGATCGAGAAATTTAAAAAATGTTAGAATTGTGCTTATCAGATGAGGAAGATTCCGTCATCGTGTCTGAGGACTCATCAGAAGAGAGCAGTACCTCAGAATGAAAACATACTTATCTATTATTCCAACGTGCGTGAAACACTTTTGTACGAGTGTTTTCACTCAAAATCAAGTTTCAATTTTTTTTCACTTTACTACTTATATTTTTAGCTCTATTTTTATTAAATATTTACTATTACATATTAAGAAAATATAATATTTTATCTGAGAAAATACGTTTACTTTTTATTTTTTCTATTTCTAGAACACCAGTGTTTCTCATATAACATGTTTCCATGTGTATGTATACAGAATCTCTTCCTTATAATGGAGCTAATATTCATGTTATTGTAAAAACGTTTTTAAAATTTCTCATATATTAAAATAAGTTGTTCAGTTAAACAGATTTGTATGTTATTAGCAGTATTTATCCTAAAAACCAAACAATCAACTTTTGTTTTCGAAATATTAATTTTTTCCACCTAGATTGTCGAAATTACACACTTTGCAGCGGGAGGAAGTTTGACCTACTATGTATGATTTAACGTGCAACAAGTCCACAAACAAGGCGGATTCTAAGTGGAATCGGATTGCGAACTTGGAACCCTCCACCCCCGATGATGACACGATTTTTATTCATACGGACGAGTGTGAATCACATGGCTGATATAATAAGTAACAGTTTCAGAGCAAAAGTTTCTTCTTGAAACTTGATTGTTTCATTCCTCATTATCGGCCTGTTGTGCTTCACATTACCATAGATGAACGAAACAGTATTACTCGAAGTCCCCGAGCATTTTCAATTTGTCAAAACACTCAAAAAATAGCAGTTTGCTGCAATCTTCTATTGATTAAACTCGGAAGTTCGGATATGAACTTCAGAGACAGTTAAAATAATAAGCATATTTATAACAGAAATCTCATATTGGTGAAGAAATATATTTTCATTCGATTGTCTTAATTTTTTAAAGGCATAACAGTCCATTTACAATTTTCCTATTTCTTCATATTATTTTTTCAAAAGGAATATTAATAAGTATCTCAGAGTTCTGAAAGCATCTTCTGATGAGTAATGATTTAAAGTTGGCCAAATTTAACTTTTATTGTACGTTTGAAATTTCTTATCTCATGCATAATTAGTATATTTTTATGTTCCATTACAAATTCATATTTATTATATCATATGCGCTATTTTATATAAATTGTTGCAATGCTAAATATCTTTCCTTTAATTTTACTCCAAACAAAAGCAGCAAATTTCATTAATGAATTTCTATATTATCTATTCTCTACAAAACTGAGAATCGTTTGCATGCATCGGTCGAAACAATAGAAAATTATTTCATAATTAAGCATTTTTAAAATAATAATGATTACTTTCAGGATAGCATGCATCTTTGTCAACTAATTATTTGGTATTAAATTCCACAAATTGCCATTCAAAACGATAACATAAAGGATAAATAAAATATTAAGGATTCTAAGGAGTGATCTATTCCATGAGAAAACCTACGCATTTCATTAAAAACATACGCAATTTCGTTAAATATCATTTATACTAAATTTATCCACTTCATTTAAGACTTTTTGTAAGTCATGGTTAAGGAACCAGTTTAATGAGGAAACACAAAATTATTTTTAACCCTTTGCACTCCGAAAGATAATAAGGACCATAATTATACACGTGTGAGCGTAAGGATTGATTTAACGCTTTAGGAATCTGAAAAATATTGTTATTAATTTCTTTAAATTCCTAAAAATTATTTTCTTTGTTTCTGCTATTATATGGTTTTTATAATAAGCACTAGCCAACAAGAATATGTTTCTGCTATTATATGGTTTTTATAATAAGCGCTATCCAACAAGAATGTGTAAAAGATGCGACATTCAGAATGTCGCGTCTGACTCGGCATAAGTGTGCAAAAGGTTAATGCCTCATGTTTTTTTTGAATAGGCGACTACGTTAAATTGCTAAAGTTAATTTCATAAGTTACAGCAGCATCTAACGCATTCTTTTCTGAAACGGAATTATAAATCAAAAGCTGTTGAAGAATTTTCGGAATTTATTCCTTGTAATAGGACGCATATTCATTGTTAAAACTCTGAAGAAATTCTTTTTCTTAATATGATACCAAATTAAGTGCACAAAATAAATTGACTTGGGGTTCCTTTCTTTAATTTATTGTACTTTTTGGAAATTTTTCTAAGTATTTGTCTTGAGATCATTACATTAATGGCATTAAAAAATCTATTGGCTAAAAATAATAATTAGTATTTTGACAAGAATGTTTATCTAAAATTTATAGAAGACATCAGAGAATGTTGGTTTAGTTATTTTCCTCGATATAATTCTAAAATACACTGTATACAAAAGCACGGAATTGTTTAAGACCAAGATTTAGAACACTCTAAGTTAAAAATTTTGGATTTAATTTAACGAAAAGTATATAGTTAAGCCCCTGCGGAATCTCAATTGTAGTTTTAATTTAAATTCAGAATCAGCTATTCCGAATTTCTGAATTAGGAGAAAAATATCTCTGGCATAAATTGGAGGAATTAAAAATGATAAGGTAGCAGTTTCATTTCTTTCAGATTATTTACTCTGTCAATTCAACGTGCATTCATTGAATACTTAACTAAAACCATCCTAATCTTAAACAACGTTGAAAGTCACATTGGTTGGTCTTTTAATGAGGCGTTCTGATTTATATCCCCATTAATATATGGTCAAATGATTCCTTATGAACTTAATGAAATGTACTTATGAACAATGAAAAGTCACGTATCCTTCATGCTGGCAGAAAAAGGATCTATAACTCATCATGTATCCTTTATTTTAATGAAAAGAATCAAAGTCTGAAAATGACACATGCACTACGTTCACGTGCTTCTAGAAGAACATATCCTATCCAGTACTTTCTGGCTTAGGGAGCATGGTAGCGAAGTCACAGGCCCAGGTATATCCGCTAATATTTAGAATGTGAACAGCTTCATACTCCAGACAATTCCATTATTTAAACGATCTTAACAATAACGTTAGTAAAAGGCAATGGACGCTTCCATTTGCGTTGTAGGGTTGATAAATGCGCCCGGCAGGTCTCAGCTTCATTTCAGAACAAAAAGTAGCAATGTGTTTTTAGCATTTTACTTGCACTTCATGATTTGTTTCTGGTACTAAAAGCGAATTGAAGCTCTATATTCTAGGCCAACTGTTCTTCTGTCTTCCCTTTCTGTTGCAAGAATTCGTGGACACCCGGTTGGTTTAAAATGAAAGACAGAATGTTAAATCAGTAAAAGTGTAAGCAGTTTGATGGAGACTGCTTATTCGATCATTTGTATGTTATCGTAAGTTTCATAAAGTAAACAACTTTCAAGGTACTGAGTTTTTTGTCTTGCTTGATATAATCATGAAGAGGCATGAGTGGAGTAAGAAACTAAACAGCGTATTGTGATGATATCTCAGAAATTCTGTGCAGTTAGCTTTTTCAGTAGTTCCGTGATATTGTTAGACTCATTTCTTTAAAATGAAGCGAAGGTTACAAATGAGTCAATCTTTAATACGACCTTTAATGGGAATAAATCAGTTTCCACAAAAGATTTAAAATGTCGTAAGTTTAAAGTATCAATTATGCGTGCTTATCATAAGCAAATTTTATGCACCTGGTTGAGTTCCACACATTTTTATTCCTGTAGCAACAACAAACAAAAAGAATCGTATATGAATGACAGTCGTTTCCAAATTTTTGGAATCAGTGTTTTCGTGTGGTTGTCAGCACAACTGGAAAAACTTAAAAATATTTCAGCCTGTATTCCTAGCTGCAATTGCAAAGATCCAGTATACTATCGGATAAATGTTATAGAGGATGCCCGCTAAATTCCCGAGCCCCTTGCCCTTTAACTTCAGAACAGCGACAACTATAGTCATCAAAGTATTGACTAGATATAGTAAAGTGTCTATTGTCTACGCAATGAGTCAACTGACAGAGCCACCTAGTGGCAAAATTCTGCGTCAGCGTTTTTATCTCGAGAAGGGTTTGAGATAAGGGAAAAAAAGTAACTTCAAAGTTTTTGAGCATCACTGCTTTAGTACGAACAAATACCTTGCGCAAAAGAATACGCATGAAACATACATTTGTTTGGTCTTAATTTCCAGTTAATTTTTCAGAGATGTTGTAGATACCTTGCCCTTGCTTCAATTTGGAATCTTTTCAATTGTGGCTGACGGAAAGCACTTTCAGTAAGAAGAATAAATGAGACTAGTAGCAAATAAGTGCTCCTTTTTGTTTGTCTTTTCGTGATGACACAATTTTCGAAATAGTATCAAACATATTTAAATCTCATGCGTTCTCCTCTTTGCAATAATATTCAGAAAGTATCTTTTCGTCCACATCGATGATGCTCAACAATTTTAAATTGGCGTTTTCCAGTATATCTTACCGTTTTCGAGATCAGAATGCTAATACCAAATTTCGCCGCTAGGTGGCGATATAAGTAGTCTCGTTGCATAACGCATAGCCATTTAACCACATTTAAAATCAATTTTATGACTAAAGCTGTAGCCGTTTTTAAGTTAAAGAGGAGGTTCAGGAATTCAGTTGACGCCTGATATATGTATATCCGAACAGACTAAAGTTTTCAAGCATTCAAAAATTTCAAAACCATGTATGAAATAATATCAGTTGAAATTAAAACTTAATTTACTTGCACAGTAATATGAGAACTTTCCATTTCTGTGGAAATTTTAAAAAATTCTTTTCGGGAATTAAATTCTCTGATCTTATACAGATTTTCACATTTTTTTAAAACACGAAATGACCTATCATACAGAATATTTCCTAAATATTTATTCTTATTAAACCATTTTTATCCAAACAGCTCTAACTTAAGCTTTCTTTACTATGGAAAACTTGTTCCTTCTGATGATTATCTTTATTTATGTAGTCAGTAACCAAAGGTAAGCTTCATCGATTTTCTAATACTGATATTCAGAGCCGCTAATTAGATATCAGATATATCACATGTTGCAGCGTGAAGCGCCTTCCACTCTTTGATCAAGTGCGATGAAGTGTCATGTGAAAGGGGTCTCTTCATTTAAGGAGCAGCTGTCTCAACCTTTATGAGCTATTATGTATTGACACGACAAAGTCGAATCAGAAAACTGTCAATATAATTATGTCACACTGTATAAGAATATAAGTCCTCCAGATTTTAGCTTATGATGATCAATTACGTTTTTCCGATAATTTAGCTAATGTTTACATAACACTGTCTTTATAGTAATTGAGCTGCAGGTTGTTTCAAGCGTTGCACAAATTTATAAATGGCTTGCTCTCTGGAATCCTCTTCCAGGAATAGGATAAATAATGAATTTCATAAAATCACAATCATTGTCGATCTGTCGTTTCTCTCAGTGAAATGTTACAAATGTTACAGTTTTATTGAAAATATGTTTAATTTTTTCATAATCATCGGGTTTTCAGTACGCTATGTAATTTCCAGAAAAAAATTGAATATTTGTATTATTTTGGTATATTTTGATCAACACATTATAAGCACTCAAAAGTGAAATATTAGAGTTTTGGATCGAAAAGGAGCGTTTAAGCCAAAGAATTAACTTTTAAGGATATTTTAACACATTCCTATAAATTATGAATTAAATCCATGTGTGCTTCCTAACATGTATAAAATGAATTCACATTAAAAAGTAAAAGATAAATGGTAAGCTAAATGGTAAAGAACAGAAATAGCAAGTAATGTGTTTATACATGGTGTCCACTCTAATCGTGGTCCAATAGCTAATTTCAAACTGTTAAATTTGGGTATATAATTGTAAAATTTGCTTTGAATGATGTAATTTAATGATGTATTTTAGGTTGTTTGAGTCAATGCATGTACTTCTAAAAAATTATGAAGTCTGGATTTTTCTACCGTCACCCGGTCGTACTAGCCATATTTATTGACGTGCTAACATTTTAGACAAAACTTTTAGACTCCTCTGTGACTCAAACTGATTGAATTATGAAGCTTTGAATTTCATTATTTTAAGCCAATCAACGGCAGCTTCGATCAACTGCTGTACGTTTATTGCAGGATCTTCCTCGAGGTGGTCACTGAAATGGTCCAAAATTTTGATATTCAAAACTTCATAACTCAGTCAGTTTTAGTCACAGAAGAGCGAAACGTTTTGTTTAAAATGTTAGTATGCCAAGAATTATTTACTAAATACAACTAATATGACTGGGGGACTGTATAAAAACGTAGAATTTGTAATCTTTTCAGAAGTTCAGTTATTGACTCAAACAACACAAAATAATGTTCTTTACATTATTCAACGATTTTTTTTTCTAATTGGAAGTATATGCCAATATCTAGCGGTTTAGAAATTAGCTATTGGGCCACGATTAGAGTGGATAACCTGTATATGAATCAGGCATTACTTTTTATTGTTTTGAAAGAAATATCACTGATGTATTAAACCAATAAAATCACTAATCAAACGTTTTAAAGTTGCTTTTATAAGTTGAACTGTTTTCTTGCAAACAGCCAGTCTTTTTGTAGAATAGACGTAGTGGTATTCATTATATCTGTGATATATGTAGAATTAATCCTTCTATTTAGCTACTTTATCACAATCTTTCCAGATTGCCGTCAATGCGCAACGTTTTCTATTCCCACGGAATTCAGCAGACTTCGGATGAAGTTAATATGATGATCAAATGAAGAGGTTATCATATTAAACCCATCCTAGTATTCTAATCTTATTGAAAATCTGTAGAATGGGTTTCTAGAGAATTGTCTCTACCGGCTAATCTCTTGAAGTAGCGGCAAATTCTGCTCTACACAAATGTGAATTATTAGCCACTTCGGCCTACTATGTTTTGATTAAGATGGAGACAATTTGGAGATCATCTTAGTTCGTAAGGTAACTTGCTTCAGATTCAGAATGGATCATAACTTAAACTAAATTTATCTGTCAATTAGTACTTATTGTAGCCGTGTATAGCATGCTAAGGGGTATGTTGTATGAATATGTATCATTTCAATAAAATCCTATAATGTTTCGTAGCGTTACTTTCGGAATTCGGACCTATTTGTTATTGGTATACATTTAGAGACAAGTATTTCTATAAGGATTCTTGCATTATTTATATGAATTTGAGCTGGAATAATTATCAATGCACGGTTTCAAGTTACTTATGCTATTAGATGACAAAACTATATAGTACCCTGAGGAATGGATTCACTTTAGGATCCAATGATGCGCAGAGCCAATATTATTTTGGAATCCATATCGCATCCTTCGAGAGGAAAAACTATGTTATTCACAATATTGAGTAACTATATATGCAGTTAATTGTTTATTAACAGGTCCAAATTCATTATTCATGCAATTGAGATAATAAGTAAATTGGTTCAAGAGAATCACAAATGAATTTTCAGGTGTTTGTTTTGTTAGCAGTATGTATTAATTATGAGTTAGGCAGTTTTATACAATTATCAATTATTTCAATTTATAAAATACGATAGAAATTTTGAGAATAAATACTTGCGAAAGAAACAGAAAGAAAATCTTGCTTTAAAATACTATATGTCTAATTTATGAAAATTATTTAGTATATTTTTTTTAATCAAAGACAGTTATAACAGATATTCAAATGTCAAATTTTGAATTATAATTTAAACCCTTAACTGTTTAGCCCCAATTTACTCATGCATCGCATTATGGCATTTTTTACTTATAGTCTGAAATTGCGTTATTCTTAAACGTTATAATTCAATACAAAAAATGAAGAGTAACTCATTAACATCTTAAGTGTTCTATTGATTCTTAATTGAATCAATACGACAACATATTCCCAAAACAGAAAGTGTCATCTAATAAGACCGTAGAGAAAATAAAATAGTTAAGGGGTTAATTCAGCAATTTAGTTAGATATGCTTGGTTACGAATCTTAAAATTAAACAGATGAAAACAATTATTTTCATTGAAATAGATATAAATCTTTCTATCACAGAACTGAACCTTCGTTTTTCCGAAATAGATATTTTTGTTAAATGCCACTAAATTTGGTATGTTTTAGTAACAATTCTAACTGTGCAAAAAGTGATAGAAAATCACAAACTAAGAAAGATACATTTAAAAGTTTGAAAAAATAACAAACTGCTTACAATTTTGTCTTATAAATGCTCATATCTTCTGTTATATAGGAGCTACAAAAATTTACATATATTTGGATTCCATGAAATCTATTCTATTTATCGAAATGAAAATGTATATATTTTTGAACATGGACAAATTTAGGCATTCTTAAATCCCATGACTCAAATGACAAGCTATGAATTGGAAGATATGGGCATTTTTCCAATTCAGAGTTCAGATTTAAAATGATACTAGAGACGAACTTTTTGCGCTTTATAGACAAGGTGAAAATCACTTATATTATCTTTATACACTCTGTCATTTCCTTAAGTCTTAAATTTTACTTCCTTTATCATTCTTGTTAGCGCATTTGACAGAAACCTTTCAAGAGTTTATAAAAATATTTTTACCTTTCCGCTGTCTTTCCAAAATGCAATTAGAAGAGTACATTTCACGGTTTGTAACTACATGATAAGATGTAACACGAATGTTTAAATTAGATGGTTAATCTGCATTTGTCTTAGAAAACAAAGAATAGCTTTATCCTTTTCCAATTACAGCCATCGCTGGTCTAACTTCATTAAACGATTCACTAACTGTTCGCAATTATCTACCTTATTTGCTTAAGAGAAACTATAGAGGTATAATTTAACCAATTCAAATTTTCATTTAATTGCTTTCTCTTGAAGAAAGCTGCACAAAGCAATTTCTCAAGATACACTTTTATTCAAAATGCATTAATAGATAAAACTGGGAATAAATGAAAGGTACTTCATTTGCGATAATATTTTAACGCTGTCATTTAGACAACTGAACTTCTTTCGGTATTTAAATATAGTTAAAACGTTTGATACTGTAATGGTTTTAGGCTCGATTAGTGTATTGTTGTTTTATTACGAGATTTAAACTGAGAATTGATTTTGAAATTTTTAAAAAGAGCCTTTCATTGATTTTATCTAATATTTTTTTCAACATTTGGTTATAACTTGTGTTATGAATTGTTAACAATGTAGGAAAATTGCGTAGAAAAGAAATCAATATATTTTCAATAATTTAATAAACCTCTTTCATGAATTGAAGTGTATAATATATATAGAATAATTACCCTTATATTTTTTAGGTTACTATAATTTTCTCAAGTGCGATAATTGGAAAAAGTAGACATATGAAGCATAAGGTACTATGTTCTTCTTTGACGAAGTTGTTACAAAAATATATATAGGAAAAATAGTTGCGGGAGATAAAATCCCGGCTTGAGCAACCATAATTATGTAGAGAATTATTCATCTCAGCCGAAGGCAACATAACTTGTAGAAAATATTTATCTCATGGGCACTCTAGGGGGAAATGCACCAAAGATAAAGGTGAAGAAACAGCAGTTAAACTAAGTAATTTATTAATAAAATATGATATGAGGAAGGTATTTACACATGATTATTTACAGATAAGACAAGAGAGATTTATGGTTTAGACACTATTAGGTTAACTATCAACTTACACCACGTTTAAAAGGTTAGTAGCCATCGCCTATCTCCGCCGTACTAACAGGGAAGAGACCCCCGTAGCTCGTTATGCTCACCAATCTATCTCATGCCCGTTCTTTTTGATTTCAAAAGGCCATCTCCCCGGATTCAAACATTACACTTGGTTTTTTAAAGGAGAAACACCCACGCATAACTTGATTAGCACGAAGAGACCGCCTGATCGTTATCTCTCGATATCTTTCCGCTGACACAACAATATTCAAATGAGCTTGTACGGAAAGTGAAAAAGTATTATTAGGAAGGAATTTAACTTACGCTTTTAAGCTAGACGGGAAAAATACAATTCTTACATATATACCACCAAACAAATAAAATGCTGATATAAAACATGCACCACGATATTTGAAGGAGTAAAGGAAGCAGTAAAATAGGCAATTTATAATTCTGAAAAAAACCCCACTTAATTCCTATCATGTGTTTCTTAAATAAAAGCAAGCATTTCGAAAAGGTTTGGATAAAAAATACTAAAATGAGAAAAGTTCAGGTTTGTAAGAGATAAATCTAACAAGAAATTTGCCAGGTATGATTCCTTTTGTAAACTGGATATAACTGCACATGATGCAAATTATGCTGTCCATGCCTGAAAAAGCAGACAATTTTTCTCCATCTCATAAGTTTTAATGTATATACTTAGTAAAATTAATTAATAATCCTGAAATTTTGTTTCCTGATTTTATGGGAAATTATAATGATTTAGTATCAGCTCAGTATTTTTGAACTTTAGTTGCTGGGAATTCGCTACAAGCGACCACATCGGCATTGAATGATGCAGCACATGCTCTTACAGGTCATAAAAACCATGGGAAGAATATAGTGAAATTAAATAATAACTGTCTTAAATTTAAAGTTATTCTTCACCAGATAAAATTTTTGAAAACAAAACTGTGTTAAAATATATAAATTGATTTTAAATTCACCAGGATTTTATTCAGGGCTATTTAACTGGGTGTAAGGATATATCATTCATCTTTATCCTTTCTTTTAGAGTTATTTCGAATATAGTAAACCATTTAATTCATTTGCTAAACATCACCATTAGAAGCATTTCAATCATATTTAATGTTTAATAATTTAATTAAACATGCAAAAGTTCGGACCCAGATGAATAATTCAGTTAAATAACATACATACATGAGTGTTTTGATGCTAAACACTTATTCAGTGCAAACTCCTTATGAATTATTTGTGAAGCTTATGCATTCCAAAAATCTGCTTCTAATATTTACTAACCCTTTTACCCCGGACAAACGAAGAAATCACATCTTAGCTACTAAAAGTGTAACAGGCAAAATAATTATGACGTTGAATATAAATAGCAATTCGCCTCATTGCAAATGCAAAGCAATGAATATAAAAAGGTATTCAAAATTAGCAAGAAGTAATATCATATCTTTTATATAAGATTATTCAGAAGATTAAAACATCTCCCACAGTAGAGGATAAATTTGAAATTATCATAGACTCTTCTACTGCTCTATTTGGTCCTTTACAAACCCCATTCTAGAAATTTAAAATCTCTCATCCCTGAGAACTTGAAAATATTTTCTGTAAAATCACAAAAAATAATGTTTAAAACTATTTTATATAAAATAAAAGCATGGACACAATTTCATAGCATTTCTTTCTGCTCTTAAAATGAGAAAAAACTTATAAGAGCATCATCAGAGTGCAATGATGATGTTCTCATAATGCTATGTTCTTATGTAGTGACAAATAAAACAACTGCTATTATGTATAAGAAATGATGTGGTAAACAATATCTTCTTCCGAATGTATCTCCGAGTGACAGATTAAAAAAATAATAATTGCACAAATAAGTGAAAATTATTGAAAACTTTGGATATACATTATAATTGCGCATACAAAAAATAAATATTTTGATTCTTTTAATATAATTCAGTCATTCCAAATTTCTGAATGCACTGCTGAAATGAAAGCGAGACTATTCCGATACTTCAAATTATCTGGATATTAATTCTAGCCTTAAAAGTCAAGAAGTTAATATTAATCATTTGGAAGAATTACTAGAAGATTTCTATTCATCTGATGCCAATGGGCAGCTAGCAAATGAAATTTTGAATCCGAAGAAGTACTTAGCAATCGTTCTTCCTGATCAATTAAAATCTTTATCAAATTTATTGAATGTTTTGAATTTTTTCGAAATTTTATTCGGCGATGAGAAAGATATGAAGTCCAGTTAAATAAAAATTGATGCCAGTTTTAAAATATGTATCACAAGGAAAGTTAGTACTTTACTTTAGGGTGTTCGGTATAAAGAAGAATCTATTCTTTTTATATCATTGTTGAATCTTTTTAACCTTTTTTTTTCTGAAAATGAATATAATAATAACTAAATGAATTTTTATGCCTAATTAATTGAAGAAAAGAATACATTACTGATTTATGGTAAAAAATGACCAGAATGGATAAGTATGTTGAGTGGCTTAAATATGATCGGCGTCCCCAGCGGAAAGCCAGCAATTTACTGCAATGTTTGGTATCCCTATCTATTCTAGTAAAATATCCGAGAAACGTAGCGAGGCGTAAAAAGTGAATCGGGATCTTTATCTTGGGGCAGGAATGCGTGCGTGTCCAGTTGCTTGGGATAGACACCAACTAACTCTTCCTAATGATGTGAATCGATGGAATCTGGAAGAAAGCCTCCAATTGATTAGCAGAGAGCGAGCGAGTGGTCAAGAGCAGACAGAGGCTGTGTCATTAGCGGCAGAAAAGAGGTAAGACAGAAAAAATAAATGGAGAGCACGATAATAAGGAGTTTTGTGAAAAGACGAGTTGTTGCATTCTATGTTAGTAATGCGATTCCTGATCAAATTAGCGGCACGGGATAAAATTGAAGGAAAAAATTTTTTCGGCTGGAAATTCGATAGAAGACCATTGTTAGCAGGAACGTTAATCTGCCATTAGGAACTGTATTTTGGGGAAAGACCGCCTAAGGGAGCATTATTTGGAGAACACAAGCGTCGCCGACCTTTTCGTTAATCACCTCGCTCCAATCGATCTTTTTAATGATTCGCTCGATTCGATTTGAAGACTCATTTTGACTCTTCCGGTTTCCGTTACCCACACAGGGAAGCTTTTAAAAAGGGATTCGCAGCGTCCTGGTTTTTTACTCAAGATCATGTTTTCTAACAACCCACTCCTCATAGAAAAGATATGGCTTTTACTTCCGAAGGGTTTTCAATTGTTAAGGAAGAAAAGGATTTTCGGTTATTTTGAATCGCCATCGGTGGATTTGTTTCTGGGTTTGTAATAATTGTTAAGATAGTCCTCATTACTCTTTCAGAAAGAGAACAAAAGCATTTTTGAATTTATTGTTCAAAATATTTCTGAGTGCAAATTTTGAGCTTCATTGGCTTTTATATATGAATTTGACATAAACTTCAAAATGTATAAGTGCTTCTTTTTACTGTATTTTCTTTTATATATGAATTTGACATTAACTTGGAAATATTTATGAGTAAAAGTGCATTTTTTGTACTGTATTGGCTTTTATTTATGAATTTGACGTTAACTGTTACAGAATGAAATGCATTGATTTATAAAACTCATCCATATTTATTCCTAGACGTTTAAGTGAATTTTAAAGACTAGTTATTGTATTTTCATCTTCAAGTATTGTATGTAAATTTTGTAAGATAAACTTACACAATTGAAAGCTAATTGCTTTGTCTGAGTCTTCCATATTTATTTCAAGACATTTAAATGAATTTTAACCAATAATTATCTAATTCTAAAACTACTACTATCTTTTTGTATCTGTTAAGTTATCTATTTTGAAAGCCTTATATCTTTTTGATTTGGGCTTCTTTTGAGCATATAAAATTTAAAATGCTTATCGGCTCAAAAATGATCAAAAAAGTGTCTCAAAATTTACAGTCCGTTTTATAAAAATAAAACATTAGAATTATTGGCAAGAGAGATTGGATAGAGTCAATTTCACTAAACTTTTTGAGAAAATGACTTGTGATTTCCCTGAACAATTTTCATGGAAAAGATTCTTTCGATTCTTTGTTTTATATAGGAAGATCATGTTATAAACATTTCCTGAAAATAGTCCACTTTTTGACTACTATTATCTCTATGATAAAAGTTCTGTTATTTCGAGAAATTTTTCGAAGATGTATAATATAACAGAGTTCTTAGAAAGTGTGGGCGTGATTCCAGGGAAAAAGAAATAATAGCAATAATTTTCTGTTTGAGGATCAACTTATATTGAAAGTAGTCGAATCTCAAGAAACAGGATATGAGACACAGTCTTCCTGTACGTGTTCAGATTATATAACTTTAAACTTATCAGAGCACACTTACATACATTTGGTAGGGGGCCCAAATATCGCCCACTTAAACCATTATTTTAATCAGAGAGCTAATTCATGTGCAGTTTGTCTAAAAATTATTCCAATCTATTAGGTGGATTGTTTTCTAAAAATTTACCGAATTACAATTGTAACAAATAAGTTTAACATGCACACCAACTCTTTTTTGAGACTGCAGAATTTTTCCTTCTAAAAATAGCGTTCCAAATATCGCCCACTATATGTTCCTAATATCGCTTATATCTAAAATGGATTGATATAAAGTGTAACTTATGTTATGATCATACATTCTTTATTAAACATGTTAAAAGGGCACAACAAAATTGAAATTAATACAAGACAGTTTTTTCGTACTTTTCGCAATATATATAGTTAAAATAATTTTTCAACAATTTCCCCCTAAATAAAACATTACAATAAAAAAGAACTTAGGAGTATTATCAAGTGATAGGACATCAACCATGTATTTTTTAAATGTATTTTTTAAAAATATAGAGCCATTCAAAGGATTAGGGAGATAATAGGCATACTCAAATGGGCGATATTGGGAACAACCAAACCCTCAAAGATGGCGGAATCCCCCTTCGGAATGGGATCGCAAACCAAAAATAAATTTACCAAAATGTAGGCAATTATAGTCATTATCAAATGGTATAGCATTATACTTTACATATAGAACTTTACAGATTATACTAAAAGTAATGAAACATGATTTTTAGTTCACCTAACACGAAAATCAGCAAAAATTCCCATAAAAAAGAAAACGCAACACGGGTTCAAACGGGTTCCTCAAACAAGTACTGAAGGGAGAGGCTTTGTAGTTACGGTAGTGGACACCATTTACCACTACAAATCACGAAGAAATCATAGTAGGCGATATTAGGAACGTAGGCGATATTTGAGCCCCCTACCTTACATTTTCATTTCTAAAAGAATAAAAAGAAATTCTATTTTTTTTTTGAAAAAAATTTTTTGGTAAAAATGGGTATACAAATCGGAAAATAACAAGATTACAAATGCATGTTTAAAAATCGTATGTTAATTCCAAAAATTCGTTTCTTCAAAGTTCTGCAAATTTTTGTAGGTAGGAAATTTGATTAAGGATGTATCATGAAAGTTGTGAATAATTTCTACATCATCGTGAATGTGTGATCTATTTAGAAAAAGTATGCTTTTACTTTTTTTCCGTATCTTGTCATTAACAAATGCCGTAGTTCAGACTAATTTCTGTGCCATTAACCGTCTCACAGCGTATCCTGCGATTCCCGCGGGTTGGAAGCAAGTCTATTTTATGCTGCATCCTGTAGTTTTCACAGGGTGTTTACTTAGTACTTTTATAGCGTTCAATCATTTTTTAGATCATAAAATTTAATAAAAACAACAACTCGCTTAGTTCAACGGTATTTGAACACATTTGAAAACATTGTATCAAAATAGTGATTTAAAATATTACACAGTTAGAGGATTAAGCCTGAGATTGTAGTAAGCCATGGTACTAAGCTTCCGGCAACAGGATCGTGGGTTCGAAACCAGATTCCACAGAAGATCCGCCTGGTTTGTGTCAAATGCACGTTAACTCATTACATTAGTGTGACATAGAAGTTTAAAGAGGCGTATGCAGGTTAATGTGTTAATTATCATAATCCTCTGACATCGGTTCAAAATGACATACCAAAATAACCGTTGTGTAATGTTTTCAAAATGTTACATTCATTTAACTCAGTAAAATGATATTGAAATTCTCATTTCCTTTGAGATCTCTTGCGTATTTTGCTTTATTTGTTAATTGGCTAACATCAGAATTCATGCATTTTGTGATCAATTTACTGCCGTTTTCTTTTCACTACTCAATATATATTGTTAACTTAGTACTTGAAAATATCTGCTTTTGACAACTAAGTTTTTCCTAGCTCAACAAACTGCCATGCATTTTTTTTCGGTCAGAACTTAAACTCAATCAACAAGCTCAGCAAATAAAATCATGGAAATAAATACGATATTGAAACAAACAAAAAAATATTTCAAGTAGAAAATATTTAAGATAAAATTTAGGAAAAGTACGGATGGACCTATTTGCGAAGATAAATATGCATACAACAGCATAGGATCATCCACAATCATAAGCAGCTGTCCAACGTGGCTTTAAGTTAATTTTTTTACAAAAAAATATCTTCGTATGCTGAATATTGAACTCCATTTGTATATCATTGTAAAACGTTAAGCCCTGAAATTCCTCTGATGTACTATTACTACTCCAAATTAAACAATTTTATAAAATAAATTTCGTTCTGTACGAAAAATATATTTAAAATTGAAACAAAAATTTAGGCTTCCAAACGTATGTAAAATCTATTGTGTTAACTAATCATTTTTTTATATTTTTTATTTATTAGTATTAGTAGTCAAACTCTACTGCAACTTCTAATTCCTCATATTACACCTTTTGTTGCAATAAACACATTCAAAAAATTATTATAATGTATTATATGTTAAATTCTTTGATAAATTTATCTAACTTGATATGTTGCTTAGAGCAGCACTGAATAGCGTTATATTGTTACATTTTATATGGACAAATTTTCCACAAGGGATAGTTATCCTTTCTCAGTTATTTGGCTGTTGAGCCATGAAAAAAATTGTATTTATAAACTGTTTCCAAATTCCAAATTTGAACCTATTCATTTTGGGTTTTATATTTTATAAACATTATTTAAAAAGGAAAAAAGTACCCTTTGAAACACTTTATTAGAAGTTTAATGCATGCAAACTAGCTTGAGAGAATAATGCACAAATGCCTGATTGATTTTGACATTCCACCTGAAATAGCAACTGATTATAAAGCACCTGAATGTAAAATGAACAACCGAATATTTATCGCATAGAGTAATAGATAGAGTAATAGATAAATTGCTCAGTTACAGGATATGGACCTATCAAATCTCACAGGCATCGTTGTGCGAACACTTCCGTGAGTTTCTTGATGAAATTATCACAGAAGCAAATATCTAAAATGTGTGAAATACAAATATGTTGCCATAACAGTTCTGAAATGCCTTCTAACATGGAACACAGCACTGTTTCTAGCTTATGTAGACATTCAGGATCATGTCACTCACATGCTTGAATAAAGTAACACAATCTGTTCTATGAAATGATGATATTTTGTAGTTAGTTTGGAAACATATCTGAAGAAATATTTTACTTACGATTAGTAAACTTATGGATTAAATTTGAATGAATACTTATGATCAGAGAATAAAAACTCTCGCAAATATTGCATAAAGCGTGCATATATCAAGTTCATAAATAAATTACTGAGGTAAATTAATTAAAATGTTTTGCTTTAATTTCAGCAATGCACTTTTTCTGCAATACCAGAGTTTCCCACATGTAAATTCTTATGTTTCTTGTGGCTACCTTTATTTTAAAATTCATCACAAAGTAAATGCATGCCATTTTTTAAATGAGTTCAATGATTCAACTGAATTCTTATTCGAAGCAAAATCTGAAAGTAACGAGTGCGTTATTCATTTCTACCAAATATTTACCATATGCTTTGGTCTGTTACACACTAAATCTGTCGTCTTGCGTCAAATGCTCTCACCTTGATCAAGCGAGGAAGTTTGGAAAGCGGTGTGCAATGGTCATCCTCTTTATCTGATTACAGTTCGAAAGTACTCGATCTGCCCCTAAATAATCCTTGTGCATCTTCAAAAGAAAACGTTAATATAACGAAACAAACAGTTCAATCAGAGTAAAAATATGTATCAAAATACGACAAAAACCATTCACAACGCCAATTCCTTTTTCACACGTCTGAAAACAAGAATATATAATCTGAAGTGATAAAGGTTGACTGTGGAATGCTCATTCTACTACATGACTAACTCCCTTTGTTGTTTATAAAGTAATAGTTTCCTTCATTTTGATCGTCTACAAACTGTCTATTGTTTTATTTTAATATTTGACGCATTTTTCTGTCTACTTACATAAACCTGTCTCTGATGCATTTCGCTTGCAAATATAATCAAATGAGAATGTATGCAAAATCTTTGTTAAATGGCGTATAGAGAAGTAGTTCTTTAGTAGATATATGTATATATGAACAATTTATCAAAAATAAATATGTAGATGATGTGCTCTCTTCATAAATATTGTTTAAAGCAGAAAATGAAGCATTATTCTTTAATCAAAGCAAATGCATTTAATATAAGCAGCTTCTTTAATAGCTTTCTCCTCTATCTTTCACACAAAATATTCCGAGACAAACAACTGAGACTCTGTTTATTTAATTAATTAGTTAGTCTGAGATGTGTTTGTCGACGGATTTTTCGATTCGGCATAATATTTACTTAATATGTTTGTTGAATTGCATTTTGAGACGTTCTTTTCATTTCAAACAATTTTACTTGTTTGTATTTTATTGTGCCAAAACTGATTAGTTCTTTATGTACACCCAAAATGCGAATAATTATTTGCAATAAAAAATATTTATTTTAAAGTGGATTTTATTCCAAATGAAGTGCACTGGATTTATTTCTAAATGAAATACACTGAACAGAAATTGGAGAGTTTAGTTTCCAGTGATGCTTGAGTTTTTATTTCGTGAAGAAACTTATTTCATGTGTGTAAGTATTTTCATTTGATGGATTTAAATTCAGTCATAAAACCAACAAATTATTAACTGTGAGATTCGAAATTCCCACGCAATTTCTTTCATGTAAAACTCTAACAATATTAAATCAGGATTCCGTTTCCTAAAAAAGATAAATGCAAAATTTAGTACGGATTAGTTCAGTTTTGTTATTGCCTGTTTCGAAGCAGCAGGAAGGCTTTTGACGAAGACATTATTTGAGTCAGCACCTCTCTCTGTAAATTCGCCAGCCCCATTCATATAAGTAATGATTTAGAATTTTTAAACTGCTTAAAATTAATTCTTCTTTTAACGCCACATAATTTTTAATTATAAACGCATTTCATCTACTTAACTCCTTTGATAAAGGTACTTCTACTTTAATTTAGACTCGAAAGAGTCTCAATATTTCTAGAGCCACGAATTCGGTGGTTTCCCCGTTTTGAAACATTATAAGCTCTCTTCGTGTTTGTAACGCCCTCTTTTTACGATGTAACTCTTTCCTGGTAAGACGCGCCACTGTATACGTAAGAGTTTCTCTCACGGCCATGACTCGGACTCCACTGATGTTAAATTTTTTAATCTACAGTTGTATTATCTGACCATCATCATTTTAATTAAGAATGTTTAAATTCTAATAAACCAGTTTGTGGAGTTATCAACGATTTCATCTAAATTTAAAAATGCATCAACACATCACCTAACAGAATAATATTACATATATATAGTGTGATTTTTAATTGGAATCACGTCTCGAATTTGATATCCTTTATTCCGAAGCCGAGACTTTTCCACCTGGATATTGCAGGAAGAGCAAATGAAAGATTAATGAATGTTAATGAAAGATTTTCTGTAATACATTTTCATACTGCAAATTAAAAAAAATGTAGAATAATTTTTAAAAACTTCAAGCCGCACCCCTTCTCACGTTCGTTTACTATTTATGACTGAAGAATTATTAAATACACACTGAAAGCCCTTTATTAGCCGTTAATTCTGCTTTTCATACCAATATTTCGATTTGAAACGATTTGTATCAACATATCAATGAATATCTGTAAGAAGTTTTTCTAATATTAGTAGAGTGTCACATAAAAATGTTCTCTAATAATAAATTATATATCTGCTGGATATAGCAACTTTGAATTACAGTTATTTTATGTCGTTCACATTCGTCGAGTGCTCTCCATTATATAAAAAATGAGATATTATTATAGAGAACGGTCACATAATTTTTATCAACTGAGCAATGAATATCTGTAAGAACTTTTCTAATATTAGTAGTTTAAGCAATATCAAAAATGGGTAGGATTTTAACTATCATAAAAATGTTTTCTTATAATAGATTATATATCTGCTGGATAGAGCAATTTTGAACTACAGTTATTTTATGTCGCTCAGAGTCATTCAGCTCTCCGTTATATAAAAAAATGAGATATTATTATAGAGAACAGTTACACAATATACACTATTGAAGAGAGCCCCTTCGATAAGCGAGATAAGTGATCCTGGATCCGTGCGAGCAAACAGGGTACAATCTTCGGCTTACGGTCTAAGTGCTCAAAATGATATATCTCGATGCATTAGGGGCACATTTTTGGTTCAGGATTTACAAGAGATTATTGAAGCCTGCAAGAATGTGCTCTGATTGTCAGATCAAAATTTCTATCTCCCCACACTCATTGCCAGCTAAGGATTTGTTGTCAACATAATGTTTATACGGATAAAGGGAATCTAACAATCTGTTCAGTTTAGTGATGCTGTGTTATAGCATATGTATATATTGGAATCGCTGATGCACACACTTAGATTTTAATGCTCATTTAACATTCCAGCGGGCTCGCTATAATTTTTTACACGAGCAGGCGCGTGTCGTACTTTTTACGACACAATAATTTTCTTCATTTTTAATATGGCAGTTGTAAGTTATTTCATAACAGTAATAAGAGACACGTCAGAAAGGAAAATCTTTTCATCAAGAGTGAAAATTAATTTTAATATTATTTGCAAAATCTAAAATTATACTGAAATCGGAGAAAGCAATGAGATTTAATGATATTATTTTTTATTTTATAAAAATGGTATTAAACGATAATAAAAAAATTATAATACAAACTAAGATCATACAACAAAGACTTTCTTCTTAGTTTGTAGTTAGTTCCCTTGCCTCGAGTAGTGAGGTGTTTTTTCATAAGACTTAGGACTAAGTTTTTCAAGAAAATTCTGCGGCTTGGTGGATTATTGGCAGATTTATTAGATATTAAATATTTTTGACAATTTAAAATGAAATATAAATCGCCGTAATGCGCATTGGATATATAATTACCAAACTGAAACGCTAAGACGTGAAAAAATTATCAAATTACACGAGCGGGCGCGCGACAGAAGCATAAAACAGTCCTTGAAACACGGATAAACCCATTTAATCCTGAAGAGAGGGGTCGCATGAGGGAATAGCAATGACTTCCAGACAGTTTTGACTCCGAATGTGAGAACAGGGTATGAAAAATCCCGTTTGTCGTAAAATTTGCCCAGACGCGCCCGCTGGAAGGTTAAACACTTACTAGCTCACTATCAATCAAATTATTACCTTCAACCGGCATTCTGTTGGGCACTTTTTGGAACAAATAAGAAAGAGTTATTGTCGTTAAGGCAGCACTGCTGTACCAGTAAACAATTGGGATTTCCCTCCCTATCCCGGTTGAATTAGTCGGTTTCTGTTCTAATTACCAATCTCATGGTTTTACTCTCCTGCCTTATTCAGTCACTCCAGAGGTGATGAGTAGAATGATTGCTAATGCGGGAAAACAAGAACAGTAACTCAGTGGGGTCGAAAATTCTTTGCTACATTGCTTCCAATAATTTGAAAGAGATGGGAAAAATGCTTGTCAGTTTCTTCCATCTAAAATCCTGTTTTAAAAGAATGTCTGAATTTTCCTCTGTTCCGTAATATAAAAGTTTATGCAGAGCTTTGAAATTTAAAAAATGGCCATGAGGAGAAATGCCCTAATTTTCAGCTTTATTCTTTTGTCAAGGATTGCGTTTCGGAAGACACCAATTCTACAATTTTCGAAACCACACCAGCTTAAAAATTTGTGCCACAGTGATAAATTTAGGAAACATGACGAATCACCGGAATACATACAAGGAGATAGACTCATAAAATTTATCTCTGCCCATTTATTTTTATCTACAGCAGATTAGAAGAGCTATTTTACGAAGAAATCGAATTTGAAAAGTGAAAATCGTAATTAAATGCCATTCAACCAATATGATTTTTAGCATATTTTATTTTCAATATAAAATCTTTCAAATTTGATCACTCCATTTTCTTCCGTAGCTTCTTAGCTTTCATAAGGTTAGGGTGGATATATAAAGAAAATGTATTATGTTGTTAGTAAAAGTATTTTCTTGTTATGGGTAGAAATCAGAATTTGAAAATTATTGCCTAACGTGGCTGCTTTTGAAACGTTTATCCGCTTCTAAAAATATTTTTCTTCTCGAAATTTTCCTTAATATTTATAAATTTTCAAAAAGCAATCATTTCTAGATTGAGTAAGAATAAATTTTCGAGTTCTTGTTTACATGGTTTACTTCCCAAATATATTTTTAATTTACATCGACCTCTGAAAGTGACAAGCATTTCCCTAATACATACCATCCAACTGATGGTGAAGACAGATTGACAGTTTGCAATGAACTTTTCGAACATATCTGACACTTCCGCTATTTCGTATTTTCTTTATATTTCCCTCGAGTATTCAAGTCATTGAACCGTAAGCTTCGCAGTAAAACTACTAAACGCTTCAAATTCATTCATAATAGATAGCAGGTCAATCTATTGCAAGAGTGGCTATTATACTGATATCTTTAAAATTTAAAAAGGAATTCAGATCTTAAAAACAGAATTTAAAAATAAATTTTTATTTAATATTAAAATATTCTTCAAATTAAAATAATGCAGAGTTTTTACTATTTATTGAAGAGAAATTTTCCCACCTTCCTCAAATGGAATCCATCAGTATACGTGTCGCAGAACTACGCATGTCATTTAACGTTCCGCAGTATGTAACGTAAATGTCATACGTTTAACTGGAACATCAAATTCTTTTCTCCCTGCAAGATTCGCAATGGTTTGCAAAATTAATTTGACGCTACGTATTTGGCGTACGTTGCCTGTGTAAATCAACTCATTGTATTTCAATTAGAAATTAAATAATGAAATTATTCTCTAAATTTAATCATTCAGAAGACATACAGAAGAGGAATCTTTTTCTCTGTGCATTTTATTTATTTCATTTCTCATTTTATTTCACATTGCTGTTTTGTTAACATGTGGAACATTTGTAGCAGAAAATATTTGGGTATGTAAAAGTGAGTTTTTCTTAAATATACTGTCATTCACATAATTGCATTTTTCATGGAATATGTACTTACTGCTTTATAAAATAATATTCTTCTGAAATATTTATCTGATTAAATGATTTATAGTTATTTATAACAATAAAGGCGATATCTTATAAAAATCAGTCTAAAATGTTTAATTGCCCATTGATGTATCATACATTATGTATCTTCACCTTTTCGTATCATGTTAATAAAATGATTGTTTTTACTTTTCATTTTTAGAATTATGCCGAATGAACATTGTGCCTAATCATTGAAATTATAATTCATTCCCGAAATCTGTCATGATTCCTATAGAAATCATGTTTCATACTTGATTGAAATCCAAACTGCGAGCATTTTTTTTACGATTTTGTCTATGATCTTTGTTATAGAGCTGTACATTTATTTTTCCGAGGAATTAAAAACTAAAAATGCGTATATTTTATGATTCGGCTACGATAGATTATACAAAATATATACGAATATTGGGAAATGCGGTATCAAGTCATAATTTGGCACTTTTCAATAAGTTTTTGATGTTCGTTTTTAAAAAGGTACCACTTATTTTTACTAATTTAATAATCATTTTTCGTTTAGTGTCTGTTTCGTGTTGCTTATTGTTTATAAATAAATTTTAAATGTCTAAACTTAGAAACGAAATATTTATGAAATTACATTTCGGAATCAGGATGTTCTTACAGGGGGTACAAATTCTGTACTATTAGAATATTTTCGTTTGCATAAGTTCTGGTGCAAATGCTGTAAAAAAAATATTTGTTAATTATAAATTTTTTTTACCAACAAATCGATTTTACTGTTCCTACAGAACGTATTGTTTGCCATTTCATACCCGGTTATATATATATATATATATATATATATATATATATATATATAACCGAAAATATTTTTATATTTAGAAAAGTGCCAAATGTTTCCTTTTATCGGGTTAATCCCTTAAAACAGGTTTCTGTTCTTTATTTTAAACAAAAGTTATTACATATTTCCAATCACATAAAGTATTTTTTCCTTAAAAACCAAAATCCTGAAGTTATGGCTATTTGTTATTGCAAATAAATTAGTAAATGTTAAAAATGTTAATTTACTAAATGCTAGTTCTAATAATATAATGACTTCAATGGTCGAAGTTCTTTTTAATTTGTCTTACTTACTTCCTTACCTTCAAGAAAACAAATTTAAAAACATTTTTGAATTCATACAATGGCGACAGATAAATAAATAGTGTTTTAGGTCCAAAAAATTTGCAATGGAATCTTATAAACAGGTTTCAACATTTTCTTAGAATCAAAAATATAATTTGATATTTATTGAAGTAAGATGGAATATTCAAAGTGCTCTATGAAACCTCTTGTTGTACCTAACTTAAATTGAAACAAAATGAACCCTAACCAATCAATATGTTCTAAATTTCAAAAAACATTAAAGCCCTGCAAGTAATTACATTTTGGCAAATATTGAGACCTGTAAAGCGATTGTGAAAATGTTTAAATGCAAACAACTGACTGTTGCAACTTTCCAAGTGTTTCTTCTGCTACAAAATTGGAATGGGAGTGAAAAATTCCTCTTCATGAGCGGCTATTAGGGGAAGACCTAATTAAGTAGACTCAACAAAAAGCTTAAAACTTTCGTTACAATATCTTTGTTGACATCTAGCTCCCATCCCTAAATTCTTAAATGGAAGTCGAGGGCTTCTGCCTGGAAACACAAAGATATGACAAATATTTTTGTTCCCGATTTTTGCTTTTCTTCTACAAGGAAGGGTGTTTTAGGCACGTATTTTAGCTATTTCTTTATTCTAATTTCTAGCGCTCTTTTTTAATCAACTTCATCTAAAGTATTCTGGAGACGAGGGGAGAAAAAATTACACACCGGCTTTTGGAACTTTTAAAAAGCTCACTAAATTGCAGTCTTGAATCTTTAACGCCCCTGAGGTGCTGTTTAGTAAACTAGTTTAGCATATTTATAGGTCGCTGAGGTTTTGTTTTCGCATTTCGACAACATTATCGGATGAGGAGGAAAACTTCTGGAAGATGTTTCTTTAAAAATGTAAATACTTTTAAAGTAATTAATGCTAACTTAATAATTCATTTTCGCATTTTTGACAGCTTTTGTGAAATTTAAACTGAAAATCAATTTACTATTTAAAATCACTCAAAGCCTCTTCCGAACGATGCAAAAAGACAGCCTCTATGCATATATTAAATGCGTTTGTGAGCATTTGCATACATTTAGTAATAAAATTTACTGTGGGTTAAGGAAACAAATCTAGTTTTCAATCTGTAAATATGGATTAAGTAGATAAAAATACATAGACGTAATCATTATGTACATGTCACGTAATTTTCAATTTTCGCTATTTCATAATAATAGCTTGTAATATGTGTTGTTCAACTAATATTTTGATTCCTTTAGAGGTTCATTTTTGGTTTATTGGGTAAGGTTTTAAAAGTAACCTTTTTATCTCAGCAAAAAAATTTCTTTTTTAAATTATTTTTTTGCAGAAAAACAGAAAAGTACTTTCACACCTTTTCATATCACATATAAATTTACTAAATATACCATATCATATATAAATATAATAAATATACTAAAATTATCACATACTTACACAGATGTGAAATTGTATTCAGTCATAATTTAGTCATTTTCAGTCATTTTAACTTTGAAAGTAAAGAATTACTGGTTAGAACAGTATTTGGAAATGATAAGAGAATATATAAATTAGATTCATAAATATTCCAATAAAATTGAATGTCAAAGGAATGTATCATCCTTCATAATTACATTAGAATATCAATGCTTTATTTATTTTTATTAATGTCTCAAAATACTTGAATATAAAATAGTAAATCCATTTTAAATTACACTGGAAGATCTTAATACGTAGATTTACATTTCTTGAAGCATTCGAAATTGATGGGTTATAAAATATACTTTTAGTGCTGAACTCTATAAAATAATACAGAGCTTAGCAATGGAATATATTAGCAATCGTTTGGTTTAAAGAGATTTTATTTTTTCAGTAATTATCCGCTCAGAATTTAAATTATTATCTGATAGTGCAATGTTTTCTTTAATTAAAAAATGAAGTTTGTAAATAAGCAATGTATAGAAGACTAAGAATTCGTTTCTTCAGAAGAGTATTATTCCTATTCTGTCTTTCAAGAATGCTGTAAATTCCATAAAATCAGATTATCTAAGGGCAAAATAGTATAATTGATAATAATAAGAGAAAAACAGGTATAAATTGGCAATCTACTGAAAATAGAATTTGAAAAACGAATCTAAAATGAAAACGAACTAAGGTTAGAATTTTGATTTTGAAAATTTTAAAATACAAAAATCTGAACTCAAAGATTTGTTGCAAAATCATTAGATTTTACACTTTGAATTGAAAATAAAAATAATAAATAGTGATTTGAATCCTAAATAAAACAGAACATATAGTCTTCATTGTCTTTCTCTTAGTAATTTGAATCGTAAACAAAACAGGACATGAAGTTTTCATTGTCTTTCTTTTAGTGATTTGAATCTTAAACAAAAGAAAGCATATAGTTTTCATTGTCTTTCTCTTAGGCATGTGACCGAATGTTGAGATCGAAGCAGCATTCTGTATGAGACGCATTCAACTATCCAAAAAAGAACAATGCTGCAACATGTGATGCTACTTGGATATATCTAGGGGATTTCGAAAAAAATATATATTTATTACTTTTAAGAAGAAATAAAAAATTTAAATACTTGTGTGGTTCAAAGAAACTAAGAAAACTTTTAGTAATGGACATATGGTTGTCGATGGTTTTGAAAATGGAGAGGCATGAAAAAATGCAAAAATCATTTCCTTATATTATAAAAATAGTATTTTATTGATGTAACATCACAGTGAAGTGAAAAATATAATTAAGCGTGCCATAGAATGTTTAACTGCGAGTTATCTGAGTTCTTACATCATACCATTTTCCACCTCCAAGATGCACAATTGATTCCAAAGTTGAATGCTAATTGCGCATAAGAATAAAATCATGTTAATTTGAATCTTTTCTACAGAATAAGGCCTTATAACTTAACGTTCTGTGAATTATGAGAATTACTGATAAAGGGTCTTTTCGTATAAAGATCAGGTTACTTCCTGCTGGAAGCATATTTCAAAATTATGTTAGAATAATTATTTTTTCAATTTAATCTCTCGTAATAATTTTATTTCTATACTTAAATAAAGCATAAATCATTCTGTAGATACATTGCATAAATATTACAACTCTAGAAGTAATTGAAAGAAATAATATTAGAATTTTATTTTTTTGATAAATATTAGATAACAATTGTTTAGTAATACTATTCCGCAAACTGCATTTACAGAAACTGTTAAGAAATAGATAGAAAGAAACTCCTCATCTTCCGAACAGAGCAGGTGGTTTATTGATGGAACAGTTTTGTTAACAACCCCTCGGAAAATTATTTTCTTTGGGAGAATAACTCCGAAAGTTCTTTCAACATCCCGCTTTGTACACATGGAAACTTGCAGAGTGTCATATGTCTTATAATTGCGCAAGAACTGTCCAGAGGTCCGTACAATTTTAATTTTTTTAGGGTTCACCCTTTAGCGCAGTTTGTGAATTAAGATGTAATTAACGAAACTTTACCCCGGTTTGTTGGCTTAATGCCCATTAAGTAACGATAACATGATTTAGGTATAATGTCAGCGAAGAAGTTCAGACTTCTGGCCTGGAAGAAATTAACTGTCGTATTTAACTTTGAAACCTGACTTTGGGAAGGTAAATCCATCTTGATTTGCATCAGACGCCATATATTTATATTGTTTCACTGGAAAAGAATAGATTAATTATAAGAAATTTAACACTATTTTGAAGAGTTTTTTAACGGATTATGCGATGATAACTAAAAATCTTACTATATATATAATGTTTTCGTTGTTGTAGTCATTAAAAGGCAGTATAACGAGCTATTTCTTATTTATTATTCAACAAATTATGAGAGTGGCGGAATATACGTACACATCGTATGAAAGTTTCAAGTCAAAAGCGAACAGAAAATGCCTGCATTTTCTCAGAAAGGGATTTAACATATAGACACTTGATCCAAGTGAAGGGAATATTAGCTATTTTTAGTATATTACGTAAGTGTTTTAGGGAAAAGTCTGGCGCCGAAAGGACGCCGACTTCGAGATTTTTGTGTGCGCGTGGAAGCGATTAAAATATTCTTTTAGTAATAAATATGCGAAACGAGAGATTTAATATACCTTCAGCTCGGGAAATAAAACGAAACTGGAGTTTAAGAAAAGTGATTTTGGAATACATTAATATTGTACTAAGATTTTAAAAAATATAATTTAAAAATTTAAAGTAAAATTAAGTGAGATTATTACATATATTACAGGAAAATATATAATTGCACTTCTGTTTAAATAGTATGCACATGGTACTTGGAACTGTAATTCGAATTCTTTCCACTAAACATTTGATGGTTTACACTTGGGACATGGAACTATAATTGGAAAATTACTCCTATTTTATGACTTGAGTTCTAAAAAATTTGCTTGCAAAAAATTCTATTGTTCGACTTGCAAATTTTATTTAATAATTAAATTCAGTTACCATGTCACTAATTCTATCTGATAATCACGCGAAAAAGAGTAAAATAGTAAAGTTCAGTTTCAAAGATGCAAAGAAGTGATTATTAATACAAGTAATAATAATTTCTTGACTGCATCATATTTGTCTAATAATGAAATATTAGTTTCATTTTGAATAAATTTAATTATAATGGAACAATTTCTTTTTCGTTAAATATATTTGTTATGAGTGCTAACTGTTTTTATCAAATCGAATATGATACAAACTAAATTGCATATAATTACCAACATATATAAGGTAAAGTGGGGTAAAAACGGGAAGCTAAGACTGGAAGGTATGCTGGAGCTAAACTATTCGACATAGAGACTGTAAATTTTCATTAAATATTCATTGTTAAAGGAGTAAAATATCATTCCAAAAAAGTCGCAGTTTCACTACTTTTTTTATTAAACATCCTTTTATTGAAAAGTTCACATGTTAACTTTATGGAAAATTAGGAAAACTAGAATTTCATTGGAAAAGCTTTTTTATTTTATATGACAACTTAAGCATATTAGTTATAAAATTCAAATGTAAAGCAGTTGTCTTCTACTACAGCTTTCTGGGCCCAGTTAAGACAGCTTTTACATTGGTTCCATCCTTCTCATTTCTTTAAATTCTGAAATACACCATTATAATATAAACAGTCAACGTCTGCTGTGTTTTTATCGTCTTCATCGGAAGAATCATCAGTACTATCTGGCTCAGTTTTGATTATAAAAAACGAAACTGAACCACGCAACTAATGGACTGGATCTTTATTGTTTGATAGTGTTTAAATCCTTAGTAAACATATAATAAGCTGCACTAAATAGAGTTTTTATAACTGTAATGATTATTAAATAAGAATATTTAGAAACAAAAGAATATTAGATAGTTGACATCTAAAAACAAATTTACCAACACAGACGCAGTGAATTCAACAGCAACAACACAGTCACAATGGTCGTTCCTTCTTGACTAAAAGAGTGCTATTCAGAATCTGTACGATAGAGAGAAGAACTAATAACGTCAGAATCAAGACACTCGGTTTTACCCCACTCTACTCTATTACTGGAATTGTTTTTTTAAATAAAATTGGGAATCTTCATGTGTTTATAACGCATGCCATTAATAATCGAAAACATCTTCCCAAGAATAATACTATGAAAATAAATAAAATCAATGAATGTTTTTATTATGTATTTTTACAAAGATTTTATAATTTGGACGCCTTAACGAAAGCTTTTTCTAATGCAATAAGTCTAACTTTAGATAGTTTAATTAGATTTATGCACTTAACTGAGTTCTATAATATATATGTCATTAGCCTTCATACAATGTTTCCGTGTAAGAGGGAAATTGAATTGAGGAAAATAAATTGAATGAGCAGTCAAGTGTGCTGCAATATAAAATATATAATAATGGTTTTATAGGACAGTAAAAAACAGATATGTGGTTATAAAAGTTAAGCAATTTTTCTTCTGTATTAAACATAAACTTGATATTAGTATTTTGTCTTTCTCCAGTGGATTTTTTTATTTTTCGAGAGTATCAAAGATAAAGTATTTATTTTATAGAAAATCATGAACAGTTCATGACTTTAATCTTTTCGTGAGAGAAACATGCCAAGATATGGTTAAAAGCATGTATTGCAAAGTTTGTATCAGTGCTGAAACACAATGTAGGTGGAGTAAATGTTAAATAATGTCGATTTGAGTATTTAAGAGGATTTATTTACTTTATTACTTTACTTTATTTTTACTTCTATGTCATTTCTATTGTCACTTAATAAAACTCACATTTCTTCATGATCAAATATGTACACAAATTTTTAAAACTTTCAGTAAATTCCTAGATGTCTTACTAGATTAAATATATTTTTTCATAATTCACTTAATGACACAGAATAAAAATTAATCACTATTCTTTTATAATTTTTACGCTGTTTGTAAAAGGAAACATTTTTATTAGTATTAAAACTAATAAGATGGAAAGTAAATTAGAAAGAAGGAGTCGCCTGAACTCATAATAAAAGCTAATGTGTGTACGCATGGTCAGTATCTGATATACTTTGGAGAGAAGAAACGTGCACCCATGACCAATTTTTAAAATTTTAATTGACACTTTAATTTATTCAATATTTTTTAAAAAATCGTTTTTCGTCGATAAATTCGGGAAATATTATTACAAAAATATGATTTGTTCACCATCATAAAATTTGAAATAATATCTCTTTAATTCTCTTTGATTGCCGTTCAATATGTTGACAATTTTTAAATAAAGTGTATGCCGAATTTCTAACAATACTTTTAATTGTTGAAAAATCAATAGGTCACGTGGTTTTCTTCCACTTTTGAAAAACTAAAGAGTGAAGACTCAGCTTATTTTGTCTTATTTTTTGGAAATATCATAATGGATTTTTGCTTTTGTATTTTATTTCTTCAAAGATTTTGTGAAATCTCTTAAGAAAGCCCTTTAAGATATATATTAATATATTCGATGGGTTGAAAGGTTATACATGCGATTGTTTAACGTCTTTTTTAATCACTGTTTCATTCCCGCTACCATGTTGTTAGACGGGTTCATAAAATCCAAATAAAGTACACAGCTACTGATTTTCACACGATTTCCCCTTTATCGTTTTAAATAACTCTAAAGAATTTAATCCCAAAAATAATTCTGAAGAATGTTATTTTATAAACCACAAAACATGTATTCAATGAAACATTTAATTATGTCAATGACATTATATTTAAGAAAAACTTTTTTCTTAACTTACGAGAGTGTTTTCTGATGCAGATGTTCTATGTATAATTAATAAAATAACAATATGAAATAAATGTGAAATGAAATACAATGCACTGGGGAAAAGATTCCTCGCCAAATAATTTCGTAACTTCTTTTATTTCTTTCGATGAATAATTAGTTATCATCAAGTTGAAAATAAAAATCTCTAAAAGAATCCCATGAGTTTTTTATTATTGTTGACTACTGCAACAAAAGATCACGATCCTTCAATGAGTCGATTAAAGCCTGACACTAATATTATTTAGTATTATTTTATCACTCAATTTCTTTCTGTTACGTCAAGATACAATCCAGATGGAAAAAAATGCTTCATTATTTCATTTAGCTCACCACATTATCGTAACTTACTTTCGAAATAATTTCGAAATCGTTGCATTTATTTCAGAAAACATGCATAAAATATACCTTATCCCATAGGGATGAATTGCAAGTAATTTTTCGACGCCAATAAATCCTTATTATTATTTATTCTATTTTTTTCGTTAAAATTCACAAAAGGAATCTTTTATAAAAAATAAAAAACCTAAAAGTAATTTAATCAAAATAAGTTAATCCGAAAATCCGGTTCTGGCTAAGTTTAAAGACAGAAAGGATAGCTATTCGCATTCGCCCATTATGTCACTTAGTTGTACGGAATGAGCGAATTTTGGTACTTTCAAAAACTATTTGGCGTGCAGTCCCATCCTATGTCTGTCTTCTTTTCTCGTTTTTATCTTTATTCGTTGATAATCGAACTCTCAGAGCGGATAAGTAAGTAAATAAGAATAAAAACGAAGATACGAACTTTTTAAAGCAATTTTAGTGAGTTCTGTAACCATAACTCGTCACTGCATTTAGGTAAAAATAATACTCACAACGCTGAGAGCAAATAATTTAATATTCTTGTCAGATATAAGGCTATTTTTTTGTTTTATGTTAAATTTTATTTTATCAAGTTGTTCATCCATTCTTTATCAACTCGACAGTTGCAGCTACCTGCCAATGAAACTGAGTAACAGTGAGCGTCATTGACAAATCTTTTTCTATCGATGATGATTGGATGATTTACTACTAGACAAATATTTGCATTTCGCAATTTTTCTATGTTGTATATACATGCATTTCTGCAATAAACATCTACATATAAATTTGTGAGCTGCCCCTTTAAATTTAAAAATTAACATATATCTGCAAGTTTCGAATATAGAATCGTGAAACTTAGTTTAGCCATAGATGCTTATAAACAATCAACTAGAAAAATTAGAATAAATTTTAAAAAATAAGAAATTTTAATTAAAACTTTAAACAAAAACAACAAACTTTAGACATAGATGTAAGATGAACATTTTAATCATTGACACTTTTGCTCTGTGGGTAACGCATAAAAATTTAATTTTCTTAACTTTTTTTTCAGCTTCTACAGAAGCCAAAGTGTTTTCACACAAATTCTTACCTTATTTGATGAAACTTTGTAATTGGAAGTATATGTCTAGGATCAATATTTAAGGAAATTGATGCTTGATCCACTTTCTTGGGATACCATGTATAGTAGTGGTCTAGAATGACAAGATGAGGTCCTTCTTTGCGGAGAGTGTAATGCTTAAGACTGGTTGTCAGTGGTTGTTGCATGTAAGCGTTTAGGTCAGAACTTTTAAATAAATGTATAACATTGAGTCTTATAATAATATACCTTATAATAATCAAGGAATTTTAAACTGATGTACTCATTGCAATGAGATTGTTAATCTTGATATTTTAACAGCTATTCTTCATAGATTAGAAATAAAAATGATTGCACTAAAAATTCTTGCTGTTTCTGTTTGGATAGAATCCTGCTTTGCGTAATTTTTAAAGCAAAAAAATCAGACTTTATTTTAATTAAAGTTAATTTTTATGTATGATTAACTAAATCGCATTCAAGTTCTGGTAGTTTATCGATTATTCTTTTCTTATAAGATTAATTTTAGATTTATCCAAATAATAACTCTAGAGTCCATAAAAGAAATTAAATTTCAAATCTTCTTCCATATATCTTATGTTTTCATATTAATGAGATTGTATTTCAAAAATAATTACCAAAAGTATTTCAATTTTTTTATTCTCTTCTTTCTCTGGTATTCTGAAGTGAAAATACTGCCTTGTCAATATATTTTTGTAGTTATTTCATTTTTTATATGAAATCAGTACACACTCTATTTAATTTACAAAAATATCTGTTTGAATATTTCTATTATATGTTATTATATGTTGAAAGAATATTATAGATTGAAGTGCTTGCACGGGCTATCTCGAATAATGCACCATTATCTTGCGGAAAGAAAAAGTGAGGTCACGTGACACATTAAGGAGAAAAGAGCGGTTCAAACATTCCGTCCACGGAAACGCGTCTTAATCGACCTATTTAAAAAAATCGCAAAAAAAATACAAAAATAGTTATTCAAATAAATAATACCGTGATCTGGCGAAATGAATGGTGTATCCGATTTCGGAATTAATTCTGACTGTCTGACTTTTGACATGATGACAGTTGACTTCCTCTTGCGTCCTTCTCTGACGGCGAGAAGTGTGGTCACATGAGGCCTTGGGATTCATATTTTTTCATATGCCCGCCTCCGTTTCTTCCAGCAAATATTGTTACGTCCTTTCCCCAACAAATGTAAATATCCTTTCAAATCTAGTCTTTTTAATACCTGATTTTGATATGGCCGCCTCCGGTTTATTTTTTCTACAAATATTGTTACTAATTTTCACCAAAATACGTAAATCTACTTTAACGAATCCTATATTGTTGAATTAAATTAATAAACAATGAAACAACAATGATACAAGTTACATAAACATAAAATATGACGCTTACAGAAATAAAAAAATATATTGTTGCAAGCGTTAATTAATTTTGACGTTTCTAATTAATATCTTTTTAACTAAAAGTCATTTCGGAACTTAAATGATCAAAATGGATTCCTTGGATTATTTCCCATCTTTTGGTACTTTCGGCGCGCTTCTCCGTTCAGCGGTTCTTGAGAAGATAGCCATACATGCATAGATACACGTCGAATTTTAATAGTGTGCATATTTCTTGCTTACAAAAATAAAAGGAAAATGGACAAACACATATAAATCTTTCATCCACACAATAATATCTTGCGTTAGATGAAAACAATTATATTTAGTCTTTAAAGTTTTTATACTCAAAAAATAGAAAACAATGAAAGCATTTAATTTAAATCAATTTAAAAATAATAAAAAAAATTTAGAAAGGGCTTTAGAAATTTATAAAGTACTGACTATGTGTAACAGATGTATTATGAAATTTTTCTAGAAGTATTGTAGGCAATAGTTTACTTAAGAAATGGCCAAACAGAACGAAATAAACATTATTAACAGAAATTTGCAACTGGAATTTATTGTTATTCTTTCTACACGCTAGTAAAATAATAAGAATGATAAGGAGGATTGCAAACATTTCCATATAAAAATTGCGTATAAATGATCCAGAATATCATTTCTTGAAATACTCTTCGAAAATTCTTATTTAAAATAAAGTAATACAAACTTTAAATATAATGGCAAATAATACGAATATTTAAAAACTATGGAGCGTGAGTTATTTCAAATATATGTTTGATGTAAAATAAAAAAAGTACATTTCAGTCAACAAATTTTACAATTAGCTTCAAATGTCACTTAAAATAATGGGATAGCACATATTTTATTTTAAATATTTTTTATTTCCTCAGTGAATTCTTTGAAAACAGACTATATCGAATTTTCCCGAAAACTGATTTTTACTTAATTTTAAATATATTTTTCACTTAAACAATGAGTTCACGGGAAAAATTTGAAACCTTCCAAAATAAAACCTATTATAATGATGGAAAATCTAATCCCCTAACACTTTATTGGAAATCCTATTCCACTTTACCGCTTCGACATTTCTTTGGTCTAAATTGAGCAATTTTTGCAGGGTTTTGCAATGTTCTTTTTCATGTAAAGAAGTAACTACTCTCAAAACCCATTCAATTTTCTTCGAAGTGTAGAAGCCCATTTCTAAAATAGCATTTTTTTTCCAAAATAACTCTGAAAATTCTCCGTCAATGATGTGATGACATTTCGTTATGCACAAGTTTCTCTGAGTATTGTATTGAATTTTACAGACAGAGAACTTTTGCACTCTTTAAATAAAAAAAATCTTGTCTAACTATTAACAGGACGAAATTCGATTACTGTCTGTAACAACGTTATAAGGTTCTGTAATACGTTTTACTTTTAGGAAAAGTCGTGGATTAAGCAATAGTAGGAAATGCCCCTGTTCTATTTGATTACGTCCGAAAAACAAACAAAAATTGGTGCTGACACTAACGACAGAATCGTGTAATACGATAAAAGTGCAGTCTTTCCTTTCATTTCAGCCTTACTGACGGGAAATAACAGCAATGTTCTGATTTTAGAATGAATTTAAGTGGAAAATGCACTTCTAGGAGCAACTTAACAGCTTTCTGAATCACAGGAATTAAATAGAAATTAAGTTATAATAAACTTTTAAATGTGATATTTGATTCATCATAACATAGGTGATGAAATAATTTAATACAGTATTTAGTTTTCATAGCTTGTTTTATAATTTAAAACCATTGTTGGTATTTGCATCAATTGCGTCTCAAACAAGATAATTAGAAACAAAATTGAATCTTCTTACGAAGGTCATTTTTATCTGAGTTGCATTTCTCAAAGCTAATCATTTTTATTTATCACTAATTTTTGCAACAAACATGTCGCTGCTAGAGCAGCCAGCAAAAATATATTTAAAAGTAATGCTGATATAATAAAAATGATTATTTCTGATTGATGATAAACTCAAAATTTGTCAACAAACAAATTTGTTTATCCGCCATCGACATGCAGAAAAACGCATGAACCATGCGCAATCACTTTAACTTATACACAGACAAAAATACAGAAGACAATTTCTAAATCTGAAGTGATTAAATAGAGCAGACATTCTGAACAATCTAAAACTTATCAAAACTAGAATAAGACAGCAAAATAGGAGTTAAATTAACTTTTCATAACTATTAATTAATCTCACTTTTCTTCATGAAAGCAAGCTAAGATGTAGTAATGTCGTAGTAGTTAATTTAGTAGTAGTTTTAGTAGGTAAAACAGGATATAGCAGGAGAGGATAAACATCTCACCATTTACATTAAAACTCGGCATAGTACTCATTCCCTCAAAGCCACGGTTCAAATTGACCCTCGAAATCAGACACTTTTGGGGAGTTTACTGTCCCTTTGTACCAGTAATTCACTTACCTAAGTTTCTTCTTCGATAAGATAAGGTTAAGTAATATTAGCCATCTGGCCACAAGTAAGCATTCCCAAACTTACAAGAAGGCTGATAGCCATCAACATCGTTCATTTTCCGCACAAACATAAAACATATTTAATTTAAGAAGACCATTCATTTCTAACAGAAGAATTAAAAATAATTCCAATTAAAAATTCAGACTTTTAAAAAAATCAAACACAGATTATGTTCTCACAAAGCATTGATAATTATTTGTGTTTATACAGAATTTTTATAATTTCTTGACACTTTGTTCCCATTAAGAAAATGAAATTCCAAATAATATTCCTAGTCATATTATTTTCACGATTTTTGATTAAAAGATCGAAAAAAATATGATTAACATACACCTAGATTAACATCTATTAACAAGTTATATGTAATTAAAAAGGGAGGCAAGTTTAATCAGTAAAAGAAGAATAACTATGGCGTGTCTCTCACACGTTATCAACACATGTTAAGGAAGAATTTTAAATAAAACACAGGTAAAACAATAAAATCGTGAAAAATTATTAAAAACCGAAATACGTTTAAAACAAAAGAATAAACACTAGAATATACTCTCATATAGCTTGGATGGTTGTGCGTATTTACACAGAATTTTTATAATTTCTTGAAACTCAATTTCTAAGAAGTAAATAAAACTCTCGGTAATTTTATTTTCAACATATTTCATTAAAACGACAAAAAATATCATTAACATCCGCCTCGCATAAAATGTTCTAACAAGTTTTGTGTAATGAAAAAGGGAAGCAGTCAGCAAAGGAAGAAAAATAACTATGACATTTCCCAGTTTCTTCCCTTTCTTTCTTATCCGGAGAGGAAGGAAAAAATATTCCATGGGATCACTTTCATGCCTTTTGCTTTTTGCACTTGAGCTTCATTTATCTATTGTTTTCACTACTTTTATCTTGACATTTTACCATTACTCCTGAGAAAAAACGCGGCTTCTATGCGACTACAAAGGAATGGAAGTTGTTCTTCATCACAGAATTATACTATTTATTTAGAACTGGTATTAATGCCAGAAAATGCTATTATTATCAAATTTTTGCATATTTTTTTTATTTAAATATATGCATGTCACTTGTGTTTAATGGTAATTTAACATACAGAATGAATAATTTATATATATTTTTTTTATTTTATGGCACATAATAGATAGCTATGACGGCAGATTAAGGTTTATTCACAAAAACTGTAAAAATAATAATAACTTCAATATTAGAAAACCGTTCTCAGTCAGATAAAAGCATACAGAGATTTTGATTTGTTGCTCTGCATCTAATAATATAGCTTCGACAATTTGTCTTACATTATGTGAAATAAATAAAATGTGGCGCGGGTAAAATGTAAAGCTGTAAAATAAGTCAATTGCGATAAATTATAAAACATCCATACAATTCATAGGTCTTTAAATAAATTGCCACATACACTCCAGATATTTAATGTATGTAGTAGTTTGAAAATTCTGTTATGAACCTTTGATTACGGTAGTATGAATCTTAAAATTCAGTAGGTTCTGAAAAAGAAACAAAAATTCTTCCTCTTCTTTTCAGATCATTTGAACTTAGGATCTACGACTGCTTCGACCGCACCTTGGGTTTACTATTTTTGTTTTCTATTGCAAATCTATCAATCTTGCACCAGATGATAGAACAAGAAGAAGGAGAAAAATATTCTACATGGAGAATAAGGTAAAGGCAGATTAGTTGGGTGGGGAATGAAATGCTACTAGTTTAGTGGTACAATATCTGTACCGGTCCTTGCGTAAATGATAAAAAAATGATGGTACAGTATTTGTACCTCCCGTAAGAAAAAATGTTGAATATATCTGTATGAATATAATGCATACAATGTTTAAGACAGTCACTTCTCGACAATCAATGATGAACCCTAGTAGCACCAAGATATTGTGCAATATTGTACGATATTGAACAATATTCGCAACATTGTATAACATTGTGCAATATCGTATGATATTATATAATATCGAAAAATATTGTGCAATATCTTGGGACATGCTGTACTACCTGGGTATCCTAAGGTTTCGTGCGAACCTAAAAAGCAGGCTTAAAGCAAATTAACTTATCCCCAAGCATCCTTGTATGTAAAAGTTAAATTCATCCAAAAAACTTTTAACACTTGAACGTAGGGACTTCTATATAAACCAAGAAATCAATGCTTCATCTTATCGATATGAGCTACAAATAAATCAAATTTAAATTTATTTTCTATTTATTCTGCATCAGAAAATAAAAGAATTTATTGTTCTCTCTACATGCTGTAAGTACATTTAATTTCAATTCGCGAATTTTGCATCTTTTAAATTAATTATATTGAATGTAAATAATGAAATTCATTCAGAAAACTGTTCTAACGTTTTGTAATGACTTTTAAATAAACGAAGAAATCAATGCTTCATCTTATCTATAGGAGCTAAAAATAATCCAAAATTTAAATTTTGCTTCGATTTATTCTGCAACAGAAGTTATTAGAATTTATTGTTCTTTCTAATTTTAAAGCGTATTTAATTTCAATTTGAGGATTTTGTGCATTTTCAATGAATTACATTGTATGCAAAAGAATAAAATTCATCCAAAAACTGCTATAACTTTTTAAGTGTAGTAACTTTTAAATAAACGGAGGAAATCTATGCTTCGTCTTATCGATACAAATAATCCAAAAATTTAAATTATGCTTTTAATTATTCTATAATAGAAGTTAAAAGAATTTATTTTTCTGCTTTTATGCTTTAAGTGCATTTAATTTCAATCTGAGGGTTTTGCACATTTTCGTGAACTTGATATTGAAAATGTTTTAATTCATTTTCCTTGATACTTTCTCTGTATGTTGTAATAAATGAATCTAATCTCTAATCACTAAAAGAAACATAATTGATAATTATAATTCTATTACTGTTTTTAAGAATATATTAATACAAAATGTATATGTGTGACAGAGAGAGAGTGTGCATCCATATACATTTTATAACATTTTTCGATTTAAACCATTGATTTTCTGACAAAAATGTATCTGTTCTTATTGACATTGAAATAAAATTTGTTTATTTCAGAATAAGAACTGAACAGTGATAACGTAATACCTCCATTAAATTTCTCTCAGTAAAATGAAACACACACGAATTTGAAAGAAATGGATAAAAGTATGTTAAAATCCATGGAAATTCGTGTTCACGCGATATATAACACAAATGCACTTTGCTAATTTATTTTTGAAATAGTTTAAGCATATTTCAGAAGGAAAAAGGACATAACATAAGAGATGACATACGCAACTACGTTTGAAATTTTACTGTCACGTCACTTGAATGAGCTCCATTCACAGGGTCAATTCGTTCCCCTTTTCGTAAAAAGTATCAAAAAGTAGTATTCTTCATGTTATTTTGCTCAGTTATTGACTGCTGATCTAATAATATTTAATTGTACTGGAATATTTAGTTATATTTCATAAAGAGATCCAAAAATTACTATTTCTTTTCAATATGTTATAACTATTCTTTTGAACATATTTTACATTTTCCTTAACTAACCACTTCATGTATAAGACAAACAATACTCTGAAGCATCTTACTATTTAAGAAGAAAATATCGTTCTTAAAAGTATTTAAATATTCATATGTTTCACAATCTCTTGGGTTTATGAATGATTTTAATTACAATTTATATATTTTTTTTTTTTTAAATATTATGTTTTCACCTACTTCTTTTTTTCTGATTATGTTCAGTTGCTTTAAGGTTTTGAATTAGTCAGAAATATAATTTATGTAACACCAACACACATTAAACGCTTAAAAATAACACCAGCTTAAAGATTATTTTATATAACTTAGACTGTTATTCAATGTAATGCGTCCATAATTCCATGTTTCATCTCGAAATAAACATAAAGATTTTATATAATTTTAAAATTCTCATCGATTTTAATCAGTTTCGTTGATTTTATTTTAAAAACTAAAAGCAACCATTGTTTATTATATTATATCTTGCAAAAAGATAATTTGATCACATTTCAAAACTTAAACATGCAGTTAGAATTTAAATTCTTCGACGAATATTATTAAAAACAATTATGCCAAAACATGTGTTAATATTAATAAAAACCGTAACTTCTTCTTTAAACATGATGGTTTAGATCCCATTTGATAGTTCTTGTCTTAGTATTTTTTCTTGTCTCCTAGACTGACAAGAGAGCTCCTTGTAGGAAATTCGTCAATCAGCCGTGTTGGTCAGATGGGAAATGTTTAAGGTGCATACGAATGATGAAAAAGGTAACAATTACTCACTAGAGGAATGTAGCTATGATGAAAAGGGTAACAATTACCCAGAAGAGGAGTACAGCTATGAAATACGGAAAACTAAGACATACGTTTTTGCCTATAAGCAAACTTTTATAGTATGCATTTGCTATAGTGGAGGGCTTTTTACACTAAGGATCCTGACTGCAAGTGCATTCGTTTATTTAAAATTCAGAGCACAAAATTCTTCACTGATCCATAAAGTATTTGTTATGCTTTTCAGAATTTTCAAGTATTTATAATTCAAAATAGGATCTTAATCAGATCATTGAAATTTTCAAAACATGCATATTTAACTAAATTTCTCAATATTTATCACTTGTTACTCTTTTACTTCTCTATACTATTTTCCTGATTGTATGTGCATTAGGGTTAGTATGAAAATGCCTGCGTTGGGGGGTGTCGAGGCATAATTTTGTAGCCCTTTCCCGGAGGGACACCACGAGTTCGTTGATGAGTAGCCGCCAAATAAGTAAGCAAGTTCTCACTTTCCCTAGGGGTACAATAATGGCGTGAGGTTGAGTTACCTCGACTCCGATGATGGGACGCGACTCCTTCGGGAGGGGTTGGGCCATGGCAGGTATTGGTTCTTAGTACTCCGACCTTAGTTCCGAGTGCTGTAGTGACGCCGGTTATTCAATGACTCCGGATGCTTAGGCAGGATGAGGGTAGCTTCTTTGTGGTACTTTTTCAACCGGTAGAAGGGGCACGAGTGGCAAAAGTTCAAGAACCCCTGGTATAGTGTCTCACTCAGATAATCAGTGAGATCAAAGTTCTGCTTAGAAACTAAATAAGACTTTAAAAAGTAGTATTAATGCAGTAATTAAAATTTTACAATTATTATTCTTAAATTCCTCTTGTTATACTTTGCTTTTACTTAAATCTCGTCTGGTGTTTAACCTTGTGTGTGAACAAATTAAAGTTTTTAATGAAGTGTCTCGAAATGTCATCCAGGCATACACTTTTCTTCATACTATTCTTAAAGACTATGAGCTCACAAAGTTTTAACAAAAAATTTCTCACCAGCAGTCTAAAGACAGAGGCCACTTCAAATAGAATTTTCTCCCTTTTGAATTTCTAAAATTTTTTTCTAAAACTTGAAGGCATCTCCATTCACACAAATAAATTAATAAAGATTCATCAAAACTTAGAATAATAGCAGTGAGATTTTTAAGCCAATATGTATTGAAAGAGAAGTTTTTTCATTGTCTACGCATAAAAAGACCTGATAAGTAACTATTTGCAGCAAGCATATCGTCAATATCTTACTTTAATTTCATGCCAGTAATAACAAGATAAGCAGTGTTTCTTCAACGTTTTTCCTTTGATTTAAATTAGTCTAAATAGCAACAGTCAAAGGATCAAGATTTTTCAGCAATGCAGGCTTTTGTTAAATTCTTATAATAAGATAGTTTATTGCATTTGATTTGCGCAACAGAATGCTAATAGAATTTCTGAACTTAAAAACTGGTGAATAAATACTTTCTTTTAAAATCTAATCTTACATGCATTGAAAGAAAACCAAAATTTAATGCTTTAAATGTTCTTGCTAAGCGCTTTCACAGAAATGAATGTGATTTATATAAACCCGTTGTATATAAACAATGTTTTATGAACTTTAACGTAGTTAAAAAGGACTACGATTGCACAAATTAAAGATTCGAATGGAATTAGCTCTAATATTGAGAGAAATTCAATGTTGAAAACATTTTTAAGAAATTTTCTGATTGAATACTAGCTTTGAGGAACGAAACTCCCTATATTTAATTTTTAATGCTTGTATTATATAGATTTTTATTCTCCTAGTAGCAATTTCAAGTCTATGAAAAATGCAATGTTTTTGAAGTTTTTTAGAAAGACTGTATATCCAAGCAAAATGGCTCTCAGACTAAAAGTTAAACTCCATTTTTCTTGAAAATGTAAATCTGTCTAGTCATTTGATTCAGTTCATGTAAAGGAATCAAACGACTAGGTTTGCAAGAAAATGTGAAGACATCACTTACATCATCTTTAGCAGACATAGAGCTCAGGAAAAACGATATTAAAAATAACTAATTTAAAAGTAATTTCTGTTGCGATAAAATTTCAATATTTTTTCAAATCCAAATACATACAAACCAATACAACCATACTCCAAATATATCCAGACGTATTCTTTTCTTCATCTAAAAGCAAAAATCGAAATGTTAGGAAAAAATAATGTAGGTACTGTGCTACATTTTAATGCTTTAAAACATCGTAATACGTAAGAGCAAAATCTTCCTTAATTTGAATTTTCGCTACAAACTAATTCTACTCATTCAAAGGGCATCCCAGAAGAATTTAAATGAGTTCTTTTCTTGCAGAGTCACAGGGAAATGAACCATTATATACCGAAAAGTTTTAAATTATAATTATTTTATGTGAAGACTGGCTAGAAATGCCAGAAAATGATTATTTCCATGGTTTTTTCCCAAATTTGATAAAATGTAAGGTTAAGGTTTGTAGTTACTTCAAATAACAAATATTTAGAAATATATGTTAACGAGTGGAGTCGTTTATATAATTAGATTAATTGAAATACTTTTTTTCAAATGCTTGTAAAAGAGTAATTTTGTTAGTTTTAATGCATTGGAAGTTTATCAAGAATTTATGTAACTTAGAAAAAGATTTGAAAAATTGTTTTGGATATTTTGTCTATATTGGATTCGCTTTAATTTAATTGATAATTAAAATGTATGACAAGATTGAATGTATTTCTAATGATAAATATTTTCAAAAATCTATATTTCAGTCGTGGAGTGTTGTTTAATTTTATCTACTAGAATTCGTATTTGAAAGCTTACATGAAATTTTTTCTATTTGAATTTAGAGCAAATGCATAGAAAATCCATTACAAATTAGTAATTTGTACAGAGATTGAAAAATTGTATTAATTGGTTTTCAGAAAATTGGACTTAATTGTATCTAATTCACTTACTGAATTAGTTTAAATATATCTAAATGCAAGTTCACAGCGGAAGTTCAAACTCAGTATATACTTCAAGATTTTCCACGGACTTATAAGAAACTCCAAATAATGTACTGAGAAATATCTTTAAAAGATAATAAATTCATATTGTTATCATTTCACGTATGAAATGAACTTTCATAAAATAAATAATACCGTAAAATTATTATGCATTTTTAAATTTATTTTTAACTGGAATCTTCTGAATTTAATCTAGAAATGAAAGTATCCTAGAGTTTTTCTAAATATCTTAAAAAATTTCCAAAACTCAAACGTCATGTGTTTGATGTGCATTGAACCCCTTCTCAAAATCGACTATAACTTGAGAATATCATGTCATACAATTTGAAGAAAACATGTAAATCATAAAAATATTAAAAATTTGCAGTTTGTTTCAAAATATTTGATTCATATTTGTTTATCTTTTAAATGGAGTTTCAAAATTTAGTTAAAATAATTTCATGCTTTATAATAAATCAAATTGATTCCCGTTAAAGAAACCGGTGAATTCTTCTGAAAATAGTAATAAGTTCTATAAAATAACTAAAAATTTATTATTGCCGTATATATATCAGGTGCAAAATAGTTTTGTATGACAGTCCACTCTCTCAAAAAATCAAGCTCACCTTTACTGCATTATCTTTCTTTCTCCGAATTAGGACAGCTGTTATAAGAATCGATTGATTTTAAAAGGGGACTACTGGCATTTTTAAAATTTTACTGGAGGAGATAAAAACGAATGAGCTGTAAACAACATCGAAATTAGGGTCCTAGATATATCAAATTTGTTTTACATTAGAAAATAAACCCATTAACGACAATAAAAAAATATTACAATTATTAATTTTCTCAAAAATTTAAATTTAAATTTTGCAGAAGTTTCTTTTTTCATCACAGAGTATAAACGTTTCAGAAATTTAGGTAATAAATTATTATAAAGCCAGGAATATAAATAAAACTGAACTAAAATTCAAAATTTATTGATTTTTGAGTAAATTTAAATTTAAAGACTCGAAATAAAATAGAATTTTAAAGTTATTCGTTTTTAAGTGAAACTCAGAGTTAAAACAGAAAAATAATTAGGAGCAAGGAATATCAAGAAAATTCAAATAAATTCAAAATTAATTTATTTGCAAGTAAATTTAAATTTAAAAGAATCAATAATATTTAAAGTTATTCGTTTTTAAGAAAAATTCATATTTAAAGAAAAAGAGTCAGGTAAAATGATTCTAAAGCCTAGAATATCAGTGAAACTCAAATAAAATTAAAAATTTATTTATTTGTAAAAAAATTTAAATTTCTGAACGTACTAGTTTTTAAGTAAAATTCAGATTGAAAAGAAAATTGAGGGAAAAACGATTATAAAATCAGAAATGTCATATGAAATACAAAATTTGTTATTTGCAAATAAATTTTAATTTAAACTAAAATAAAACAATATAAAATTTAAAAAATATTTGTTTTTAAGGAAAATCAGATTTAAAAACAAAAATCAATAGTAAAAATATTGGTGCAAATGAATTTCAAGAGTTTTGAAGGTCAATAGAAGATCCTCGTGGGTAGGTTTGGATCTCTTGTGAAAAGGGATGGTGTTCTCGTGGAATGTATTTTATAGTTTTTTCGATATCATCCATTTTGCTAGTCATAATCGTTCTCGTGGTCGTCATAGGATGAGTGGGCAATCTTAAATTTATTTCTGAATTTATCGGGAGTTAGAACTGGAGTACTTTAAAGGATGAAACGGATTAATTAATTTTCAGAAATTTCATACGTTGGTTTTTGTATTTTTGCCATGTCTCTCAATTAAAATCATCAGTCAAGCTTTTTATCTTGTAATATGTATACTGGTCATCTCGTGATGAACAGCAAAATTGGTGTTAAAATGGGTCTTCTGCACTGAAGACACTTCTAACATCATACAGAAACTGATGCTTTACTACAACATAACTATGAATGGCAGAATTTCAGACTTTACACCAAATGATGCAACTACCTTCATCAAATCGAAAACGCAAAAACAAGTAATTTCGGCTGCGTCTGCAGAAGTCCCCTTTTAAATTCAAACGGTTCATAGAAAAATGAATTCTAACCAAAGTTTTAGTTTTGCAGCATCATTTCCAAACTAATAGGATTAACTTTCACTCCTCAAATGGAATGTTAATTTAACTATGTGTAAATACAGGATGTTAATTTTGCTACTTTGCATTTAGAAAAAATTACCGGGAATTCTAAAATGTTCAAATATTTTTAAGAATATTTGTCGTTGCAAAATTATAACACAAATGTTAAAAAAAATTAATGCAAAATTTTATGCAAATAAAATGAGAAATGCCAAATATCTTACCATTGTTGCCATATAATATATGCAATGGATTTCACAATTCATTTTTTTCAAAATAATAACTCGCTATCCTAGAATTAATTAGAATTTAGATTTTCCTCATTAGGGCAGCTCTTTCATTAAAATGAATTTTAATCATACATTCAGTTTTGCAGCATCATTTTTAAGTGAGTTGAATTAATGTTCTATCCTCTAATTCCATTTTAAATGCACAGTGTATTTACAAGAGGCCTACCCGTACATATACATGGTGAAATCTCTTGAGCTTATCTTGTCTTACTAAAAGACGACATATCTAAGCACAAAAATTACACGATCACTATTTATAAGAAGAGCAAGCTGAAAGAAATAGAGAAATAAAAGCTCTACTTTTTTTTCTAGAGACTGCTGACTTCAAATATACATAATTAAAATTTTACAAACATTTGTCAAGTGGAAATTATTATTAAAATGCTTAAAATCAATATTTTGTTAGAAGTTTGTAAACAGTGTAGAAAATCCATTCAATGTTCCTGTAATATAAAAACTTATCTATTATTTTCCTGCATTGTTGTATTTATTTAAGTCATTTTTTTCTATTTCACACCCATTGAACTGCTGTTAATAACAAAGGACAAATTCGAAATGAAATTCAAACTAAGTGAAAGCTTTCGACATTCGCTTTAATTTGGGAAGGAATTCTATAAAATACTGTGGAAAGCTATTAAAATTTGCAATATTTTCATGCCACATATATAAGAGAAATTAGTAAAAATATCCGAAGTTTAAAAAAAATCTGACGTCTTTCGATTTCTTCTATACTGCTGCATTTTAATTGGGTCTAATATCCTGATTTAATTAGTGCAATGTTAATCTAAATATTAGGGGAAATCTATTTCAGTATTTCAGATAGTCATATTCTCATGGGCTTACTGAGAAATTTACAAGACATCCTAAAGATTACTTATTATTGCTTGCATATCAAACATAATCGAATTGTAGTCCACTATGACAAGAAAATAAACTCGATGATGCTGAATTAATTAGATTTCCTCTAATAAGGTCAGCTGTTTCATTAAAATGAATTTTAATCAAACTTTCAGTTTCGGAACATCTCTTTTAAATGAATAGGATTAAGGCCCTATCCTCAAATGCAATTTCAGTTGTTCGATATATTTACAAGAGACGTGCTGATGCAAAGTGAAGTCTCACGGGCGCTACTGACCTTGCTAAAAGGCAACCATATCTAAGCACAAAAATTAAACCATCATTATTTCTAAAAAGAACAAGTCGAGGGGGATTAGACAAATAAAAGTTCCATGTGTGTTTTCTCGAGAATGCTAATTAAAAGCGACTTACATTTCGCCCGCAGTGTTGAAATACGGAAGCTAAAACCTTTTCACTCTTAAAGGACTGCCTAATTAGCAGTAATTAGCAGGATTATTGAACGACTTGTAAACGAGCACCTGAGTTACAGCTAATTCTTTTCTTTGTACTGTTCAGAATTATTTTCGGGTAATGTATTGGTCTTGGGGCCCTTATTATAAATGTGATGATATTCCAGATAACACATTATCAATCTTTAAGTCATTTTTTATCCTTATCTGAGGAAGACAATGGTGTTTCGTTTTTCAAGATGGAACGAGGGTTGTTACATGGTATGAAATATGCTTCCTAATTGAAGCTTTATTGTTTTCTCCTCGTGTCCTATCCTTTTCGAGATTTATGCTTTGAGGGTTGTGGTTTATCATTTTGGAGCATCTAGTATTTTAATCAATAAATGCATGATGTGTTTTGCTATATATTTCAGTTTTTGTCAACAATAAAATAAAACGATTAAAATGAAAACTTTCTTTTTCATCAAAAATGTACAGAAAGAGAAAAAAATTTTCATATTTATTACATGCAATTGAAATATAAATATGAGAGTAAGAAGATCTTTAAAAGTATATTCTCATGCGAATCTTATACATTGGAATCTTTAAATAGAGTAATTAAAAGGACTGTAAAAGTGAACACTAAATACAATATATATATATATATAATGTAATTGACTTTTACGGAGTTATTTTTCAAATGCTTATATATGAGAATTAGTGAACTACATACATGAATTGCAGCTATGTTTGCACTATTCAGGATTTTTGTATTAATATATGCTTGATCTGAAAGCCTTTTTTTACTCTCATTTTCGAAAGGCAAGTGTTTTGTTTTTCAATATGAAACCAGACTTGTTATATAATATGAAAACTTGACCTGTCACATAATGCAGGACATATTACATAACTGAAACTTTAGTATTATCTTCGCGTAACTTATGTGTTAAAAAGTTTATGGTTTCAATGCTGTTGTTTATAATATTGGAAGCATCTGGAACTATAATTTTCAAGTGTTTTTTATTTGATAAAAATTTGTTTCTTAATAAGAAGATGAACGAATTTCAGTTTTATCAGTTGAAATAAGTACAAGATTTATTATAAAGTATAGAAAAAGAAGCTAAAAAGAAGCGTAGTGCTACTTTTGTAACAACGTTTCAAGATTTAAATAATTGAAGAAGACAGCTTGAAAGATTTTTAAAATGCCCTACTTGACACACAATTTTATACATATCTTATTTAGATATCTCTATCTTATTATAAATCTACAATCTCTTTTATAATTATATATATCTCTAAATTTGTTTCATTAGATTTAAGTATGCATTCTTTAATAAAAATAAGTTTGCAGTTGCTATAATTATGAGTTAGAAATTGCATTTAACTATTTATTTTAGCGGTAGAATAGCAATTAAAGAGTTGAGACACTTAATCTTTGACATAGATAGTGCTGTTTCAGACAATTCAAAATTGTTTCCAGATACACGAAAAACATTTTTCGATGATATACTTGGAAAAATTTCTAATTTATATATTATGTGAGATATTTTTTCATATCTAGTTAAAATAGGAACATTTATAGAGTTATCATAAAAATATCTGGCTAAGCTTATTTAACTATTATTACATAAAAATATTTTGATTTTACATGTAACAGTTGTGAGGCATCTTAAGTCAGAGGTGAAATTATTGAAATTCAAAGCTTGAAAAACTGAAAATTTTGTATTGACTTTTATGGGATTAATTAGCTTTCAATACTTTTTTTGATAAAGTTACTAAAAAATGTTAATGCATAACAAAATCTCATGTTACATTTATTATTTATAGATTTTTCCAAGTCCATGAAAATACTTTAAGGTTGCTATACAAATCAAGAAAGGATAAGTATCTGTACATTCAAATGAAATGGGATTTTCCATCTGAAAAGGGATTCGTTGGGAAATAGCTAAATAGCCATTACGAAAACGACGTAATGAGCTGCGATATTTGAAAGTGCTATTTATAGATCGTTCTTTAGAAATAGAGAGCACTTTCAGGATTATCTAAAACTTTGGAAACTGAATTTCAACTCTATTATAAATTAAACAGAAATCGATTTTGATCATTAAGGGATTAGATAAATGAAATGATTCAGGAAAATTTCGAAAATTTACATTCTTCTTAGAAAATATGTTTTAATTAATTTTGTAATAAATAAAAATTTAAATTATTTAGATTTTTATTTTGTTTTATGTATATGAAAGCATGAATCACATATTAATGATATTTCACACATTTCAACTCTCATCGCACTCTCAGAGCCTTTATTAATGTATGATTAAACTGAACGATCAGAAGTGTTTGCTTGGATTACGAATTTGTTATGCTGCTTGTAAAAAATGCTGGAAAACAAAACTCTAATCTCAGAAAGAACGAGCCCACTTTTATAGCTTCATAGCATTTATGCAACAATCCTTTCCTTCAGTCAACGAGACAATTAATTCTTTAAAGGATGTGTACCCAGTTTTGAAATCAAATAATTATTTAGTTTATTCGATTCTAAAAAGATAGTAGATCTTTCTTTTGGGAAATTAAATCATGTGATTCAGCTTCTTTTAATTCGATGAAACAGTTACACCTGTAGCATACAAAAATAAGAAATTTCAATGATGGCTTGTTCTACAAAAGGCGGTGTTGATATTGAAGTAAAGAGGGAATTAATATATAGCTGTGGCCAACGAAATCGCACAACCCTGGAATTTTTCATGCCTTATACACTAACTTGACTCAATCAATCAGAGGATTAGGCAACAGCAAAAACAATGATGCGTTTTTAATACAAACCGATTCAAATTACCGTACTTTGAACAATATTCTTTTCTCAATAAATTTATGAGATCATATTCATAACAAATTAATCGGGGCCTTTACATTGGCTATTCGCAATGAAACTTCAATCCCCCAGAAAAATTTATTGCAGAAGACATTCGTAACATTTTTTCCCAAACATCAATTCATGATCAAAATTTACACAATTATTTAAGACTTCCATTGTTCAAAAAAATGAAGATCTTTTATTCTAAATTACTTAAACAGCAGTACCTTTAAAACTTCTCTCGTTTTCTCTATCCTATTCAGATAGAGAAAAAAAACTACCGTTCAAAATATTAGAAAAGAAATATGAAAATGCAACAATAATTAAATAATAAATTAAAAGAAACAATTTAAATAAGCCTTTCAATTCATTCTGATTAAGTTCTTTAGATCAAAATATTTTTCTTAACTAATCTCGTTTATGGATTTTGAAAAATCTGAAAGAAGACGACGTGAGAAGTTTTGCAACCCCATTAGACACTCCGAAAAAAAGTGGGGGACGCATACACTCTCCTCACTTTGTTATGAAATGTAAGAAGTTTTGTTATGAAATGTAATTTTAGAAGTTTAAATATAAACTATCCGCTCTCGCCGCCCTCCGGCATGTTCGCGGCCAGCACCCACTTTGTTCAGCACTGCACCTGCCACCTCGCTGCTTCTAGGCTCTCAACCACTACTTTTTTCAGATATAAATACTGTATTTCTTCACCATACATTCTCTATGGGGAAAACGTTTAGACAGTTCGCCAGCCCAGCCACTCTACGGATTTCAATAATTTTTATTTCATATGAAAGCTTATGACGTCTAGATATGTCATCAAGGATCATCTGCCCAAACCACCCCATTTTCGAACGAAATCAAAAAGACATATAGACAATGTATGGCGGATAAATGTTTTTTCGATTTTGTTCGAAAATGGGGTGGTGTGGGCAGGTGATCCTTAATGACATATCTAGACGTTATAAGCTTCCATATGAAATAAAAATTATCGAAATCCGTAGAGTGGCTGGGGGCTGGCGAACTGTCTCAAGGTTTTACCATCATATTTTAAATATATAAATTAAAGTATTTCCAGATAATGTAAAGCATATAAGCCACTAACTACAGAAAATTTCCATCTTAAACATAAAGGAAACAAAAACAAATGTTTCTCCTCCTGTTTTATATCCATATTAGCCAGATTTAAGAGTGAAAAATTTCTTTCGTAATGTTTTGGAATCATTAGAGCAAATATAATTCCTTTTTATGACCAAATTTCCAAAAGAATTTTCGTTTCTTTAAATCCCGAATGGGAATAAGAAAATTTTTAAACTATCGAGCAAATTACAAGCTTTAATGGAATCTACAAAATTATTTCATCCGTTATCGTCATCAAAAATATAAAGAGTTCTCTGTAATTGAAAATATTTTGAGTGGAAAAAACTTTCAAAAGTCGCTGTTTACAATTAATTTTTTATTGCACTCCCAAGAGTTTTATAGTCGTTTTTATATTGATGCAATTGTTAAAACTCTTCAGTTCGAATAATGATCACCAAAACTAACCTAGCCGATAACATACCAGTCCAATGCAAGTGCAAAAAATTTAAAAATTTACGGTTCTCATTTAAACAGGAAATAATTTTTAATAAGATTTTGAGGTTTTTTATTTCATCAATGAGAATGTTTTTATTTATAATTACGCACAAAAGTTTCCAGACTTCTAAAATTTTAATCTAAAGTTTTAGGTCTTGAATATAAATTGAAATTTCTTGGATTCTTTAAATATAAATTCCTGATTTTGAAGACACATAAGTACTTGCTATAAGTGCGATGTTTTGAGACAGAAGCCTTAATGTTGAATTTTGTCACATGGTGATGAAGACGCCTGAGCTGGCACTATTGGCACGAAACTTCCATGCTACACCAACAATCTGTTTCAAGAGGGCTTTTAACGTCTTCCAGACCTTATGACACAACAGATATTCGATGGAAATAGGTCTTGAACCCGGCAAATTCTGATACTGAAGGTGAATCCTTATCTCTACGCCACAGTTTTCGTTAAATATTTTTTGTTTTGTTTTAGCTAGCAGAAGGCTTACGAAAACAATGTAAAATTTATTTTCTTGCAACATCCATAACATAAAAATAAGCTTCAATTTGTTATGTCAATAGCAGGGTTTTATAATGACAAATCATAATGTTGGTGTCTCACTGATAGCCATGGACTTTAAATGAAATCATAATTCTTCTTTCACCAATAATAATTATAATAAGCCAAGTAAAATCAATTTTAAAATTAAAATAGCGTGTCATTATGATGGTTAGGTAATAAAGAATTATTAATCAAAGAATATGGTAATGATAATCACTTTACATCATATTGTTTCGGTATTGAAATTAGTATACTACCATTTTCCTATAGAACATCAAAATGCCCTTCCAAAGTATGCGTCTTATGATAACATTGTTATTATATGGGTTCTGCAATGTCTCTCAGACTGTAAATGCGTCATTTGATCCACTGTTTCGAGATTGTAAAGACTGGATGTGTGGTTTTAAATGATTCATTACTGTTGTAGTACCAAAATATTCACAAAAGTGAAAAACAAGATGTTAAAATGCAAAAGAAATGGCACCTTCGTTTATGCAACGGAGAAAGTAACTGACCACCTTAATAAATTTTTTGATTGTTGTTTTAAGAAAAGACATAAATAACTGAAAGTGTTACAGTTTTTTTTTGCAAGCCTAGCCTTATGATATAGGGTTTTTAAAAAAATAATATACAAGATGTTTTTAATCTTTCATAAAGCTAAAATTTAAAAAAATTAAATTAATAAGAGCCTCAATAAAAAGAAAATGTTATTCACCCTCTGCTTATGCTAAAAACGTTTTAAAAACAATAGGAAGGGAAGTTAAGAAAACTTCAAACATAAAAAGTCATAAACGATATTATCAATAATTACTTTCTGTCAGTTGAAATTTTAACAACAAATCCTATTTATAAAGTAAACTACTCTTGGAAGCTTTCCTGCTATGAGAAAAATTTTAATGTAAGGCAAAGTTAAATCTATAAATTCTTTTGAAATTTATGGACGGTTGTACACATTTTAGTATTTATATTTCCTTCGAAAGTTGTTATATTGTTATAATTATAATCTATGTCCTATATTTACTTTATGAAAAGTTAAGAACTAATTTCAAAATGTTATGAAACTTTAAAATTTGGGGCTATTTCGTTTGTAATAGTTGAAAACGTGCAAAACTTTAAAAGTGAAAATAACATTTTTAAGGCTGGAGACAGGAATAGATGTGCACATATTCTGTTATCAAGAATGCGAAAGAAATTAAGATTGATTTAAAATCTTGGAAATCTGCTAAGTCTAATAAAATAAAAATCAATATTTTAGAACAATAAAGACAAATTAAAAAATTAGCATAAATTAATACAATTTAAGTGTTAAGCTATTTTTATCATGCTTCGTTGTCTGCATTGCAGGTAAGTCTCTTAAATTAACAAATTCTAATCTGTTAAATATTAATTCGTTACCTGCTGTGAGGGTAAATGTTACGATTTCCTGTCCCTGGGTAACGATATCACTTAATATTTTCTATATTTCCGCCTATTTTTTAAAGATTTAGTTTGCCTATTTATTCATAGAATCAAATGAGATAATATCTACTAAAATGAAATTTCTGAAGAATTTTATAATAAATAACACTCATTGCTTCCATCGTGCTTTTAAAATAAATTACACATCTTCCTATCATTTTTATTTTTAAATATTAATAATTCCTTGAATTTTTATACCATAATAACCACATTTTGTTCCATTTAACCCATACATATATTACGTTATATCGTCTGATAAAAACTTGATTTAACGGGATACACATGACATTTGATATTCAGCAGCAATGCCTTACAATCAAAATATATATCTGGAAATAAGCAAAGCATAATTTAGTTCTTTAGAAATCTTATCATGATCTTAATTCAGCTTCCGATAAACGTATTACAAGGCTCAAAGGAGAAGGAAATATTACTTTTCTCTTTAAGTTTTCCTTATTTGTTATTTGTTGTTTCCTTCCTATACCTAATAATTATGGAAATCTACGAAACCACGATCGAGAAGCTGGCATCATTATTCAGATTTTTTTCTTATTCCACGTGATAAGATACTAAGAGCTGGTAATGACAACTTTAATCGTTATTCTTAGCGACGAACCTCCAGGTAACATATCAGTTTGTTTACAGATGATACATCAATTTAAACGAATAATTGCACGTTTCGGATCATATTTTCTGACTGATGGTTTTGAGTTAGATTTACTTTTTTAATTTTTCAGCATTAAATCCTTCTACTAAAGTATTTCCTTATAAAACAGGATGCTAGTTGTGATTTAATTTTTTATCAAATTGAGTGAATTCAAATCAATTTATGGACTTTTTTATGTAACTGAAATAGTATATTGATGAATATGAATCAATATTAGTATAATCCTGTGAATAAAAGGAAATAGAAATAATCAGAAAAAATTGTTCATTACTATGCCTTACATTTTTTTTTACATTATGGTAATTTTTATACGAAATTTTTTTACATTTCTATTTTAGATTGGATTGCTTACGAAAACACCATTATATACATAAAAATCTTTGAAATTTTCATATTTTGTAAGACATTTATATAGGTTTTAAGCTCTGATAATCTATACTATTGTAATAGAAATAGTTTCTTGGGAAAATATAAATTACAGATTTTAGTCACGGGAGCAAAATGAAATAGTTTTATAAATAGGACGCTGGCGCTAACGGGTAAACAATCCAGCTGTAAAACCATTTTTCTCTGAACATAAATATCCTTTCTGCAGCAAATGAACGTCTATAAACATCTCTAACGATACGTTTACATGATACACAGGCTGTTCTTAAAAATATGAACAAGTATTTATTTTCGTACTAGCCGCCTTCGGCGACCAGCTGGTTCGCCCGTATTAGAGCTTATAACTTAAAATGATTCAGTTTTATCAAAAAATGCAACATATGTAGGATGTTTAAAATAGTTATTATTGTTTATTTAATTTTAATAATTTGTAAATAAAGCTATTTATCCGACGAAGTTATTTCCGCTTTAAATTTTTTTAACGTAATAAACTGTCATTTTTGGAAAAAAAACATCTGAAAACTCAAACAAATGACTATTATGAATGAACTAAAATGAATTCTTCGATTATTTTTTTAGATAAAACAATTTGTTCCAAAATCAAAAATGAAATAGAGATGTATTCAATATGAAATAGTAAACAAAGATCATCTTTAGAAGCATAAATTCAAAGTTCTAAGTTTCCAGTTCGTAAATGAAATTTAAAGTTCAGAGAACAGTAAATGAAGGCAGCTTTTAGCTGCTTATGCTCAAATATTAGTTTGAACTTGTTGCTACAATTTAAAATGCACTTTAAATTTTAACAAAAAAGGTATAAGAATGAAAATAGGAATTTTTTGAAATAAAATAATGTAATGAACTCTATAATTCGAGCCAATATTAGACAGTGTTTAATACATAATTAATCATATGCAATCAGAAAACGGTTATAAATTTACATATAAAACATTTAGAAACAATAGAAAATATATTTCAATTATTTTTTAATTTGATGATTCATTATCTGTTTCACTCTGATTGTGGTATTCTAATTGAGTTGGTTGAAGGATTGGTGAAGTATGCATAATCTGAAACAGGAATAAAAGTTTGATAAAATTTCGCAAAAAATGTCGCATAGCATTAAGTTTAATATAAGAGGAAAGGACACATTTTAAAAGGGAATAGAAGTGGTTTACGTATAAAATGAGTTTAAAATGTTTGAAAATTGTTAAAAATAAGCATTTATCTTAACATAATCAATTAAAAAATAGTTTAAAATTTAGAGGGAAAAAAACTTTCGTGGTAGTGAACTGTGAATCTTTTTGCTGAAGCTAACCGCGGTACACCTCACTTCCTACCCCGGGTAAAGGCGAATTGCTTCCACATCTCCAAGAAGGGTAAAAAAGGGGTAACCTATCTCCCCTCCTAGAGGAAACAACGTTCCGTGACCTTGGCTGCGAGGGGTGTTGTCCATTCAGTGATCTTCACCAATTTCAGAGCAATAGATGATGCTTTCAAAAAGACTTTAAAATCCACTGAAATAATATACAGAATTGAAACTAAAACATTAAAAAGGTGAAAATTCTCACTTTAAAATGGTATAAAAATAATTTTCGAGCGTTAATTACTTCGGAAGTTATTTACGAAAAATGGTCGAAAACGGACAAAATTTAATAAATTTTTAAATAATTAATATTTAAATAAAAAATTGAAAAAATGGCTCCGAGGTGCACATTCCCACCCTCCAAATTATACCTGTTCCACATTTGGTAGCTCTAGGTTCAACGGTCTGTTCTGTAGACCGCCAACAGACAGACACACAAACATTCATCTTTATTAGTATTCGAGATAGAGATAGAGAAGTATCGAACCTAGAAATATAATTCAAGTGCAAATTTTTATTAAATAAAGTGCTCCATTGCATGATAATATTTGTGCTTTAGTGAAGGTTGACGGTAATTTTTTTAAAAAAAAGTTAAAATTCCATTCATCTCTCCCGTTGTGTAAAAGTGCCTGTTAGTTTCACGCAAAGTTTGTGTTGTATATCTATGCAATTCACATATATTTATTTCTAAATTCAATGGCGTTTATAACAAATTTACTTGACTCGTTTATTATAGAAATGCAAATTTATTCAATGCAGAAAAACAGCCATATGTTAATATTTATCTCATATTGCATCATCTAATCATTATGATATGAGGGAAATCTGCTCATCACGCATATTGTCATTAAATTTTATTTGTCGATAGCTGCCGATTTATGAAAAAGGGAAGAGAAACATGATGAAATACAAATTTAAGTTATTTTAATCAAGGTCTGCTGTTCAGAACAAGAATATAAAATTCTTTGCCGACGAATGTGGGAGTGACATTAACCTTAAGCTAAAGCATGTCATATTTCAGTAACAAGAAACTTTTCGAGATGTTAATGATTTATGTTGCATGTAATTGTGAAGATGATCTAGATACAGAGGAATACAAACGCCGAGAGAGAGAGCTTCTAGGAAATATATGGTTCAGAGATTGCATAATATAGGATCTTTACTTTCCCGGGGAGATTAAAGCGTTACAAAAGTGACACAAATATTGACATTTTGGTTTATTTTTCAAGTTTCCTCTAGCTAGTGAAGCGACAATCTGTTAAAAAGTCCTTGCCACGTTGGGCGATGGTATTTTGGGTCAATGCCTTACACCCTCTGGGTAGGTTGTGCCGGCATGGGCAAATAAATAAACATTTCGAAAACGACATTGTGAAAATACTTCAAGGTAATAACTGGTATCCTTTCAGCATTTCTGGACTCCTTGGACAGTTACAATCAGATCTTGACCGAAGTCTATAGTTCTGTCTTTGGACCGTACTTCGAGTAGAATGTAATGTTCCTTACCTGAGAAAATTAATTCGTAGATACAAATGTCGCTGTAATCGAGATGGAAGTATCAGTCCTCAAATCGATGAACTTGGAGTTAATAAAAATCCATTCTTCACACTAGAGGTTCATCGTTATATTCAATTTTCTATAAATGTGTGACGCAACGTTTTCAGAAACTCGCAGGTTGGTCCCTTTCCGTACAGGAATACTTTGAATGAAGACTAATTTATTCGGTTTAATTTGAATGGCATTACATCAGATCTAATGGATGATTTGTCTTTGGCAGGACTTTCAAACGTGTCACACACATCAGCTGTAAGAAGATGGATGAATGGGGATCTTCCCGGACAGGTAAACCAGCTTACCCCTGTTGATTTTCGTACTAAATCACATGGCTTGACGCCTCTTGACTTTTGTTTATGGAATGCTTACTTTCGGCTGCTTATAACATACATGTTGTAGACCAATCAAACCCCCCACCAACGAATTCAAGAAGCCTTCCTGGATGTCACAAGTAATGAATTGGATAGTGTGTATGCAAGTATTGTTAGAAGTATGCTACTATGCGCAAGTGATGAAGGTGCACATTTTAAACATTTTTTATAAATACCTCTATTTATTATATTATATCACCATTTTTAAATTTAATAACATTTTATAAATGACTTATTATTTTCCAATTCCGACCTTTTAATTACCCGCTGCACTACGTGCATTTTATTTGAATTGTAAGTCAAAAGAGTCGATCAAACTTCGGAAAAAGGTATGGTTATGTGGTATAAGTAGATAAAGTTTATTTTTAATATCTTTGCAAATGTTGAGGATTGACCGATGAAATTTCTGTTCGTTAATAGAGAGGTATATAAGGAATATTTTAAGAGGAAATTTTACACTGCGAAGGCCATGGAAAAATTTAATTTATTTTATTTTTTATTATCAACGTCCACATAATAAAATTGTTTTCATATAATTGCCTACGTTATCGAAGGAAGCTTTGTAATTGAAAGTTTACTTCTAAGTTCAATATTTAAGTTTATATCAACTCTTGTCCCACATTTTCAGGACATCTTGTATTCGACTTTAATTTTTAAAAGCTTTTCCTGGTTATTTTGTCATTGAATATTTTTTAATGAAGCCATTACATCTTAGTTTATTTAAAAGGAAGTATTTTTAGGAAACTCCGAAAATGGTTGATTAACACAGAGCACTAAAATGGTAGTTTAACTAATTTGATTTTTAGACTGTGATAATGTAAGTTAATGAAATTAAGCCTAGAGCTGTGATGAAGGTCTACTAAATTTACAAAAAGAACTCTGACGATGTTACTAGAAAAGAAAATTTATCAGGTCTCTTTAATTTGTTAAGTTGACAATGAAACGACAATATGATCATCCGATTCAGTTTAAAGTGAAATGTAGTCGAAAAAAGAATTAAATTCTTGTGATTATTTTTTTTATAAATTAACATTTTCATTTAATGTATAATAGTCAATCCTCAATATAAACAATGACTATTTTGCAAATTCACTTATAAAGTAATTTCATCACTAGCATCCATGAACTTTTAAGTATATTATGTAGAAATAACTATTAAATTTGAAAATGTCTACAGATCATTTTAATGAGGAGTAAGTGAATGACTCTAAATTTTTCAAATAATACAAACGAGTCTTTTGGGTTGAAATCTAGCATTATCCCTCTCAATGATAGATTCGTCATCAAAATATTTTAGCATTATTAAATGGTCTTTCAATGCTTCAAATGCAGAGACATGCCTCCTCTATAGTAAAAAAGATGTAGCATTACAAAAAATAATGCATTCTTGAAATCTTTGTAACATTATTTTTAATTAAATTAATTATTGTACCTCTTGAAAGACAAATTTTCAACAGAATGTTTCATAAATGAGACGACTTCATGCACACGAGATCACACATCTCATAGGAGGACAGAGGAGGTGGCATCATAGCATGGCTTGAGACAAGAATAGTTGCGCAGTTATTCTTTTCACGCCTCTGTAAAGTCTCATGACCTGACTCCATTATTATAATGTGAAAAATTTTTGTGACTATCTAATTCAGACATAAAAGTCTAAAAATGTCTCTCAATCTTTTCAAACAATTGAATAAATATGCTTAAAATAAACCTTCGAATTGTTTCTGCCTCCTTATTTATTTTAGCTGAAGTGGGTTCGAAAGGAAAACCTCTTGGCACTCTTGATGCTCAGCTCAGGTTGAAGCTGAAGTGACGTCTAGGCAACACCCTGTTAACATTTATCTTTTCCTCATCCCCAATTGGAACGTCAATCTCCGCTGAAGACTGCACTTAGAGTAGTTTTCTATTACAAGTGTTTTCCGGAAATCGATATACGGATTCTTCTGGTCACGGGGCCATTTATCTTGAACTCTTCAGCTATTATCTTCATGTGTAGGATGCTATCGAGAGCTTTTGCGTCGCAACATGTAATTTGTATCCGACGAGGTTTTCCGTAGCTAATGAAACGTCGTATTAAATATATACTCTTTCCCACTTCGCAAAGAGGTAGCAGACATAAAATTAAATGGTTATGTTAATGGCTCTGCCTTTAAAGTATTCAGGTATTGCTGAAGGGGAAGAATTATTGCGATGTGAATAGTTTTTACGTGCCTTCAATGCAGACTCGTTTCATCTTTAATAAGGAAGTAATGAACTTTACAGAAATGCTTCTTGGGAATACCTGTAACGTTATTTTAAAATTCAAATAATGTTTGATATATTTAAATGAAAATATTTTTAGAATGATCTATCACAATGCTAGTGACCTGTTTCTGATTCCAGTACAGATTCGTGTTTCACATTACAATCTTCTGACTTTAAAGAAATGCACCTTTTGGACGCTTGCAATATTACTTTTAAATTTAAAACAAAATTTATAATACTTTTAAATAAACGAGGAGTACTTTTTAGAATACTTTTAAATTAACGAACATTTAAACGAAAATAACGTATGTAAGGGAAGAATTATAGCGATGTTACCAGTTTTTAAGTGCCTTCAATGCAGACTTGTTTCATCTTTAATAAGGAAGTAATGGAATTTACAGAAATGATTTGTACGGAAACCTGTAATGTTATTTTTAAATTCTAATAAAGTATGATATATTTAAATGGCAATGTTTTTAGAAAGATCTATCTCAATTATCTGTTTCTGATTCCAGTACAGATTCGTGTCTCACAGTACAATCTTCTGAATTTAAAGAAATGCGCATTACGGATGCTTCCAATATTATTTTTAAATTTAAAAAATATGATACTTTTAAATGAAATGATTTTTTGGAAGATCTATCATAATGTGAGGGTTGTTTTCCTGTGTACCATATACAGAATCGTCCAAAATTACTGTTTTCTGAATTCAAAAAAAATTGTTTTGTGATCATCAGCAATATTATTTTTGGATTTGAATTAAAATATGATGCCTTTAAAAGCCGAAGTTAATAGCAAAATATGTTTAGAACGATTTATCTTAATGTGAATGTTGTTTTTGTGAGTTTATTAAACATTCATCTTTTATTTAATAACAAGAGATGACATTTATATAAGTGCATCTCTTGCTATGCGATATTATTTTTGAATTTGAATAAAATATAAAATATCTTTTTGAAGATATTTTTAGTAAGAACAAAAGTTTTATAACTATTTTACATGTCTTATAAATACAGATTCATATCATATTTAATGAGCAAGTAGTGTAATTTAAAGCAACGGATCTTTAGAATAACTGGAATATTATTTTGAAATTTTAATCCAATATGATACATCTAAATTGAAAATCTTTTCCCTGAATACTTTTTTAATAAAGCTATCACAATGGGAATCGTGTCTTTGACTATCCATATTCTTCTCGTATTTATTAAGGAAGTGAGGTAATTTAAAGAAATGTATCGTGTGAAAATTTCTAGCGAGATTTCTGAGTTAATTAAATATTGTACTTCTTTAAAATTAAATTTGTAAATGAAACAACAAAATAATTATTGGTATAGATTCGTTTTATTTATAAGAAAAAGAAAAGTTTCCAATGGGAATTTTGAATTCAAAAGACATATACACTAAAATGACAAATTTATCATTAAAACATTTGTAAAAAATATTTTAATATTTTTGAGGTGTATCAAATATATGCTAATCTCATTTTTCACGCAAAGTAATACATAAATAAATGTATTTGTGAACACTTATAATTTTTGAAGTCAACTAAAATATGTTACCTCTCAATAAAAAATTTGTCTGGTTTTGTTCTTAGTTAGGTAAAAGTGAGGAATTGGTAGAACTTATATATTTTTGTAGTTACGTCTTATAATAACATGTAACTTGGTGGGAATAAAACACATATTTTTTATTTTACTATATTTAGCTTATTTCTTTAATCCTGCAAATTTCATCAATGAAAAAAGTTTAAATTTTAATTATATTGTGTTACACCTTTCTTCTATAAAAATGTTAGAAAGTGTCAAGAATACTTTTAATATTAGATAAATGAAGCATTTCATTAATAACAATTTTAACATATTATAACAAAAAGCTAATTTTGTTCTGTTGCGGAAATCAAAAATAAAGTTTTAGTGCATACTGTTTTAATAAAAGATAGAGAATATCTTGTTGGTAATATCTTGTAGTAATTTTTAGTTATTTTTACTTTTCAAGCATATTTCTAACAAAAGTTCAAGATGAAAACATTATAATTTTCTCTAACTTTATACTTTTAAAAAAATTCCTAGGCAAAGTTAGTAAACATAATATCCTATAAAACAAAAATATCTAGTGCATTTAAATAACACCTTTTAGGTAAAGGAATATGGTATTATGCAGAAACTGTTATCCTGAGCAGTAAAATGTCCCATGATTCGTAGGTAAAATATTTTAGATTAATAGTCATTTATAACGCGAATACAAGCAAAATTCAATAAACATTGTATATTATACTATCCGTTAGTATAAATTCACACTAAATTCTTCTAGTTGACTGAATTATTAAGCTTGTATTCGTTTAAGTAAACATAAGAAAGACTTCTTAAGTAGCCTGCTATATTATATAACTTGTTTTTTGAGTAATTAAAAGGAAACTAGTAAAACTTCAACTCATTTAAGTTTTTACCTATAGCATTAATTGCTGAGAATACATGCACCGATAACTGTTATAATTGCCTACAAATTATGATTTTATTTTCCACTGTCATTATGGGAGGAAGAGCTACTGTATGAATAAAACTTATTTTTTTTTTACTCTGAGTATAGCGTCGCTGAACAAGCAACACCACCTACCTCAAATTTTTGAAATTTCAAAGAGGAAGAAAATACTCAATTTTTTCCAATATTTTCAATATTTTTGAATTGTTTTCATATTTGGTAGAAACATGCGGTATCTTGTTATTGGTTGCAAAAAATTGAGTATTTTCTTCCTCCTTGTAACTTCAAAAAATTGAGATACGTGGTGTTGCTTGTTAAGCGACGACAGGCTACACCCGCTGTACCGCTACACTATTTGGATTTCACTCACCTATTGAATTAATTGTCTGACCTCTAATAATTCTATAAATAAACTTACTTATCTGCCCAATTGTATTCTCTAACTTAACGGCTATGTTTAATAAGGGAAGTAATAATAGATTTTTATTTGAGTGGTAAAAAAGTCAACAGATTTTATTGCATACATAACGGATCTTGGCTGGAATCAGGTTTCGAACCTAGAGACCTCCCCCCCAATTTCTAAAACTATGAATTTGCAACCAGGACACCGTGGCTCTGTCCCGTTAATAAAAGCTAGCTTGAATTTTCATGCAGCCTTAATCTAAATTTAACTATTGTTACAGCTCATATCTTCTCTGTTGGTTTGACAAGGTCCTAACTGACATTTTCACCGAAAATGAGATTATGAGTTTATCATTTTATACTAAGTTAGATCTATACAACGAACTTATTTTATCTGAATTATAGTGATAAATAAACGAACTACTAGTGTGCCACGGTTCTATCACTGCAGATAGTATTTATACTTTTTAGTTTGACAAGGTTTTATCTGCTTTTGTTATGACTATTAATAAGCTGTGTCATTTTTCAAGCAAGCTATGGTTCTTTGTTTGGACGCTATCAGGGATTTATGTTCATTATAAAAGTTTTACCGTATAGAATATACCGTTTCACAATAGAATAAGGTTAAATGCTTTATCATAGCAACGCGGAAAATGAGTTGTGCGAGCTAGAAAGTTTGCCTGGTTTATTCAGCGTCACAGGCAGTGAAGAGGAATGGATGATGAATGAAGATGAAGTAGAATAGAAGAAACATTTCGTCAACAAGAAGGAAGTTTTCTTGTAAGTTATTTTTTTGTCATGTGAAAGAAAATACAGGTATGCAAGTCTTTCTACTTTAGAACATTATCTATATCGCAAAAGCCAGTATACACTGAACATTCAATTAAAAATTTGGAAACCAACGCACCAAGCCAGGACCGAAGAGGAAAGAATGGAAATAGTAGAAGAATACCCAAAGAAGACCAATTTTAGTAAGAAAATACATAAAATCCTTCCCCATAGTAGAGTCCCGTTACTGCAGGGGACATGCCAGAAGAGAATATTTGAGTTCTCACCTCAGTATTGGGAAAAGGTATGAATTGTACCTTAGTGCTGCACTGAAAAAATAACTGCAGTTAGAAAATCAATGTACTACAGATTTTTTGCCGCGGAGTTTAACCTTGGATTTCAGACAGCAAAAAGCATCAGATGTGACGTTTGCGAGAAATTCAAAGTGGCAAAACAAATTCAAACACTGACGATTGACATCAAATATAAGTATGATGTGCATCAAACGTCAAAAATGAACAGGCGAGAAGTTAGGAACGAGGAAAAGAAAAACAAAGATTTACCTATATTGCTATTTGACTTACAAAATGTAATTTCGACTCCACATGCTAATATTGGTTCTTTTTTATCTGAGAAAATTAAAAGCCTACAACTTGACTGTGTACTCCACGCCTACTAAACACCTATATTGTGCGTTCGGTAGTGAAATTTTATTTGGCCTCGCTGGTAATTGATATTGCTAGTGCTTTTCACAAAATACTGACTGTACTAGCTGAGGAAAATGACATTACCATGTTGATAATATGGTCGGATTCATGCGTTCCCCAAAAGCGAAATTCAATCATTTCAAACTCAGTTCTCCATTTTCTGAAGAATAATCCTGAAGTAAAATCAGTTGCAATGAAATACTCCTTAGCATGGCTTCCAATGCTCAAAGAACTTGATAGCGTTCACAGCAACATTGAAAGAGCCATGAACAAATCTCACTTTTATTCTCCACTTGAATTAATTAAAATTTTAAAACAAACCAATTCAAGACACTCATATCGTGACATACAAATGCGATCTGATGACTTTAAAGATTTTCAAGGAACAGCAAAACTTCTAAATTATAAGATTGTGTGATTCGCTAGTGTGGCAGTTCTAAAATTTACCAGATCCCTTCACACGGTGAAATTCAAAATATCGCTGGACAAATTTGAGCCAGACAATTCCGCAAATATCAAGTTTACTGAGACATCTATGAGGGACTCGAATAAATATATCGAACAGATAAAGATCTGATAATGCAGTCTGAGTGTGTTCCAAGTAACACCTAAGGTTCAAAAGGCTGCAAAAGAAATAAATAATCGAAAAAAGAAAGATATAAATATAGCATTTTTCTTCATACCTATACAGAATAGGGAATATTATAATTGTATATTACATTTTTAATAAACCTACTAATGGTGACATTCCATTTTTCATGATATAAAATGTTATTTAATTTTTTTCCATTAAATTTTGATTTGAGTTAGAACTGTGTACCACACCATTGTAATTTATATAATAAAAGTATTACTTTGACAAAGTTCTATGTGCAGTTACAACTATGTCTCCTTCGCGAATGCTATTTCTGTTTTGAACAAGGTTCTAACATTTTTCTGTATTCAAAAACAAAGTCATAAAATATAATTTTTTCCAATAAACTATGGAATCTTTAAATAAAAGCCTTTTAATGTAATTATTAAAATATTAATTAAATTATATCATAAATTAAAAATTTGTAATCGGTGAAAACTTTAAACTCGTTTTTCTCAAAACTGACTTGTATGCAGTTTCGTCAAACCAAGGCACCGTATTATAACTCAGTAAGACCAATAATTTCTTGTATTATATTCCTATTACAAATATAATTAAAGGCTTGTATAATTAATCAACCTTTAAATAAATAAATAATAAGTCAATGTCTTTTGTCCTTTATGACTAGAGGTAAGACCATTTTTAGAAACAAATCAGTGCATGCTTTTTAATTACAAATTAACAGTACTTAAATTTGCCAATTAAACATATCGAATTTTTTAAAAACTTTTATATTTAATAACATTCTTATTACTAAAATTTGCATTATACTTATTCAGTTTATTTCCAGTTTGAAATTCATCGGAGAGGCATAAATTATTTTATTTTTGTTTCACACACTTGCTTCAATGCGGATGGAAAATTTACAATAGTAACAACTTCCCTCTTCCTAGTCACCACATGTTGTTTCCTGTTAATTGATTATGAATGCAGAAATTTTCATCTGCGCATTAATTTATTTTCGATATCGAAAACAGTTGGCGTTAAATTGCTTCCTGATATAAGCGTATAAGGAATGAAAATCGCAAAAGAGATCAAACAAGCTGACAAGAAAGATATTGCACAATATCATCAACTTCGATCGATACATTTCCTCGCCATGTGAACTCCCAAAGGTTTAGTATTAATCAAGTCCACTTCCAAACGGCTGCAAATATTGGGATATCTTAGCTTCCAGGCCAATACCCTGTCTGCATCAACCTCTAGTTTTAAGTAAAAGGTAGCCTCCAAAGAACTAAGCCGATAACAGTTTCGAAGATATGTTTGCTCATATTAATCAGTTGTCGCCATCTTTAAAATTTCCACCAGAAGATAATATGCCATACAGGATGCTAAAAGATATAAGGCGATATATTTTTACTTTGATGCTAAAGGAGTTTTGTGATAGCTGAATGTTTTTCAATGCATCTTTAGCAATCGGTATTTAAACCTTGTAAATGTTTACTTAATATTCAACCAAGAGTATAGGTCTCCTTACATTACACAGATCTAACAGAATAAATTATATTGCATACGTATAGAAAAAATAAGATGAATTTACATGTTGATGTCCAGGGATTTTTGATAGGGATTATCAGATAGACTTTCTATATGTTTTTGTAATCAGAATTTAACCATGTTACAGAAACGACTTTAGTAAAAGGATGGTATATAGGTTAGTCAAAATTCTAAGACTTTCTTCTCCGATCAGGCTCCTTTTTTGTCGCAAACAAAACTTCTTTTGCCCTAGCCATTCCTATTTTTATTTATAATTATAGTTCTCTTTATGTTAATATCCAAGCGTGATTAACATTATTAGCAACACAATCTTTTTTTAATTTTACGTTTGATGCATTTTGAAGGTAAAATGTGTGTCATAATGAGACCCATTTTAAATGAAAATAATTCTTAGTTGTCTGCTACCTCCAGAGCATGCTCCAATTTTTGTTGCAAACCTCTTTTCTATCTAAACAGACAAATAAATATATTGTATCTCTTTATTTGACTCTGTATCTGTAGTGCAAATAAAAAAAATCAGTAAACAAGATAACTAAAAAACAATACAGAAAACCTTTTTCATTGGTAGCTTTGAAAAACAATTCTTTACTAAGGTCGATTTTTGCTTTGAATAGTTTTCCTTCAGAGTGAACTTTGACACAATTAGAATAACTCGCTAATCCTGGAATCTCTGTAACAGTAAGCATTGCTATAAGCATTGCACAAAGGCATATCTATATATAGTTTATTTTTAAAATGTAAAGGAAATAAGTTGTTGAAAAACTAATGAACTTAATGCCACCCTTTTATATTTGTATATAACTGAAATATAATGAGATAAATACATTTGCTGCTTTGCGATAAGTGAATATAATATCAAAGCATATACATCATGTTTCATTGTAGCGCTGCGTTTATTATAGAATTTCAATCCTTATTCATCATTCATTATTAATCTAACAATCAATAAATACATATATTATCCAACACATTCTCTATTCCTCACTGCATTTGGAAATCTACCTTCACTATCCAAAATCGGATGTTAAACCATTTCCAGTATTATATTTGATATTACCTGAAGCACTGGTGGTATCACAAAAAGTAAACGTTTTCAAGATTAAACATATTTCAGCGACATAATGTGAAGTAAAAGACTAAAATTTCACTTATGTGTCTAATCCTAACATTTTCGAATAGATCGAGTAACAATCTGCAAAATATTTTTGACAAGATAGAATTCTTACTTTCCCTTTAAAAAATGCACTGAGATGATATAAACAGTAGTGTTTTAGATATTATAGCAGCAAATGCACCTAACTCCTTGCTGAATGACATAACGAAACCATATTTAATTCACTTAAATTGAAAAACTGACTGAATACATATGTTAGCAGAACTATTACGTTGTAATCGGAATGATTTTCAGAAAATATACTTCGGCTTTCTTCATGCGATGCAAATTTAGGCCAGTTTCCTTCGAAATATCGTGAAGGTATTTTTTCTGGCTTATCTTTTGCAGCTATTTGAATCTTTTACATTCAAAGTGCCTTAAATAGCGGTTGATTAAACAGAAATAGTCTTTTATTTTACTTTACACGAGTATTTAGGCTTAACCAATCTGTATTGTACCGAAGTAAAAAAGAAAATTTCGGCATATTGTGCCGTACATTTAACCGTCGTTTACAATATCAGTATGTAGGATAATTTGCTATATTTTACCATATAATACTACCTTATTTTACAATATTGTATGTCATACAACAATAAATGCAACAATACAACGTCTGTACAATATTGTAGAAATATATTTCTAAAACGCGAGGCTTATTTGGATCAGCAACACCTCAAAACGCGTTTATGGAACCAATGAAAGATTGCTATTTAGGGAAGTGCAGTAAGTAAATCATCCAAAATGTAAGAAAATTCCTTAAAAAATTTCGACGGTTATGATGAACTACTAAAAATGGCCGAGAAAGAATTCAGTAAGTAATTGACCTTTGGGCAATTCAGATTCATGTGATCCAAAAATTCTGGTGGACCAAATTTTCCCCAGAGTCCATAGATCTGCAAAACGGAAGAGAAGAGGTCACCCAGAAAGGAAGGAGACATTGTGAAGGAAAGGCATTCAAGAAAATGCCCTAAAGCAGATATTCTCTTACACTGTCTGTCTTTTCCTTCTCAAGGGAAAAAGTTATGGTAGAACCATAAACTGTTAGACCACATGATTAAGTATTTTGAGAAGGAATGGAGCTGCGGATAACAAAGGTTAAGAAAGGAAGAAAATATTTTTACAAACCCTTTTATAAGTTCCAAGGGAAATCAGAGGGTAAATGTATAACTGGGAGTTAGCTTAGTGCTCAGATAGGTACAGATGATAAAACCAATTGTTGCTCTTATTAGAAATAAATATGGTTCAACTCTATAACAGTAATAAAATCTGAAGCTTTTATTTCTTTGGTTCTCTCTAAGAGATTATGGAATATCTGTTCAAAAAATTTAAGGAATATCTGCATTATTTCGTTGCGGATTGGAACCATATGTTGGCCAGTGTCAGCCGTGGTAATTTGATAACGGAAACCACAATGAAGATAGCAAACAATTTATAGGTATTTGTAATAACAGTGATTAGTAGTAGCCTATTTTGATTTTTGATCCTTCCTTTTATCAAGCACATTTATTATCCTTCTACTCCTGCGAAGTGAACTATTATGTTTGGAACATTTGAATGACATAAGTGAAATCTCGAACTTATTGCTGTAATCATTAATATATGGAAATTCTTTCACTAATTTATCCATATTCAATAGCAAATAATGAATCATTCCGAGTCATTTGGAAATAAAGAATTCTTCAGAACATATTAATAATCAAAAGCAATATTAATGCTCAAATGAGTATTTTTTATTCCAAAAACACTTACATGTTTTACCCTTTCTGTTTTCGCATTACTATTCAAGTATTTGCATGCCGTAGTTCAGATGAACCGCGGTGGTGTAATGGCAGAGTCACGGGTTCGAGACCGGATTCGATCAAACATCATAAAGTTTGGGGAAAGAATATTGGATCGAAAGACATCCTCATCATCAGATAATTAAGTACAAAATTACAAAGTCCGTGTTAAAATGTAAATCGTGCAGCTTCACTATGAAATGTTAATCTAACTACACTATACTAAACTAGTGGTAGATAAGTTTTCAAAAGCTTATTAGAATTAATCTCATCTCCATTTTATCTGCAAAATATCGAATTTGATTGAGCTAAAAGAAATGACGAATCATGCTCACATATCAAACGCTTTTCGATTGATTATCATTTATTCCGCTTGTTATTTATATTTTATCTAAACATTTTCTTTGAAATTATCCATTCATTAGCTTCCACACAAAGATTCGCAAAAGTAATCTTTACTTTCCTAAGAAGGCAATTCGTTACTTTTTCTCATTATTTCCAACCATTTATTTCCTAATTCTGGGTAGTGTGGTCGGTTAAAATTATTAAATTATTTGACATAAAAAATATGACTGTTGCGTGAAAGACATTCACAGTGAATGATTCTATTTATTCTCATATTTAGAAATCATCTTTCAATCTAAAATCGTAGGAAAGTTGTCTTTTCTGAAAAAGTACGATTCTAACCGTAATATATTCAGTAATTTTAATTGTTGCCATTCATATTTGTCTAGAATTGCGAGGTTTGGTAAGTACAACATTTATAATAGATTCTTTTCCTTGTGCACAATGTATAATTAAGTTCTGGTGCAATTAAGAAGCAGAATAAACTTATTGAAAAGACACTGAAAATTAAAAAAACGTACACTGAAAATTAATTGTCTGCATTCTTTATAAGACTTTCTTCCTCGCAAATAGTTTGAAGTTTAGTTTAGTTTAGTTTAGTTTAGTTTAGTTATATTAATTTCTCGCGTTAGTAGGTATACTACAGCTATTTCAGGGACGGGTCTCGTAATTTTATACCATGGCCAGATGTCGAGAACGACACTTGAGTCGGCATCTCCCTCTGCTAACTTCTGAAGCCACACCAGAGGTAGGACGTTAGACTTTCGAAAGATTTAACTCTATCGATAAGAGAAGGTTAGAAACGCCCCTTCAAGCAAAAGACGGCGGCCGTCCGAAATGCGTGAATATCTGTGAAATTTCCACCTCGTTCCGTTAAAGTGTGATTGATTTCACACCTGCGACGCGTGCTTTCTTCCTTAGCGTGGTGCCTCCAGATGGGTTAGGGGAAAAAGGGGAAGTCTTAGAATTCGGACAGTGCCAGCTGTCAGTGTGGTTTTCGAGGGGGGGAAGTGAATTTCCATTACCTTTGAAAGTGGAACTCAGATTTTCCCGTTTTCTGAGGTTCCTCTATTCTAATGGTCTTATTAATCAGAGGGTTAAAGTGCGCCAGGCCGTTACACGAGGAATTTTCAGTGGAATCCCATGTCTAACCTCTATTCTCCAGCCACGACTCTGCCACTAGGACATCGTGGCCCTCTTCTGAATTAGAAACGTTATTCTGATTATAAAAAAATATGTGACATTAGATGCCTTTCAAGATTTACTTTCTTCAATGGAGATTCCATTAGATTAATGTCATTTCTTATACATCATAACAATAAAATACGATGCAAATAGACTATGGAAAGTAAAATAGTTGATCCGTGATCTAGTAAAATGGCGTTTTTTAAGAAAAAGATACACGAAATAAAAATTATGTGATACAAGAATTATCTGATTAAAACAAAACCGCAGCTATCACTTATTTCCAGATTCCTAAAGTGAGACACTATAGAAATAAAAGTATCGTTATATTTAACTTAGAAACTTCTTCTTAAAGTTCCTTGTAACTGTCATAATAATCCTAAAATGTAAAATAAATTAGGTTGTATATTAGAATATGTTTTTTTCATTTATATAGAATTATCACTCACTATTGAAGAAAGCTGAGTTTTGAAATGGCTCACTGAAATAAAAATATTGTTAAATTTTAAATTATTCAATTAAAAACGTAATTAAATTACTTGAAAACGGCCATTACAGACCTAAGCATTTAAAATAAATGAAAATATTTATAGCAATTTTTTGAAAAGGAGAAGCCAGTTCAGGTGTCGTCCTCATCGTTTAACCATGGTTCGGAATTACGAGATGCATACCAAAATATCCCTCCTATAGCTTCAAAATGGGACGTTAATTTTACTAACTTCCATAAGACAGTCACTCTCCAGAAGACAAATTCCCTCCGCAATAGTTGAGCAATAATAGAACTTCAGATAATCCCCGTATCTAAGTCTTCAGAGCTATAAAAAAAGTTCAGGCAAACCAAGTATTTTCTCAGTGGATTCCTACCAGCACTGAAATTCTTGGATCTAGAAGACAGATTTCTTCGATAAAAGAGAAATTATCATTCCAAGAAAACTCTTCAATCCTGGGCCCCTCTAGCCGATGAGGCTAATCAAAGCTAGAGAATGTTCCCTAAAGGAAAAAAAGTAGATATTTTCTCGCAGAGTTGGAACTGCAGTTGGTAAAAGGTGGAGGCAGCTAACAGAGAAAAGGATATTCTAGATACTTCAATTCCATCAGATGAGGGCTGATTTAACTTTTAATTTTTTCCGTTGAATTTTGGCAGGTTTAAATTAACAAGAGAAAGGTTCAGAGCTATAGAAATAAAATGCCGCTTTTTCAAAAATATTTTTAATTTGAATAAGAATTCTTGACTGTCATTTCTTCAATAAAACATGAGAAAAATACTTTAAAAGTCCTATTTTGTTTTAAATATGGTTTACGGCTAAAGACTGTTTCTTATTAATCATCAACACTGGGATTTAGTTGAGAAAAATAATTTACTTGATAAAATTTTATAACATTAAACACAGGTGAATTTTACGAACTAATTATAAGGATTAGGAACTTCCTTCAACAATGTAGAATAAAACATGCAGTTTTCAAGCATACAAATAAAGCAAAAAGATTGAGCCACATGTGAAAAACATCAAAACATTAATTTATTTTTATTTTTTCATCAGCAGGTTGCCATCTATATGTTGTAAATTGATTTAATAACATTTATCAGTATGTATCCTATTGACAGCAATAGATATTAGAGCTTCAGTCTTATTTTGTATTTTAGAAGACAAGGGTTAGTTGCTTAAAGGCAAAAAGGGGCATTTACGGGTTATAGTAAATGAAATATTGATAAGATGAAGTTTTTCAGAAGAATCCAATAATAATACACAACTAGGTTCGAAAATAGCAGATAAGGTACATATTTTGACCAAACCTTTATTAGCTGTAATTATGGAAATATTCTGCACTCATTTGGGGCATATACACAAAGAAAGTTTTGATGGAGAAAATGACTGAAAGGAAAGGACAAAACCAAGTATAATTACGATCACGAAATCAAGAATATCTAGAGTATAAAACTATATCTAAAGCCAAGCACCTTTAAGCTTAAACAAAACAATTCGAAGAAACTGGTGGAAATAATTGTTCTTAAATTGCTTGAAATGAAAATCATGATGCTACATTTATTGGTAGAGTTGTGAATTGAGAATAGCAGTAGGCTAGAATTTTTTGAAGTGTAACTGTAATTTCATTTTAAGAAAAGGAAAAAGAAATAATCCCAATAACTGATTTCCAGCTTTACAGACTGAGCATATTTAGAAAGAAATCTTTCAAAGAAATTTCTGCATCATCGGATTTTATGATCTGTAAAATATTTCTTAAAAGTTTAACGTTGCATTTAATATATTAATGATAAAAAGCATTATTTTTTTTTACTCAAAAAGATTCTTTCACATATTTAAAATTATATATCTGATTTACACTTTTAAGATCTTATGTTAAACATGCATAACCCAATATTTTAAAAATAAATTGTGCAAAATTTTAAGAATTTTGAGAATTTAATCTCCGTTTCAAATATCATTCAATGAATCAAGTTATACTTTCCACAATTACATGATGGTTAGATGAACTCCAATTTGGATCTTTAATTTTTCATTCACATTTTATCCATTACTTAAAATAGTAATAAAAGAAATAGTTGTTTTTAATGAGAATAATTCTTTAGAGATTTAAACTATATATTTTAATTTACTTTTCGGAATTCATGCTGTATATCCATATTTAACAAATATATAATGAGACTTTTGAAAAGAAATTTGCTCGTTTCAGCTATTTTGGATAGTCTATCGCTTTTCTACATGCCATTTATTGAATGTATGAGTTATGAAGGTTGAATTAATTCAATCCTGGAATTTTACCCCATTTATACGGCCGCATATTATTAGCATATTCAATGCTTCCGGAAATATTATTACAAATTAATTGTATCAATTATATTGTGTAGGATACTGATGAATCTAATGCATAAATAGTTGGAGCAGTAAAACAAAATAGGCTCAATATTTGGTGGGAACCACTGCTGAAAGATTTTTGTTTCAAATAATTAATGTAATTTGAAGCCACTCTATTTAATTTCCTTAATGGCTCGCAAAAAGAAACCCAATTCTTCTCGCACAATTCCCAAAGGCAAGAACAACTATTGAGAAGAGAAAAGTCTTCAAAAGATTAAAAGGCAGAGAGAAAGCTTTGATTCACCAAGACCAACAAGGAAAAAGAAGAAGAAAAAAACTACTATGGCTGCAGTTGATCAGTTAGGACATCATATTCAGAGTTTCCTGGGGCGACTCGATTTCTTTTTCTTACAAATACAATCAGCTCAAGGGTCTTATTTTTTCTTCCCATTATTTTTCTATGAAATTGTTTCTCTTTGTTAAATTGTTTGCCAAGAAAATTATTCAAACATATTGTAGTAGATATACATGATGTTTGAGCTATTATTTCTTAAATTTTATCTTTGTAAATCACTTTTGCCCAATTTAATGAAAGCTGTCAAATAACTTTAATCAGTCTAGAAGTTAGATTACTAGAATGAATCAAAACCGGTTTTGTGAATATATTATATGCTTTCAACTCGTGGATGTACAGCATACTTCTCTCGTTTTCCTTATTTTTCTTTCTATATATGGTCTCGCTCAGTTATTGCAGAAATCTTGTTAGCCATGATAAATATAAAGTGTATGGCTGTGGCTGTCTGTGCCATTGCTTATAATAGCGTCTGTATATTTACACGCTTATAATATTTTTATGGTTATGTCTTCCATTGCCTAATGTCTGTCTCGAATTTTGTCGAGATAAATTTCAGTTTCTTTTTTTATAATGCTACCCAAGTCAATCGAATGGATTTTTTAAAAATTCTATTCTGAAGTTTGGCATTTTTTGTCTATTGTCTCTCTAAATTCCTCCTTTTATCCCTGGGCGTATTCCGTATGTTATTTTAAAACGACCACCTTCTAAGTTAATGATATAATTTCTTATACATCTTACATTCCTTTTAATTAATGCTCAAAGGGTTACAGACCTATTTCTGCGGGATTCTGTTGTATATAGTATGTTTATCTGGCATTTCTTTAACTCTTTGGTGAATATATATTGTCACGAATTCTGTACATTCAACGCCTTGCGAGAGTTTGGCGACTTGGCGATGTTTTTGGTGTCAAATTTGGCGATTTGGCAACAAAGTTTGGCGGCGTATGTGGCGACTCGACGTCACGAAATTTCTGCTCTGTTCTAGAAAATCGGCAGTTTCCCGACAGTATATAAAGCCTAGCTGCAATCGCGGAGAGCAGTTGAAACATAGAAAATAAAGGTATCTTGTGCTAACTAGTTGTTTAATTCTCTTTTTAACACGTTTGGTCATGTTAACATTGTTGGAAATCACCAACAATCAAATGTGCATTTTAAGCGTTCTGTTCTTAGTATTAATGTGCACGAGGTGTCGTTTTGTACTAAATCGATAACGCTCTACTACTTTCTAACTGATATTTTCTTCCTATTTTGTACCATTTTCGAAATAGGAACGTTAGCTCTGGAATTATCCGCCAGATGGCGCTAAAAGTGGTCTCATGGCTTAGCGCATGGCTGTTTTACTATGCCTAGACACCACTTTCATAACCATAGCTGCCGTCCTTCTGGAGTTAAGGGGGATGTAAAGGATTTAAGTGAGCATCCTGAATATTTAATATAATTTAATAATAAAGTAAGGAACAACTTAAAAATTTTCAACTACAAGCAGGTAAGGAGCGACCACCCACTAGATGCTTGGATGCGGCGTGGTTCTCTGTAATCGCGGCAGTAAATCCCGCGGTTTTAGAGTCAACTTTGCAAAATATGGGCATCATATCTATATCTTTATGTTTGCTATTTCTAGCCAGCTATTTTTGACAAGGTAATTTTAGTAGTTATTGATATCAATGTTCTTTTATTAATGTATAGGAAATTATGAATTTTTAGATTATTAATAATTATATCAGCGAATGAAATATCAATGCTATACGAATAACAGAGCAATGCCTTTTCAATATTTCAATTTCTGCTCTAGCCACGAATAAGTTCATAAAACATGATAAATATTGAATTAGTCGAAAATATTTGATTAATGTGATGCCAAAAATTCTATAAAATTTAATTTTTAATTTCTTCACTTTATTTAGTCTCATGAACAAAATTTAAAGAACATATAAGAAGAAGAGAATAAAGAACATTAAAGAAGTCATAGAACAAAATTTAAATCTAGAAAGTATTCACAAAACTAAAAAATACATGTTTGTGGCACAGAATATATTTTTATATCACTGTTTTAATGTCTATGTTATAATAATCGTTAAAGAAACATAGAGTGTTATAACATTCAACTTTTCACTGGTTGGATAAATGGGATATTTAAATTCAAATAAAGAACCAAAGAAACTAGAGAATATTTTAATAATTCCCTGCGTTTGTTAAAATCATAATTTATATTGTCTAACACAGAATTCTTACCAGCAAATCACAGAGATGGTTGTTGGACAAAAACATGTTTAATTAATTTAACATGCATTTGTTTATCCTAAATGTACCTCAAGTAGAAAACGATCAAACTGCTTTAATTCTCTAATATAGTGAATCAGTATTATGCATTAACGATCATTTTTAATATGTTAATGCTAGATTTCAGCTTAGGATAAGATGGAAAAAGCTGACCATTAATTATTTTTGCATTTATAAACTATAAGCTTCAGATTTGATAGCTTTTAAATCTTAAAATATACAGTTAACCTGAATTGGAGATTTGGTGATAAATTAGAGGGGTACCTTCCAACTGTTCATGATATTTCATCAAGCACTGGCAATAACTTTCGAGGGAAAAAACCCTGATAAAACTACAAAGACACATCAACGACATAATGCAGATGGCAGATGGTTTCGGCATCAGTTTTCGCTTCAGCAAATTTCTTGCAGTATACGTGGTATTGTCTCAAAGAAAGCATTTCTTTCATCGTCATATTGGAGTACCTTCCCCCAAAAAAGTACTCCAAAAGATCTTCCGACTAACATTTTTGGAAGCAAAAACATGCAGTAGTAAAAGAAAATAAACACACTAAAAGCGAATATATATAAAAAAATTGTATTTCTAAAAACGGTTGAATTTTGATGGATATGGCGGTTCGAATTTCATTTCACACAATTCTTGACATGTAAGGAAGAAACTTTTCGATGGGGATTTAGAGATTATTATATATATAAATATATTTTTTTCTTCATGGAAGAAGATAGTCTAAATAACAGAATATAACAATAACCTTCCTTTAAAAAATACGAATTAAGTCATATATATCAAAGTAAACATTACATTTATTTGTAATTATAATCTTACTATAACTTGTATTTCAAGTGTTTTTTAGGATATTGCACAAGCAGCTACAAGAAATTACTGTACAAAACATTTTGTTCACTTTACTTTTATACCAGAATTGTCTGAAAAACATTTAGCCCATTGCAATTAGACCCAAAAATGTCAAATAGGAGAAAAAATTTGTAAAGCTTTAAAACTTCAAAGGGTCAAATACTCCTTTGACCTCAAGGATATGAGAACTGAAAAGTTTCCACCCCTCAGTGGGGAGCCTCCCTCTTTACTCCCCCCCCCGGAACTTAGAGAGAGCCAAACCATAAAGTAGTCCAATCGGCGGGGAGTTTAAATTGGAAAATATTTATGTCTAAGGTTTTATTGTTTTAATCACTTCATTTAGGGACCAGTATGACTATCCCAAGTTTTCCCCCTATAGCAATGTGAGTGTCCCCCTTCGGCAATTGGAAAATCATTGCAACTTTAATAAGAGTTTGTAATCATACTACCGCAACAAAATATATATTGTTGGTATTCATTCGACGTCGAATCTTATGCTCTATAACTTTCATCTAAACCATTTCTAACTTTGAATGTGCAGTTTTGGAGTAATCTAAGAAAAACTGGCAAATGTGACCCCGTTCACATCGCCGGAGGGGGAAAACTTGAGATAGTCATACTGGGCCCTAAATGAAGTGATTAGCTTAAATAGCCATAAATATTTTCCTATTTAAACTCCCCGCCGACTGGATTATTTTACCTTTCGACTCTTTTGAAGTTTCAGGGGGGGGGGGGGCGCTCCCACTTGAGGGGTGGAAACTTTTCGGTCCTCATATCCTTGAGGTCAAAGGATTATTTGACCAAAGTTTAAAAATTTTGTGAAGTTTTTCTCCTATTTTTCCTAATTGCAATGGACTAATTAGAGCAGTTTTGCACTCAGTTCCTACCAGTTAGAGTTTCTTAACTTTGCAGAAATATTTTCTTCGAAATCTCCCATTTCTTATAAGGAGCAGAAGTAATTCTATATGAAATACAGAAGGTTTCTTCAGGATTTTTTGGTATTAAAAAAATCAAACTTCAGGTTGCCATAGGAACGACAGGTGATTATAACTGATGATAAAGTTATTAGCAGTCATAATTGCTAATAAATACTTATTGTTTGTTGAAACAAAAAAATTCCCCTCAGTTAGGCGAGGATGATTCTCAGATCGCTTGAGTGTATTTTACGGTGACCTTTGAAAGCAGTTGGCAACAACAGCCCTATTATCTATCTTCATAGATCTTCGAAGAACAAGGAATAACAAAGTTATGATATTATTCAATCATCGCCATGACTCATAAACCATAATTCCGGTCTTTCTGATCGCCACGCTCCAACCCATAACACTTAAAAAAATTTATTATAATTTTATTTTATTTGCATATTTTGAATTGCATACTGTTGTGTTTGCTAAATAATAAATGGTATTCAAATGGTGAAAGAATTTGCTTTAGAAATTGTGAATGTTTGTCTAAAATCGGCGCCATTAGCACTAGGACTTATTTTCTAATTTCATAATGGATTTGACGAAGTAAAATCTTTGCGATGAGAACGATTTTCAATAAGTCTTGAGGGTGCTTCAGGAAATTCTAGAAATATAAATAAAGCATTTAATAATAAATGATTTATGCATTTAACTTCAAAAAATAAGGAGTAAGACATTGTTGAATTAAAAAAATAATACCTTGTGATCTGAGAGATCACCGCGCGTAATGTGAGCTGCATGTCAGAGGGTTAATTTTTCCACTACATTTTCAGGAAAAAAAAGTATTGCCTCGTTAACACAGCAGTTTGATATTATTTCCGTACAACAGTAACATCATTTACATATATGTCTGAACCATTTTTTCCTACATTCTATGATAATTAGAAGTGATAATATTTGATAGTAAGACCATTTAACTCAGGATAGGTATATACTTAGAAAACTGTTATGCATCAATGAAAAAACTGTTTATGCTGTTACGGAGTTTTTATATGAATGGCTTCCTCTAAAGATTTTTCCCCTCTTTCCTGTGATATAATTTGATATCTTTTTATCTGTATACTTATGAAGCAGTTATTTTAGAATTAGATCCGATAAACCGAGCTCTTTGATTTCCCAGAAGTAAATACTTATTCATTTTGAAGTTATCTAACTTTTTTTTCGAAGGTATACGTGAAACTCCAAAGATAAAGAAGAAAGAATGATCATTAGGGATGTCAAATAAAAACGATATCATTACCCTCAAATTCGACTCTAAATTTTTGCCTTCAATTACTGTTACATATAATTCTCTAGCATGTATTTGACATCAAGGTGCCCAGAAGCAATTTGGCGGAGGAAAATTTCCAGCAAAACACTTGAAAAAGCCATTAGGCGGGCGAATGAACTACTTTATTTGACCATTCCTATTAATTAAAAGAATTTATTGCCCTCTTAGAAGATTTTACATAAATTTAATGTTTAATTAATAAAAAAAGATAAAACTGCATGCCTTTACTTTGAAATGCGAAATTTATTGCTTTGATTTTGGTGCCATCTTTCTTTTGAGAATAAATGTGTTAATTTAAAAATTGTTTGCGATCTTCTTCGTAAGAAAGTCGTATAAGATCACAATTTACATAAAAAGTAAAATTTAAAGCTCTAATTTAGAACTTTTTTACTGACTGATTATTTTTGATACAGTTTGGATACTTGAAAAAAAAACTAATTTCTTGAAATAGCATTTGATTTCCCATTTATATCCCAGTATGCTGCGAAAAGAGCATTTAACAGTCATTTTTTTCTTTGTATCCACATTAAAGATATTAAAACAGATTTGTTATCTCAATAAAGAAAAGGAAATTAAAAATTAGAACATGATTCTAAATACGATTTTCTAGACAATAAGTTTTTTTTAAATTTACAAACCCAATATTTGTTCCATTTCTTTCGAAATACAGATTTTTGGATTCTATATCATTCAAGTTTTGATTCGATAAAAAAATAAGATATTATTAAAATTTTAAAAAAGACAAATGTATGATTTGAGTCACATATTATTTTCAAGAATTTTCTGAATATTAAATTTTGTCCACAGAGAAAACTTTCAAGTTGGATTAAAACTTCAAGAATATTCACTTTTCTTGATAGGATTAAACAATATTGAATGATTATTGATGTTTTTGTTGCGGATTCTTATTTTATTTTTAAAGTAAAATTCGCAGTTCATCATTTTTCAACGTTTCATGACATTTCATAAATAATAATAATAAAATAGAAACAATCTATCGACATTTTGGATATCTTGCATGCAGTTTGTTGTGAAATGAAAAAAAAAGTTTGTTGTTATCTAGATTTATTTTTAAAAATATCACCTCTAAATGTTCGGATACATTTACTACGCACTGCGCAGTAATGTTTAAATGATATCTTACCGATATTTCAGAACTAATTCAAATAAATTTGCAATTATCTGAAATTTAATTAATTTTCTTACGACATTTTAGGTTTAAATTATGAATTTTAATATTAAAGTTTAAAAAATCATATTATTATGTAATGAAGCAGTTAGATAATTTAACAAATTTAGTTAACTTTTGTAAAATATCTTTTAACAATTAATTATTTAATTATTTTTCTACATTACTTTCATTCAATTGTACCCACTTTTACATAGTCGTCGTTTGAAAACAAAATGGAATTAATTGTATTACTTAGTTTTGCGTTGCTAACATAGTGATTACATCTTTCAATAATTATTGCGCATGCTTGTGAAAAATTACTTCGATTTCAATCTTTAAATGAGTGGTATCATTTCAGATTTATTATTCGTAGGATAAGCAATAAAATAGAGTAAAACTAAATCAGTTGTCAAACAGCAAGATGTTCATGAGTTCAATAAATTATATTAATCAGAATTTTAAGATAGCGGGCGACAGAATTACAAGAACATGAAGTGGTTGATGATTTTATCAAAATTACAAGTCAGTTCACAAATAACTAAACGAAATATCTTTGATTATTCTGAATATCATAATCTCATTAATTCAACATCGCTTTCTATAATGATGTGAACTTTCCCTATCAGAACATACAGTTGTACCTACATGCTTCAGTTATTTATGAAGCATCATGAAAAGCAAATATTTAGCTGTTGAGGGGTGCTACACGAAATAATTAATCAAGGGAAAGATTTACTTGAATCTTTACGCAGAGATATGATGATGATGATGCATTTATTATTCGGAAAATGGAATGTTAATGAATAAAAATAAATCAATTTGGACAGGAGTTTAATTTTTACACAGCTACAACAACCTCTTACAAGGAAGAGTCTTACCGAATCAGAGAACGTGGTTATAGATTATCTGTCATTATGTTAATAGAACGTCTTCTGCTCTATCTTCAGCTATAAATGTGAAAATATAGAACGCAAACATGTTTTATGGTTATTGATTGAAAATACCGTTGTTCGTTAAAGGACACGGGCTTCAAACATGCAGGTTTATAGAAATTTTGTTAACATCTAATATATTTCTGTATCATTTGAAGATGAAGACTAAAAATGTAAACAATGAAGTTTTATCACTGTGATGTTATTCTTTTAAAGAACAAAAAGTTATTATTCACAATAATTTAGTGAAAAGTATCATGCATTATTTTGCCCATTTAAATTTCATGCCAACACGTTTGTATAGGACAATATTATTGTTGTAAAAGTGAGTATTGTTTTCAAAAACTGATAATTTAATTTATGTTTTGCTCTCTATATCAAAAATGCTGGTAAGTCCCTGAATAAATTTTTAATCAGATGAATTTCAAATACCTTAGAAAAAACAATGATAACAAGCGGTAATTTCTTTTGTATTGTCAGATCATCCATCTTAATATTATCAAATTAAGGATTTCAAGTATGTGAAGTTAAGTGTTTGTATGTTCGTAGTGGATTTTCATCATTTAGATTATATAATCTTATACCAGTCCCTTCTATATATCATGTATGCGGACCAGTCTACATAAGCGAAACGCCTGAGGTATTTGATTTCTTTTGAGAAGTATACAGACAGACGCACTATATCGAGACATAAATTATAAAGTCATTATAAAAGTAATTCTTCATACTTATCAGCGTCAGTAGCAGGGAACGAATTTTGCAGAGATTTCTTTCATTTTAAAAAGGTACTATGAGTTTTAGAAGGTCTATATTTTTTTGAGTGCAAAATCATGTTCTGCAGGGTTCATTAAACAATGCCTCTTTGTTTAATGAACCCTTAATGAAATAATTTATTAATTAACCAACCTCACTCACAGGAACGTTATCAATTACCTCAGAGACTATAGGGTAATTCGTAACATGTGTTTCGGCTTTTGTCCACAGTAGCGAATTTATTAGAAGAGAATCTATTTGAAGAGAAACAACTGTATATTGCTTCAGAATGCATTTTACTGCCTGTTTCCGATTACTCCAAATTACTGTTGTTTCTGAACAAAAATAGCTACTATTTCATTCAATGTTGCATATACACTATCATAACTATTTACTATCTCCAATTTCAAGTAAATGAAAAACATTCTATCTTCAATTTTGTTGTCAAAATTTGGGAAATGAACCTTTATATGAACTTCAACCCAGAAATGACTGAATATATGATATAATTAAAGGGAATTTTTAAGACTTAGAAACATGCATAAAAATTAGTAAAAACTAGTAGTTCAATTTAAAAGTAGAATGTGGAACTTTCTACTTCTTCCACTACCTACTTCAAGTAGAACGTTGTATCCACAATTTAAATAATTTTTATTCCACATTTATGTTACCTGTAAAAACAAGCACTTCTCCCCTACCATCTGATTGAAAGTTAGGATTTGGGAGTACAGCTTTTATCTGATTATCGAAAATCGCTAACTAGTCATTCAACCCCGAAACAAATTTTGATGTAGTCAAAATGGTGCTCATCAATCCTGCCAGATCCGATTCATCTCCTCAGAACGCTACCGCGTTCCTAGATTTCAAATTACTTTCTATTATATAATAAATATTTCATACATAAAAAGATACAGGTTAAAAAGATACAGGTTTTCTATTACATTGAAAGCCTGTTCCAAACTATATCGGTATGGAAATTGCTAGGATTAATTGAGAAGACTAACCTGTTTCTTAGGAGAAAATCTAAGAACAGAAAATATAAATTAACTCGTAACTATTATACGCTACATATCCACGAAATATATAACCTAACAATTCACCTTACATATAACCGGTGTAGAGAAGAAACAATGAAACTTAAGAAAGATTTTGTTTCATTTTTTCTGAACACAGTTGCAACTATAAACAAGCGTTATCAAATAACATCGCAAAAAGTGGGAAAATTTTTTGATTATACTTCTAGAGACTCTTAAATAAAGCACATGTTTTCCAGTTCATAAATTCTCATCTGTTCAATCGGTCACTGTAGTCACCGTAACTTTTCCCCATTACCACGCTTGACACAAATTAATAAAATCATACATGAAGTTTTAAAAATCGGTACAAATTTTAAAACTTCTAGAATAGTACAAATCACCACACAATTCATGGTCGTGTAGTGGCATATACAATATTTCGTTTGTAAATACCATTTTATATGTATTTCATTTTTAATTAATTTATTTCTTTATTCTTTTGCTTTTTCTCTGCAGACGATTTTAATGAGTCACGTTTACATATGGACGAGTTTTCAGGTTTGTTTATTTTGGATTCAAAGACCGTTTTACGGTAACCCTCCGATTTAAGCAATCGCCAAATCCATTTGGAAACTGTATCAAGCGTCAAGTTCGAATCAGTCCTTTCTTTAGTACATAAAGCGTTGAATTCCACGATATTTGAGTTTGTGTAATCCTTTCTTTTAAAATCGGTTAAAAAAAACTCTTAAAGCATTTTAATTCTAAATGAAACTATTAGAATTATCTAAATCGTTTGGTTAAAAGTTTAACCGCCAAACAAACCTTGGAAGTCGCCAAACAGAGCGATAAAGAATAATTATGGCAACCGTTTCATAAAATTAGGCTCTTGTTTTAAGTAAACATTGAGCGCTACAACAATAGGAACATTAAATTTAATATTTTCAAAGTATTCTTAAGGCATAACAATAAAAAACTCCACTTTAAATATTAATTAATATCTTCAAACAGAGTGTTGAAAGTTTGACTGACTTAACATTATCACCGGAAGTTGCTGGGCTCGGCGGAAAACCTATTTTACCGCAAAGAAACAAAACAGAAAACTCGTCCATATTATTATCTATGTTTCAATTAAAATTTAATTTAGAGTCAATTGCAAACGATTTTATATTATAGATTTTGCCTTGCTTTAAATTTATTTATCTGAGTTTGGCAACTAAAAATAATTGTTGCAAATAAAGATAGAATGAAATGTTTTTATAAAGAAGTCAGTTGAAATAAAAAGTTAAAGAAAAATTATTGATTCGTCATTTGTGTCCCCACAGTCGTAACTAAATTGGTAAAGCACTTGGAGAGGTAGTTGCTATGGTCTGAAACAGTGAAACAAAAGAGATGAAAGAAAATTAACGAATCTTATGAACTTAGTTTACAGAAGAAATCGCAGAAATTATTCAAAATTGCTGCTGCCAAAATATAGATGCAGGCGTCTCTCCATTGAAATAATCGATATTGATGAAAATACCAAACATTTCTTATGCAGCAGCCGCAGCCACAAAACACCTGGCAGTATGTTCATTATCAAAATCAGAATGCATACAGCATGTTTTTTAAAAATTTATTCCACTTTTATCTCCTTTCCAGGAATAAGAAATTCCGTGAATCCATCTAAACACGAAAAGGTTTTCTCGACATCAATTCACATTCAAGTAGGAAAATAAAAGAAAAAAACATTGAACCATTAATTTATGATTTAACAAAAATAAGTCCTAATACGTTTATTTGGAAAATTCTACTGAAGTATTTTAAATCAAAAGGAATTTCTAAATCATTTCTGGAATCAGTGCTGAAGTATTCGGTAGAAGAGACCTTTGCTCATCTTTTCAACGAGAACTGTGGCTCAAGAAGCTTCAAAGAAACATCAAAGTGGCCAACTCAGATGTCCAGCTTAGTTTTTGATTAAATTATGAGGTTCAGTTGCCCTCCGCCATCAAGAGACGTCGCGCTGTCTGTCTCTAATGGATATTCTTACCGAGTTCTCTAGGGACTGTCTCCAAGCACTTGTTATAATGTCAATGTGCAGATGCAAGTTGATGATAACAACCTGTAACAAAGCTCCTATAAATTCAAGCTTGTAAAATTGACCTTTATTATCAATTCTGTATTGGGGCGATTTAGAAGATTCTTTGCGACATCCCTAGGATATTCAGTAATTGAATCAAATTTCTATATTTAATGTGAAGTGAAGGGAATTTTTCTTAAAATTAATTAATCATTTTTAACTAACTATTAAAAGTCTATTAATTCATGTTCTAATACTCTGTTCTATGATAGCATTTTTGCCATCAACAACTGAACATTGCTGTACCGTATTGGTAAACAAGACGTTCTCGAGATAAAACACTTGTAATATGTTTTGTATGCGTTTTTTCATCCATCCAGTAGCTGACATGTAGATCAAATCGCAGGGCTTTAGAAGGTTTTTTGTTTGGAGCTACAATTTATGTCTTAATATAATAGAAAAGTGACGGAATAACATAATTTTTCTTTTATATTTTTAATTTTTCACAACACAGTAGCGAAACCAAGGCTATTTTTTTTCTTGGAATAGTTATACAGAAATAAATAAAGCTATTGTAGGTCAGTGACTTCCTATCCCTTATCTTAAAATTCTGAAATTCTGCTGGTTTAGAATTGTTCTTCGATCGAAGTTATCATTAACCAAGCTTGTAGAGGTAATTTAATTACTATTCTTGAAATATAAAAATAAAATCTACATTTCCTTTACGATATGAATCATCATATCTCAAAATTAACAATTCGGTCCTAAACGACTTAAATCTACATATGCTAACATTTGAAATGAACTAATGGCTAGCTTTTAAAAGGATGTGTTTTGAGTTAGAATGTTGAGTATTTTTTTTTAATTCTGAACTCTTCTGTCAACAAGAAAATTAAACTAAAAAATTTCCATTACCAAAACCAGTCCAATATAGTGTCACCCATGCCGAGCGAAAGGGTGTAGGCTTTAATTGGATCAACTGCAAGGTGTCCTATCATATCAATAATAGTCTTAAAGTAATTATTTGTTTTCATCATATCTATAGAATAAAAATTAATTATATTTACCTTATTATCTTTTGAAAACTCAATAGAAGTAAATATACATAACACCAAAATTCATCGATTTTTTAATGTCCATAGCAAGCTGTTGCAATTGACCAACTCAGGTTGGAGCTAATATATCTTAATAATTTCAGAAACCACAAAAATATTAATAAACACTTTGACCACATAATGTGGTTTTAACAATAAATTAATTATCAATTTATTATTATAAGATAGCCATGTGCCAAGATCTAGCGTTGAAGAGAAAGTTCTCACATATTCTCGGTAATTTTTTGATGAATCATAAAACTAGATGTTTCAATTTCTTATCTCAAACCATAATGAAGTGTCTTGGTTTTTTAAATTAATAATTAATCAATTAAATTAGTTCACAAATCAAGCTAATTTTATCTATTACGCTAGATGAATCAATCTCCTTAAATCAATCAGAATCCTAAAAATGTCTTAATATACCATTCCACGAAAGTATGGATCTTTAAATGGTTAAATTATCATAACTTCACTGGGAACTAAGGTTGATCTGCGCACCCTATTGTAAATTTAAATTTCAAGTTTCTTATCGTGCGTGAAATATAAGAATGGATTGAACAAATATTTTAGAAGTGTTACTTATAAGAAATGAATTTTATGCAATCAAATTAAACGATTTATATCTAAATAAAAAGCCAGTACATTCTGAAGAATAAAATTAATAAATTTTAGTTATTTTTGATTTCATTTAATTTCATTGGTACAAACTTCATTAATAATTTACGTATATAAAGCTTTTAACTGCTTTTACCTTTTAATCAATTACGCGCAGTTGGTTATGCTACAAATGGTGAGAGAGAAATGTAAAAGTAACTTAGATAAAAGCACGATTTTTTATAAAGCAAAAAACTAAAAATTCTTACGCTTTAGGAAATGAATACTAATGCTGAATATGCTCCAAGTATCAAATTAAATCAGCAGCCATTGACAAATGCTCTTGGTGAGCTTTTTTAATCAGAGAACATAACCATTTTCGATTATCTCAAGCGAAGTATTCTACAACTCAAAGTTAATTTCAAATATGCATGGAATTAATTATAAAGTATTCACAATCGGAAAAGTACTTTGGCATATAATAAATGCAAAAGAGTCTTTCAGAGCTTTTAATAACGAGAGTGAACTTTTTATCGTAAAAATGAGAAAAAGTATTTTCATTATATTGAATTGTTTAAGAGAGGAAAGTTTGACTTTTCTCTAACGAATCTCAGTTTTTCGCATACAAAATTCCTTATCGCATGTTGCAGAAAGATTTCACTGAGTAAAAAAAGCCGCTAGGGATGTTTCTTGGTGAGTTAAAAGTTTCAGAGGTTACACTAGTCGAGATTTGTTACATTTTTTTTTATTATAATCCTTTATATGACCTAAGGGAGATCGAAACACAAAATCAATTTAAACACTTAGGATCGAATTAAGTTTGAATGTTTTGGTTTAGAATGTAATTACAGAAGTAAAGACTTTAAAAGTTCATGCCATTTTAAAATAGCACACATGGGAAATTTTTGGGAATCATTCTAAAGCGCAGCCTTTTATCTAAAATATGATCTTTCAGTTAAACGATTGCTATTTATCTATGAAATCAGAATGACCAGAAGAAAACGAGTGAAGATTTAATTTGAATATGTTGTATAAAATAACACTTATTTTCAAACTGTTGTATTTTCCTGCAAAATATTTATTTAAAGGTATTTATTATTTTATGAGATAGATCTGATATTTATATATAGCATCTGGGGAATATAAGTATACGTTGAAGAAAAATAACATAATCGAAATCCTATCATTAATCATATTCTTAGGTAAAATTGGAAAAAACTTAGGCAACTTGTAATTTTCCGCGTATATCATCTTAAAATTATAAAAACCAATAGACAGACAAAGCTAAATGTGCGTGTACAAATTTCTTTTGCATTTAGCTCATATAAATATTCCGGAAAAAGTACTGAAGTAATTTAATTTACAAATTCAGAATTATCTTAGTGCATATAAAATTAGTAATTCAAAAACGCAAAAGTAGATTTTGGCTTATAGTAAAGAATGGTTATTATGAATCGATTTTCAAGCATATCTAAGCAAAAACAAGGAATTTATTTTCGATAAAAAATTATCTTTCTTTTTCTGGAAAAGAAGAAAAAGCATAGGATGGAAAAAAAATATTTAAGGTTCCAATTTGAAAAATGCTTTTCTTGGTCAAGTAAGGGTGTCGTAGAAAACCACTTGAGAAGTCGAGCATGATCCAGATCCATTAATGACGTGAAATAACACGAAGTTAAAATCACATGTCAAATATAACTACTCATGCCATATAACTTCTAACTGCAATTAATCTTAGGCTGAGGTATGACATCCCGTTTTGTGTGTTTGTGTGTATGTCTGCAAATTGCGCAATGAATTCCAAAAGTAAGTTATTGGTAATAGTGTTAGTTGTCATGTGAAAGTTGTGTAAAGACCAATCAGTAATCGCAAATGAAACTTAATGTTTATACAATTCTTTTTTTTTTCAAGATCAAAGTTATGTGGCACATATGACGTGTCGCAATTAAGATTGGATTGATTTCATTATGCGTTTGCATTAAGTTAAAAAAACCAAATCAATTCAGTCGTATTCGGCAAATATCTTTAAATCAGTAGGAACCAATTAGTCGACACAAATAAAATTGCATGTAGAGATTTCTTTTTTAATTTGCCATATAAGCCTACAATTAGTTTGGAGACAATGCTGCATTATGTGAGTTAAGAAAATCAATCCTGCGTCAGCGCAATTCTTATGAAGATTTCGAAAACTTCTGCTTGCACCTTTGCTTCAAATAAGGAATAAATGTTAAATAAGTTTTGAAATATATTAAGCCAATATCTCAGGAACACAAGTGGAATTTATTTCAGATTAAAAAAATAATGTTTGTATTTCTCAGAAAATATAAAGCTCACAAACGAAACAAAACTAAAGAAAAAATCTTGAGCATTTCATTTTAATTAAACTTTTTTTTTGAGTAAAAAATGTAGCAGTTGCAAAGAGTGGACATAATGAAAATTCTATCATTCATGATAGGAAAGTAAATTAAGAAAACGAAACTAATATAATTAATTTCAGTATAAAAAATAAATAAATAAAACTTCTAAAATTTGTCAGGCAAGTAGTTAACAATGTGTAGTGAAATGCTACACATGCATTTTCTAATGTCTTTTATAACCAAATCGTGTAATCATATCTTGAATACAGAAACAGTATTTACTTAGAAAGATGCACGAAACAAGTAGTATTTTAGCTTAATAAATTCAAAAAATTAAGAATAGGTATTTGTTCATTATTAATCAATTTTAAATTGGCTTAGAGAAGGGGGACTGGAATATACTTTAGATTAAAAAGATTTCTCGAAAAATAGAACAAACTAACTGGAGGAAGGAAATACCCACATCGAAACATCTAATTTAAATGATCTTCTTCTTGGACAAATAAATACCAGCTGAGCAGAGCGAATGTAATCGAAATTATATCATTAACTATATCTACTAAATTAAAAAATTTAACTAAGCTAATTTAAACATTTTCGGTAAATACCCTTAAAATTTTGTAGGCTAATAGGTAAACATAGATAAAAGGGCATATATAGATTTATCTTCTAATTTTTTTCCATATAAGCGCACTTTTAATTTGGAAGGATTGGAAAATTATGCCAATTTAAAAAATCAAGATTATATTAGAGCACAAATAATTAGTAATTCAAAACCTTCTGCTTCAATCTTTGCTTATCACAAAGAATGGTTATCTTAAATCAATTCTTAAATATCTTAAAGCAAAATAAAGTACAGCGGAATTCATTTGAGATAAAAAAAAAAATAAGGCTTGTTTTTCCTCGAAAAATATATATCTCACAATCATAACGAAACTGGGGAAGAAACACATACTGAAGCATCTAATTTAAATTATCCTTTTCTTGGGCAAATAAGTACCAGTTGGAAAGAGTGAACATAATCGAAATTCTATCATTAATTATACGTCCCCGCAGACACGAGATCTTTCACCAATGTCTAACGTAATTAACATAGAGATCTAGTGATTCACCGTTTCCTCCAAAAAGAAAGAAAGGTAAGAAATCTGACGAAAAAGGAAAACAGCAACATCTTCATTTGCAACGAACTACTTCGTTATCCAAGAGATATTGCATTTAATAAATGGAAATCGATTCTCTTGCTAAGATTATTAAATGCGAGAAAAGAAATCCAAGAATCCGTTTAGATGCTGATAATGAGCAGGAATTCGATATATTTGGGGGATATAGGGGATTCGGGTAATTATTTTAAAATTTTCCGATGAATATATGAATATGCATAATATCTATAGGAATAGAAAGTGATGTGACTATGAGTAATCTGCCTTTCCAAAAACGCGTCTGAATAATAGGGTTCATTTTCGTATGTTTTGATCCTTTTCTCTAGATAATGATCGTTAGTTCGGAGCCCCATAACAGTCTTGTCCCCTCAAGTCTTTTAAATTGAGGTCAAGTGAAGGGTAAAGTCTATTGTGGCTAAAACAGCTCTATTAAGATGTTGCTTGCTAATGAGAGAGATTTCTTTTGAGTCCACGGCAATTAAGCGAGTATAAACGAGTTTCAGATGCGATTCAAAAATTTTGAAATATTTTTTTTCTTTGCTTAACTAAAAGGGTAGTTATTATTCCCTTTTGTCTTATTTTATTCTTCAGAATCCCATGGTTTTAGTTTAAAGAAGGTTGTGTTATTGAAGAGAATCTTTAAATAGAGTGAGAAGGATTTTGGATCAAATCTTTTGACTGTAGAAGAGGGTATATCTTTCTCTCTAATTTTTTTTGGATAATGCAATTTAAATTACACTATGTAGTGATACATGTTTGCCTCACTTACATTTCTGGCTTTTATTAAATAAAATAAGAATAACTTAATAGTTATTTAATTTAACAATTTGTTCTATCCATATTTTACTTAAACTAACAATATATTATTTAAATTTAATGAGATAATTTTTATTTTTATTCATCAAATTTAAATAAAATATTTAAATTTAAATAATTAATTTTAAAACTATTGTTTCGATATTTTCTGAAACGTTTTTGTATGGATTTGCACACGTTTTGAACATTTTTCAAATTCAAAAGCGTTTGAAAACATTTTGTTCATTGCATCAAGTAAGAACAGAGGAGATTTCCTTTTGTTTAGCTTTTTCTCCCGGATCTCGTAATTATATTTAAAGAAAGATATATTATTAATGAAAAACTTTGAATATAGAAAAGACGGTTTGCTATAAGTTTTTTGATGTTATGTGAGAATATTTGTTCTTTGTTTCTTCTTTTCCTGATGTTTAATAATTGTTCATAATTAATGATGCACGATTATAATTGATTTTTAAAATTTTACTTTAAAATTTTTGTTTATTTTGACGCTGCTTTGCAGATGTTTAAACATTTTGTAACCAAGAAAAAAATAACTGAAATACACTCTTCTGATACTGTTATTTCATTAAATTTAAAATCAAATATAATGATTTCTGTAGAGCCAGTATCCTATCAGCATTCAACCTTAAAAGTACCAATCAAACAGCTAGAAAAATATTCCAGACCCATTTATCATATCGAAGCATCAAGACTACATGGATCAAAGAGCATGCTGGCTATGATGGAAACGAGAAAGTTAACCAACTTGCCAAAGATGTAGCAGAGCACGGACGGTCTTACCCCTCCATACAATTTCCAGAATCTTTTATCAAAACCACCCTGCGAAATGAATTGTGCAAGAGTATCAGAATCTTTGGGATCGAGGTGATACTTGCCGCCAAGTCTTTGCAATTGTACCACGAGTGAGCCTGTGATCTTCGAACTGGATTAGGGAATATACAATTTTCTTCTCCGAACATGGACCTTTTCCAGCCTATCTCCATAGTTTCGAACACATCAGCATAAACTTCTACAGCTCTGGAAAAATAGGTACAGCATTGCCCTACGGCACTGTGTGCATCCTCACTATGGCTTGGCATATGATGGAACCTAAAATAAACCTCTTGCAAGAATGGTTGAAAAGGGTTGCTTCTAATACACTCTCAAGGCAGAAAATGCACATGATAAAATTTATGCATTGTAATGGACATTTCTTCCTGCCTACGACTTAGAAATTCTCCTTCTCTTCGATAGCAATATTGAGAATATCTATTTCCCCCTCAGCAACCTAATCTAACGGAAAGTACACCTCAGTACTTTTCCCTTGCAGCTTAGAAATTAAACTTTTAGTGCTTACTGCGAAACATGGATGTTTACCACCTCTTCAAAACGTTTTTAAGAACTATTCTCAAGCAGAAAAAGAAGAGAAAAACTTTGTTTATGGGCATCTTGAAATTCAGTTCCATGAAAATTCCATGGAACTGAATTTCAAGATGTTCCAATCCCATCTGTTTTGTGTTTTATGTATGTATCATTCTGTAGTGATCTAATGCATTTAATTAAGCTTTCAAGTGTTAATTTTTATATTTGTACTTTTTAATAAACTTCTTTTTTTTACTTCTCATTATTGCCATATATGTAATGTTTTTTGAAAAATAAAAAGACGTTCCATACCTATCCAACTGCTTAAAGAATCAGCCATTTTGATTTCAGGTGCAGGGGTATGGAGTGATGTTTTGTTATTGAAGTACAAGATAATGATTTATTTGAAAGTAACTTTTTAATCATTCCAAAATTTCAAAAATCTTTAACGTCTGTTTCGACATGCGTTTCAAAATGAATTGCTTTATAAAATTATTCCAGATATAAAGAATAAATTATGATATTTAATAAGACGTAAAATTTACAGCAATTAAGAGCCGAGGAAAACGACAAAGAAATGATATTTTATAATTTTCAAATACAATCGTTTCAGCACCATATTAAGAAATATATCTTAGACAATTCAACTTCTATTTACAAACTGAGTTACAGCTTTAATAAAGGCTCTGATGTTATTAATGTTTCTATGTTGGATAGGTAATAAAAGCAGCAAAAAATTAAGCAACATATTTTTATTAATTATTTTGACATAACGTAATTGAATTTCATTATTTATTAATACAATATAACAAGTTACTTTGGGTTCTTAATATCTTGAGTACATTGTTACTCTAAAATGAAACTAATTTGAAAGAATCTTTCCAAAATTAACTTTTCTTCTTCAGAATTTATCTCCCTCGCATATAATTAATGTTAATTCACAAAATATATTTCATTCAATATGAAACATTACTTTTAAAACATTCTAAATGAAAGAGTCACTCATTTTACGAAAAATTGTGAATTCAGGAAACTGCGATTTAAATATATTTCTTCGTATGAAAGGTTAGTATCGGTATATCATTGAAACGACATCTGTATACCATCACCAAACTTCATTCTTTGGGTTTTTTATATATTTTTTGGATCTACCTGGAGAACACAATATTTTATACCCTCTTTGAAGGAATACAGAGAAGGGAAATGACCTTTCTTCTTACTCTCAGTTGGAGGGGAAAAAATAACATGAAACTGAAAGCAAACAGAGCGACACACTTCTGTCCTATTTTTTGGTTTCTTCATATTTCCTAAAAGTGTGAAGTATCAACTTTTGGTTAATAATTGCATACGTATATCTTTATGCTCAAAGGACTTAATAAAAATGCAAAAAATTATGAAAGGGTTTCATTTCATCTTCATCCTGTTTTGAAACTACATATGGGCTATTGAAGAGCGGGAACTCGTAATTTTAAACCATGACCTAATGAAGAAGACAGGGCTAAGCAAATAATCCCATTTTCAATCTTCTACACTACTCAGCAAATTACTCGTACTCAGACTTAATTTTTATTCTGCAAAGTAACTTACTTCTTAGCAAAGAATCATTCCCAAGTGGTTGAGCGCTTCGAGCAGGACGAATATTCATTTTTTTTACCACTGTTGGCGATCGTCATAAGCATGCTTTTGTCTTCATCACCGCAGTCAGTGGAGTAAGTGTGCTCTTATGACAGAACCGCGCACTACAAATTTAACTTCCCGCTCTCGAACTCGTGCTCCTCCGATTCGAAAACCAAGAATACAAAATCAGGCCATAGAGAGCCATAATAAATAGCATATGCGAATTCAGGAGTACTTTTAAATGCCATGTAATCATACGGCGTAGGCTTTACAATGTCTGGCATATCGAGAATCCACTTACTTTGACGGGGAAAAAATCCCCGAAGCGCGGCATATGAAGCTAGCATATAATCCGCTTTCCATCCAGGCAGAACAATGCCGTCATGAGGACTTTTGATCCAAGATTAAAATTTAGCTTGTAGCAAGTCCAAACGGAATGATGAATCTGCACTATAATCGATTCTCAGAACTCTGGTCCCAATAATGTCCCATCTTTAATATAAAAAGTATTAAAAATCAAAATTTTGTAATAGACCTTGGCATTTAACGAAAGGACTTTAAAAGAAATGAAAATAGTCGTATAAATTGTTTTAAAATAATAATAAAAATATGTTTCTAAAGCAAATATTTCTTCTAGAAAATATATAAAGATCATATTTGGGAATAACCATTTTCATTTTCATAGAGAAATTCAATACATTTTAAATTACAATATATTATGTTTACTTTTCTCATTCTTTCTTTTTGCTTTAAAAATTAGGAAGGCTTTTTATCGATTAGTGAAATCTTGTAGTTCTTGAATGCCAACATCTAGTTTGTAACAAACAATACATAAATAACTCTTCAGTTTCTTGTTCTATATAATTTATTTCATGGTTTTGAAACCCAGACTTCTTGTTCACAAACTGATATAAAACGTTCTTAAACTATGAATCATTTTATCAAACTGAGTGCTTACTTTAATCGTAGCCCAATAGGTTACTTCTAAACCGTTAAAGATAGGTATATACTTTCTTCGGAAAAAAATATTTAAAAGATTATATTTTGTGTTGTTTGAGTCAATAAACGTAATTCTGAAAAAAATTGCGAAGCCTATATTTTTATACAGTTCCCAGGTCCTGTTAATCATAATCAGTAAAATCTTCTCAACACACTAAATTTTAAACGAAATGTTTCCACTCTTCTGTGTCTTAAGCTGACTAAGTTAAGAAGATTTCAAAACCACTCTTTTAGACGATTTCAGACTATTCCAATGGCCGTATCGAAGAAGATCCTCCAATCAACGGACGCACCAAGGAAGTGTAGACTATTGACCGGTTTAAAATGATGAAATTCAAAGCTTCCTAACTCCATCAGTTTTGGTTGCAGAAAAGAAGAAGTATTCTTGTTTAAAATGTTAATGTGTTAAAAATATTTTACTAAATATGGCTAACAGTACCGAGAAACTGTATAAAAATTTAGACTTCATAATCATTATAACATGACATTTATTTTTTAAATCGGCATGAATTATAATTCTTTACGTCATTTAGGGAATATTCCAACTGGCAGTATACGCCTATTTCTAACCGTCTAGAAGTTAGCTATTTGGCCACGTTTAGAGTGGACAGCCTTTATAGTTCATACATAAAAATGATTTAAGCTTAAGTTTGCTCAATTTCTTTCTAAACTGCGTTTGAATACAACACACAGTGGTGAAATATGCGAAAAAGCTTGCCAAAAAGGTTTTTTTAAAAAAAAAAACTTATTGGTAAAGCAGCAAAACTTAATTATATTGATAGTCTAATATATTGCGCTACTTTTTGTGTACTTTTCGACATGTTAACAACATGCAAGTTGCCATGGCACTTCGGTAAATTTCTGAATTCTTTTCAAAGCTGCAAGTTTTTCTACATTCGTATTAAAGTTTTCTATATTTTATTTTTGTTACATTTCATCTAGTGGTTTCTTTCCGATATGGGACTTAGTAAATAAGGTACGTGCGAATTTTTTAACCCCTATTACTAGGAAACAAAGAGTTTTTTTAAAATAAAACTCGTTTTTTAAATGCAAAAAAATTTTTTATGTGTTCTAATATAATCATTGGAGGAAGAAGTGTAAGATTCCTAGGATTTCTGGCATTATAAATAATTTTAAATAAATCTTATATTAGTAGCTCTATATTTAAAATAAATTTTCGTGCTACTTTTTGCTACTTTTAATTTTTTTGTTTTATTGCATTAGCAACTATACAAATTTTTCGATGTATGTTCCTTTAAGGAAAACTTCGGTTGCAACACGATCAATTATTCGGCAAGAATTGATGCATTTTATAAAAATAAATCTTCTAAGAACAAAACTGTCCAGAACAAAGACTTTCTTTCTAAATTTTGCATGGTTTTATACGCTTATAGCGAACTACTTGGCTCTGAAGAAAGAAAATTATCGAAGCTAATTTCTGATTATTACTCAAGTTGAAAAAAAAAATTGTTTTTTTTAAACATGTGTCCTTAAAATGTGCCATTTGACAATTTTTGAAGACAGCAATGAACGAATTATAAGAAGGGAAGCTGAAGAATACAGAGAGAGAGCAAGAGAGAGAAAACAGATAGTGAAAGATTATAATGCATGCCGCTAATGAAATGGAGAATAAAGGGACACACAGAAATGTCAAAATTCTTGCTATTTGAGAGTCAAAAAAAGATACAATATCGGAAGACAAGGCCTTACCACTACTGATTCATTGAAAATTTAAAAAAAAAATCAATGCAATATATGAAATAGTGCTCTTGAAGAAAGTTCGGCTCTGTGCTCTAATTTTGAAGTCATAATAAAAGCTAAAAATATGAGTTGTGTGGAAAATATTTCTGTAACTGTAGCTTCAGCTCAAGTGGCTTTACAAGACTTGTTTATTCAAATTCTAAAGCGTCTGATTAAATCTCTATAAGAGGATTTTTTATCCTTCGAGCACGATATTAATAATTTATTTAATTCGTAAATGAGATTTTGATAGTTCCGCGAAACAATTTGAATTCTTGTTCCAGTAATTTTTTTGCGGAATCGAGATGAACAACAGGATACTGTATAGTGGATTATCCACTACCGTCTTCTTGATATTGTAGACCAGTACGCCTCCAGTTTGTTCAGGAACTGACACAAATTAAATAACAAGAAGTTGAATATGCCAAAAAGTAGAAAACTGATTTGAAACCGACAGACATGATAACTGGTGGCAAAATTTTTAATTAATCATAACAGCAAACTATATTACGTATACTCAACGAACAAAAGATGTAATTTGTGTTCAATCATAGGCAAACAGTTTAAATATAGCTTAAACTTCTGTTTAAAGTAGTCTTTGAAAACCATCTACAGTTAGGACTGTCCACTCTAGATTGCCGGATTAGATTCTTCTTGTGCTTATTATATTTTCCATATAGACTTAACCGTTATCCAAATGAGAGATGAAGGGGGGCGAGATTAAAAACAATATTGAAATATTAAAAAAAGCCAAGATAAATTTAAGTTGCAAATAGTTCTCGAGGTTGATAAGCTGAACCATGAATGAAGGCAATACTGAATGCGCGCGGAAGCCAACTGATGCTCTTTTATTTATTTTTCTACTGATTATAGTGTAATATCTGTTTAATTGTTCATGAATCTCTTCATTGAGAATTTCTTAATATTTGCGTCTTCCCAACATATCCTAAAGTTCTTAATACAAATAATTATATAATTTTAATATTTAACAATTTTGGACAACTTTTTCGTATATTTCACCACTGTGCAACGTGATGAAAAATAACAGATATTTTAAAAACTAAATGTAAACATATTTACTTTTGGTTTAATTACTTTGGTTAACTTAAATCTTGCGTTTATAGGAATATAACAGCAGGTTGCTCAGGTCACACTTATAAGTAGATAGTTTAGGTCACTAAGAAAACCATCAGAATAACGGGAATGGAAGGGAATAGTTATTAAAATGTTAAATCACCACATTTATATGAGAAATAATTTATTACTTACAGGTTTACAGAGTGTGATAATGGACAAGGATAAAGTTTGCAAACCAACGACGCAGAGTGGACTCTGCCAACTAAGAAAGTTCCCAAGTGACTCAGCATACATCTTCTGAAGGGTGACCTTATTTGGCCACTGACTTCAACAAACAGAATTGTTTAATCAGGATTGCCTTTTTTCTGTCGAAATAAACAATTCTCTCTAGGGAATTCCGTCGTGCACTAAGTCAACCTGTTTCTGGTACATCTTTATACAAAGAGGCGAAATAAGGAGATTTTAGAATGCGGTTCATCAAAGTTAGTAAAAAAAAGTTGTGTTATCAAAATTGGAGAGAGATATAAAAAGACATTTGATTTGTCAGGTTGACGTCCCATTTAGAAAATACATGCTGTTTCAGAACAGAGCTTCTAATTCTGAACCTTGGTCACATGAATTTCTACGACACCTGGGGAAGCACAACACATGAAACATCCATGCCACATGCCCATAGCTTACCTGACGAACAAAATGTAGGTCTTCTTTAAAGATTTCATCATCTAATTCCGAAACCTGGTATTGAAGAGTTGATTTAAGATTATCATGTTTCACACATTGGCAACTTTATGCTGCATTTCAGAGGTTTGATTCCCGTCCCCTAAAAGAAATTTCCTTTTATTTTTATACCTAATGGAGATTCCAATAATATAATTTACAAATAGGTATTACAATAACATATAAGTTGAATTAATTTCCCCCCTCTCTCTATATCATTTTAAAAATCAAGGAATAATTTTGTTGTTCTTTTGTCATCATATATTTTTTTCTTTTTGACACTGAAAACCATGGACATTTTCTTCATATTAATATAATATCTTTCGTCAGTTTTTTAATGTGGAGGATTCCTTATACCAAAGATGCCAAAATATGAACCTAAAACTGTAAGAAGGATATGTAATACAGTACACTGTATTACCAGATGATATAAAGTTACTACATTTTAAATTTAAAAATAATTTAATTAAAAAGTTTCTCTATTCTGTTAATAGAAAATATTAATAAAATGCAATAATTTTTATTTGCAATTTTTCTTTTTCCTCTCTATGGCAGAACGCTGCCCCATGCCCTGTTCTTGAAGACATTACAGCTACTGTACTCGTTTTATGGACATGGGACTCCTCTCAATGGCAAGGGTTTGATAAGAAAATGACAACAAAACATTTGGTATATAGATAGTTATCTTTATTTATCGTAAACAAAGTCATTAATTGATTGATTGAAACATTAAAGGAACGATGCTGTTCTCTTCATTCTTGTTAAAAAAATATTAATCCAATTCCAGAAAATTTCAATATGATAACAATCTTTCTTCATTAAAGAAAGTCAATGTGATAGCCTCATATAATTCTTTTAAAACGAATTTCTAATCTTATACACCTTTCTAAAGGATTATATCGGAATTTTCTTTCAAAACCCTTCCCTTCTTATAGTAATGTTGTAATTACAAAATATTAAATTTATTAAATAATAATTGCTACAATAAATAACCTCATATAATTATGAATTGAATTGATATATACATGCATTGTCTAATCTAAAATCAAATGAGTTTAATTGCAACATGAAATCATCCTTGTTTTTTCTTCATTTGCAGAGTCTGTCAGGAATGTTCAGTATGAATACAATATTTCTATGTGCAGGAAAGTCAACAAAATTAAGCTATAGATGTATTTTCTATACAAAAGGCAGTCAATATCAAAACAATTTAATTGTAATATTAAAACATCGTTATTATTTTCTTCATTTGCAGAATCTATTTCCAGTAACGTTCACTTTGATTACAATCTTTCCTTGTGAAGGAAAGTCAATGTGAGTACCGTATTAATTTTTCTAAAACGAATCCCAGTTTCATACCCTCCTCTAAAAGAAGAAAACTATATTTTCTTAACATTTAATCATTCCTCGAAAGAAAAGCAGTTGCTAAGAAAGTGAAAAGAGACGACGTCCATTGCAAAGTTGGTTATATAAAAAACGCCTTTTTCAGAATAACGCCGGCTTAAGTAGATTAGGATTAAGCTAGACGTCGACATTTCGATTCCTGGAAAAGTTCCAGAAACGCCATTTCATTTCTTTAAACTCGTTTGAGTTTTCTTATTTCAGAAGACCGAGTTTTAATCTCATTTAAGCGAAAAGTGTGTCACGACTTCGGCTATTACATGAATCACAGATCAGAGCTACGGTTTTAAAATTACAGTGAATTTGAATTTCTTTCGAAGACGGTCTACATTATTTTTGTCATTAGAAGAGTTCTAAACATAATTGAAACATCGCAACATTTGAATATTTTTTTCGAGGAATGTTTTCATCCGTAGTAGCAGAAAATGCGTTTGGAAAATGAGCTGTAATTTTGAAGAGACGTTTCATTAATTCTTATAGAAGCATCTACGCGCGTATGTTTGTTAAAACTCGTTTTGTTACTTTGACTTACACAAATAATAGTATTTTTAAACTCTTAAAACTTTTTATTTGGTTGTCTATTTTTGATTTGTTTCAGAGAGTTAATATATTTCAAAAAAATGACAGGATGGTTACATACAGAAATATTAATAGTACTTGTGTTTAGTATTTTTATGAAGTATTTTTCAACTATCATGAATATTTAAAAGTCGTAAGTTCCACTGAAATATTTAAATAATTAATTTCAAATTTATTTATTTTTATGACTTCTAATTTATCTCAACTTTTATGAATATCATTAATTACTTTTGATTTAAAGACATCAAAGTTTTTCTTGACATTTTGTTATATTTTTTTTATTTCAAGTAGAAGAATTTTCATTTCTGTCTAAAATTTTTTCAGTAATGATCTTACGAGTTATCATATATTAAACATTAAAGTAGTTATTTTTTTCAAAATGTGAATTCTTTATTTCCGAATGATTTTTTAAAGTTTCTTATTATTTCATTTATTATATGTTGATTAAGGTTATTAACATAGTTATCTAATGCCCGTTTAATTCGTATCAATCGTTTAAAGAAGATAACTAATACATGGAATAATTAGGATTTGGCATCCTCATGATTAAAATCTCTAAAGAATTTGGACGAAGCGTTCAAGAATTCAACTATCAAATTACTATTTCTTCATCACGTTGTCTGTTTCATATTCCATTTATACTGAAGCTGAATTATATTAATTTTATAAAAATTCTTGCTAATATTGGTACTATTACACATCTAAAATGAGTACTAGCAGCATAGTTCAAATCAAACTGCCTTTGTTTGTGTCAAAATTATTATTAAAATTGATATTAAAATCTATTTGAAATGACTGCAAAGATTAATTTTCCAAAGCAAATTGAAGCTGTTAATGTAAATAGATTTCGTTTTCTTTATTGATACAATTCTTTATCTAGTGATAAATTAAATTATTTATAGACCCGCCGTAATTCTTTATTTCTTATTCTTCCATACTCAATTATATAAAATATGTTTCTTTCTAAAACTTTTGCTATCTTTAATAATTAAATGTCATCAATCATCTGTGAGTTTCAGTTAAAATACTAAGAAGAGATGCTTTATTATATTAATTTAAGAGAATAATTTGTACATATATACAGCTGATAAATCCCTAGAAAACATAAAAGTGACAAACAGTCAATTTGCTATGATTTATATAATCATCCTTTATCATGTATTTGTTCAATGAATAATTCGATATTTCCGTTTCTTTTACCATTTTTTTCGTTTCAAACGTTAACATTATAAACGACTATGAGTTGGTGATTAGCAACGGAAAATTAAGATAATTGACCTCATTATTTATGTTATCTAAGAAATAGCTTTTTTCATTTACTTTCAATGTAAGAATATAGTTCCTCTAATTAATTTGTTTTTAAGTGGATCAGCCACCAGTTAGGCTAGATTAAGGTAAATTATTACACTGGATAATTAGATAACATTATTCTTAGGAAATAACTCACCGCTTTATTAGTATTCATACAGTCATTTCTAATAATTCATAACAGTTAAAGAACTGTAGGAAGTTGATAACTAGTCGCTTAGTATCATTGAATAAGGTCGTCAAAATAAAAGCAATTTTGTTTCCTTTCCATCTTAATAGCACCATATTGTTAATAAATATTTTTCAAAATGTTCAAATAAGCAAATACAAGACGAAATAAAGACCTCGTCAAAACCTAAATGCGTCATAATCATCAAAGTAATTGCTAAAATTAATCTTCCATTTTTCTTTCGACGATACACTTTTCATATACTTAAGTTAATATTAGACGGTTTGCTTCTATACCTTCCATTTCCTTAGAAATTATCGATGTGGTATTAATTTAATTTTCTTAGCTTTTACAAGCAACAGGATTAATACAAACCAAATCTCTTTGTTGTCAAAATGTTTGTATTTGATAGAATTAAAATTTTAAGAAAAATAATGAGATTGTTAATGGCAAATAAATAATATCCACTAATAAGAATTTAAATATTTAATCCAAATGTCGAAGTTTTCCTTTCTAACAGCTACTGAGACCGAAAGAATTTTAGCAAAGATTAAATGGATTCATTAACAGATAATTTGTTCACTCATTTTTGATGAAAAATTCAATGGTAAGAGATTTTGGCGCAAGGACGACAGCGCCATCTTTGGCAATGATAATCTTTCTAAAATTAGGGATAAAAATACATACTGTGTTTCAAAAAACAATCCTCACAATAATCTCAGTTGCACTTCCAAGTAAAAAAGCTACAAATTAATGTTTCAAATTTATTAAAAGTACAATAAACGACAAATCTGTCGATTTTTATAACATTCCACCAAACTGAAGAGAAATAAAAAAAGATTTCACATGGCATTTTTAAATTTATCTGCCTGATTATTGAATTAATATTGCTTTATATTTGAGAATCAAAGGAGGATTTAAAACAGAAAACAGCCTTTCATTAATAATTGTCTGGAAAAGCTTTATTTAGTTTGACTGTTTTCAACAAAAAATTGCTTATTAAGATGCTACATTTATAAAGTTGGTACTCTTATTCAAAGCCGTGGATTATAATTTAACAAGTATGTATTACATTAGTTTAGATTAAATTTCAGTGCATTGTGTCATCGCCAAAGCCATGTCAAAACAATCACAATCAAACAGACAATTATAAATATTATTCTCCTCGTCGTATTTGCAACAAAATCTATTTTTGAATTCTATACAGTTCAAATTGAAAAGCTGTAAGTGAGAAGCACGTGAGGAAATTTATGTTTTCGCATAAATATTTAGTTGATACTTGGATTTCCAAGAGGACTTAAAATTTGAAACATTAAGAATTTTCGTTTCTGTAAACTAAGAAGTTTTTGTTTAGTAAGCTGTGTTTCTCAAAAGAGTCAAGATATATTAGAAAAGAAAATTATATATAAAGAGTTTGTTTTTTACTGAAACCAATTATACCAGTAAGAATTACGTTTTAAAGCGTGTGTTTGTAGTGAGTTTGCACAAGGGGTTGCGCAGGCATAATATTTGCTCAGAAATGCCTTTGGGAAAGTCTGAGAATATCTCTCTTCAGGTCGGAAAGGACCCCTCTCGCAATATTGGGTTGTGTTAAGAGCAAGAGTTTGAGTAGAGTATACACAAATACAAATCAAGTTTTTTTAAAGTTACTATTTGATACACATAAATAACATGTGAAAAATCTTCAAAATTAATAAAGCAGTTGCACATAATAGATATGTAGTACAACGTTAGACAGTTGAGGTTTAAATCTAAAAGAAGTAAAGCATTTCAGATTAAACTTGCACGCCAGATGTTTGAAAGGTATGAATTAAACAGCCTTTAATTGCATTAAGAGTTTTGGAAAATATTTTATAATGAAAGCTGAATATGCCCAGGAATGAAGATATTGCAATAAATACTAAAACTGTATAATGTCATTATGATAATTAAGACCCATCATTGCAACTATTAAAAAATCAATTGTTAATGAAGCAGTTAGTTGATAGGTCGATAATTTACCTAAGATAAAGAGAAGGTGTTAAAAATGTTGAGTAAAAATGTGCAGATTTAATAACATTATACTATTATGAATAATAGTATATGCCACCGACTATTCCGTTAAAAATGTTTTAATAACAATATAACCTTTCCTTAAAAGCATCAATTAAATTTTTAGGCTAGAATCAGTTTAATTTATTTTAATTCCCCTTACGCTGATACACGTCTTTTCCAAGAAAATTCGGAACAGGGAATAGTTTCTTTCCAACCTTTCAATGCACAACCCTTTAGTGACTAAATACCATTCAAGATCAATATTCCTAGCTGCTGTGAATCTCAAGAAACAGTATCAGTAAACAATTCTTACACTTTAGTGTAAAGTTGTATTTAATCTTCTCTTTTAGAAGCATATTTTATAAATAAAATTTTATATCACAAAGTTTTGTATTTCCAGTGCCACCGACTATTCCTTAAAAATGTTATTAACAATTCAACCTTTCCTTAAAAGTATCAATTAAATTTTTAGGCTAGAATCAATTTAATTTCGCAGTTTAATTCCCCTTATGCTGATAAACGTCTTTTCCAAGAAAATTCGGAAACACGGAATAGTTTCCTTCCTACCTTTCAATGCGCAACCCTTAGTGACTAAATATCATTCAAGATCAATCTTCCTAGCTACTGTGAATCTGAGAGGGAATAAATAGTGATGTCAAACTAATCGGAAAAGTGAAAAGCGTTCAGACTCTACTAACTTTGCTAATATGGTTAGCAATTACGAAAAGCTGGATTGTGTAGGCGCGTTACTGTACTCAGGTCATTACCGTAGCCATTGATTTCCGCTGATTTGAAGTTATGAGGTCAGCTTTGAAAGCTCTCCAGAAATTCCCTAGTATAAAGTATTCAAAGAGCATTGAATGATATTTTTGGACCTTTATTAAATGCGGATATCATCAAGATCATTGCATTATATACTCTGATTATTAAATCAGGGAGTTGTGGTTCTGCTTGTTTAACTTTTGATTTCGATTATTGCTTTTGTTTACACACAACTCAATTTAGTGTTAAAAAGATTGTGTAGGGAATTTAGATTTGATATTAAAATCTTTCATGTTTAGTCTAAAAAGTCTCAAATCGTAATCAATGACTAGGCTTATGTAAAAACAAACACTTTTATTAAAATAACATCATAGTCAACTCGACTAAAAGTTAAATCAAAATCTTTTAACAGATCAATATTCAAAGTTAAGCATTTGGAACATTCAACTTACTCTAAATTCCAATCCTATTAAATTTGGACGTCTGCCTAAAAGTAAATGCCTAGTATAGCTAAGATATGAAAAATCCTAAGAAAGTCATCAGTCAGCCATCTATCCAGTTAAAGTCAGCCATCCAGCTAGTTAAAGTCAGCCATCCAGCTAGTTAAAGTCGGCCATCCAGCTAGTTAAAGTCGGCCATCCAGCTATTTAAAGTCAGCCATACAGCTAGTTAAAGTCAGCTATCCAGCTAGTTAGCCTGTGAAAAACGGAAGAGAGACGCGAAGTAGCTAAGCAGGTAGGTGAGTGATTGCCGAGATGTATTGCTTGCTTGCTTTTATAGCGATACATTATTTACATAATCCTGAAAGCTAATCGATGATGTTGCAAATGCTTAGTGGCTAGAAGTAGTGAGAACCAACCTAAAAAAATGTCTGGATTCGGAAAAAGTTCGGACCTCGATTTAAGATCAAGTTTCCTAACAAGATTGAATAAAAATTTATACTTCCTTTGAAATAAAATTTTCAGTCAATGTCTCTTAAAAATATCTAAGCTTTAAGGATAATACTTTTTAAATTGCTCTCTGAGGGTTTATCTGTAATTTTGAGTCCTTGCGACGAGAAATACGTATAGTCTTACTGACTATGTATTTTTTCCTATCGTCTAGTAAAATTAGATAAAACCCAATTTAGGGTTTATTTTCCGAAATTGATAAATCAATTATAAAAGTTTGAAATATACCAAAGTCTTTTCAATACGAAGATTTATTTGAAAAAATTATTCAAATTTAATATTAAAACCTCTCGAAGTTATTTTCGTTTCTCTAAATTTTTAGGGCATTTTTCAAGTATTTGAAGTAATCATGTATATTTCAGAGAAGATAACAATATTAAAACTAAAAAGAAATCGGTTTTGATATTAACAACAATGAGTGTTCATAATAGAGTGGTGGACATAATTATAAACTCAAGAAATTTTCATTTTATTTTAATTATAATAAAATAATGATGAATAATTACAAAAATACACCTAAATTTATTATGACTCATAAATAAAATAAACAAATTAATGTTAATAAGAAAATGTGGAACTTTAAAATTTTAGCATTATGTGAAATCTGGTCAAATTTATAAACTCGAAATTATGAAATAAGAATTTTGAACTTGCACAATAAATGTAGGGTATTCTGATAAGTTACCTATGCTTGCAAAGTGGAAAAATGAATTGACGAAATCATCATTTGAAAATCGGTCCATTGGCAAGGGCTGGGGACTCTGTCAATATTTTCCCCCGTAGAGACTGAAATTCCTTCCGTATTCCCCATAGAGAGGTTTTCACCGTACGGACAAATCTTGACAGAGTCCCCCAGCCAAAACAACTGGACTGATTTCAACAATTTTTATTTCATATGAAAGATCGTGACCCCTAGATACATAATAAATGGTCGTCTCCCCACCCCACCCTCCACTTTCGAGAGAAATCGCAAAGACGCTACTTCACTGTACATTCTCTATCGAGAAAAACCTTTCACTCTTCAGCCTGATTGGGCTGATTTTGCTAATTTTTTTTCACGAATTCCTTTTTCCACTTTGCATAGTTTAGCTAATGGCATGGCTAACCACTCAGAATACCTAATATTTGTTATGCAAATTTAAATTTTTCAATTTATAATTTTGAGTTGATAATTTTCACCAGATTTCGCAGAGTGCTAACATTTTAGAGTTGCACATTTCTTGTTAACCCTCCGTCAGGCGCGTGAAATTTTGTTACACAGTTAGGCGTACGGGGTACATATGTTTCCCATTTTCTTTTCCTTTTTCCTAATGATATTTTTTCTGAGAAAGGATATATGAGTTGCAAATTAAAGAATAAACCTGTAAGAAATGCAAAAAAGAGCAAAAATAATTTTAATTTTAGGTGATTATTTCGAATATTTTTATAGAGAATACAAAACTACTATGAAAAATCACAACATTTTACATATACTTCTTGTAAATGCTCACTACAAGCTTAATTATGGCATTTTTATCATTTTTTTGGGTAGTTTTGTTTCTATTTCTTCCTCAATATTTACATTTACAGATATTAGTTAGTGACTTTCTTGTTTTTGTTCCTATACCGTTGATTCCTAACATAAGATTTTGTTTTTTTAATTCCGCTTGAAGGCGGGTGTTGTTCACATTTGCATAAAATTTGAAGTATAATAAGTATGAAACTGAAATTTTTGATGGCATCAAGTTGTTTCATATCTTTACCGATTTCATTGTGTTTGAAAATTACAAAAGCGTTAATAGTAGAGTTGTTTCAAAGATTGGAAGAAAGAACCATAATCCAATGACAAGTATTTCTTGAGGCATCGTTTCTCCGGCATAGATGAACTAAAATATCAAGTCCTTTTGTCATGTTATAAATTGTAACAATTTCAGTTTTTTTGTTATCACCTGTCGTCAATAGAAACTGAAAAGTGTGTTGTAAATAATTATGACACAAGCGTAGCCAAATATTAAAGACTTTACTTCTCGCTTCTTACATGGTAAAAAGTCTTTGAATATTCCCGTCTATTTAATATGTCCATATCGATGGACATCTATAATGTCCATAGAAATAAATTAATTGATGTCTTTTATAGAAGCTTTTTGGCACATTCGAAGCTATAAAACCAGTTATCCGCTGTTAAACTAGTTCTACTAGTTTCTTGGAATGAAATTCACTGAAATTATTACGGGCCGCGGTGGTCTAGTGGAAAGTTCTCGGCTTTGGGGGCCGGAGGGTTCCAGGTTCGAAACCCGATTCCATTGAAGATCCGTCGTGTATGGGGCCTGCTGCACACTAAATCATACGCAGTGGCCGAACGCTCCCGCGCTGGTGCGGCGCGGAAATTCGGAAAAGAGGTGCCAGCTCAGGTATCGTCCTCCTCATCTGACCGTGGTTCAAAATTACGAGGCCCGTCCCAAAATAGCCCTTGTGTTGCTTCAAAGCGGGACGTTACTATAACCAAACAAACACTGAAATTAATTAAAAAAATAAACAAAGCAAATTGCCATAAATTCACCCGGAAAGAATAATAAGTCGTTAAGAAAGTAGGCATTATTACAGATTCAGCGAAAGAACAAGAATAATCTTCTGCCAATTTTTGTTATACGGTTAGGTGCACGGGGTACACCTGTCCCCATGTGTCTTTGTGTCCTCTTATCTCCCATACACTAACCTTTTGAAATAGAATGGCTGTGCCATATTGTTCCTGATATTTTCAAGGACAGTTTGACCTCTAAACAATGAATGAAATTCAAATTGCAGCGGTTTGAAAACTAATAGAGGACACCAGTACCCCTCGCGACTAACGAAGGTTTTACATTAAATCTTCATATTTTATTTATGGTTCATAATAAATTTAGATGTATTTTTGTAATTATTTATCATTATTTTATTAAATCAAAATTAAGCTGATTTAAATTATGACTATAACAAAATGGAAATTTCCTGAGTTTTTATTTATGTCCACCAGTGTATGTGCTAGGAAAACAATAGAGATATAATTTGTCAAGTAAACCGGATTTCATTTGTTTTACTTCTTGAACTCTAAGTGCGTTTGAAGACATTATAAACTGTCTTTCAGACAATTTAATTAATAATAATAATTGATTCAGGTTGATTACTCGTTAAGAGGAGTAGAAAAAAAAGAAGTTTTGAAACTAGCACATTCAACTTCCATGTATGAAAATTAAATTTTGGCATTGGCCGTTGAATCTTTATACATAATACAATATCAAAATGTTTTCAGTCTACATACTTCTTCAAACATTCTGAATATCAATAAACTTTCTTTTTATAAAAAAACAAGAATATAAACAATTCCTAAACATTTGATTAAAAGTTAGTCTAAGAATTACTTAATCCTGTTTATCTCCATGTAACATTTTTACAAAGATTTAAATATCAAACATATACATAAGAAGGGTTTCTAGGAAACGACAAAATAAATATTGATTTACTTAATGTTTTAATATATATTTCCTTCATTACTTTGTTCCTGATATAATCAGTAATGGATGTCTTATATAGAACGTTAAAAGAATATAACTAAACAAACAAGAGTAAATTAATCTTTCTGTTCTCATATAACTCAAGCAATAATTCATTCTCATATAACTCATTTATTAATTTCTTCATATAGCCCATAAATTAATTCTTTCTTACATAAATCCTGTATATTCAGGTGTAGTCATATAGCACATGTACTGCAAGCAGACTGTTAATTTATTAATGATCTGTGCTTCGTTGCTTCTGACAGATAGAACTTTCTAAAGAAATTGATTATTTCGAAAAGTTAGCATAAATAATTAAGACACTGTAAATCGGTTTAAAAAATGGAATGAATCATACTATACCTAGAAAAAATTATTTTTAACAAAATTAAAATCAGTTCCTACTCTTTAAAAGTTTATTTAGGTAATTTTCAAACAGTAATATTACTTTTATGCTAGGCAGACTGATGCAACTAACGATACATTTAGTTTAGATGCATTAACTTTTGAAAACATGTCAGAAACACATAAATGAATCTACAGTCGTAAAAAGTTACTTTCTGTGTCATTCGCTTTTTTCTTAAATTTCTTTCCTTAAGAAAACCACGAAGACCTAAGTAACATTTGATGTCCATTTATGGTACTGAGATTTATTTTCTACTATTTATGGTAGGAATAATATTCGACCGGCAAGCACTTAAGTGGAAACTTCGAATGGAATTTTTCTTCTTTTTTATAATATATCCAGATGTACTTACAAAGAAATAGTAAATCAGCCAAATGGTTGAAGCAAATTTTATTATTATAGTGTATAGCAATTCTTAGGATTGAAAGCATTTCCGCAGTATAAATTTTTGAAAACTTTTCTCTTGATCTTTAAAATTGTAAATAAAAATAGAAGAGAAATATTGTACGAAACATCAAATATTCTTTTTCAAATAACGCGAAATATTTTTCAAAAGTAATTTAATGACTGAATGGAACTGATCTACGCAGAATAAAAAATAATTCTTTCTTCTTGAAATAAGTAATTATTTTGTCAATTCAAGAAAAAAATGGGAATATGTGTGACTTCAATTATAATGCTTTATGAAAACGTTTGCAAAATTTCAAAAAAATATTTATTTTCCCTTAAATTTCAGGGTTAGCTTAAAAACCATTTCAAATAAAAGAATTAGAATATAGGATATGATGTAGTCTGCATAAACAAAACTGTGATGATTTTTGAAACGATACGAAAAAAAACCTTGTGCTTGGTTTAATTACTTTATGATATATTGGAATATAATAAATACAGAGTGCTTCTAAACTCTTGCTACAATCTTTAGAGATTATAGAACACATTTATATTACTGCGCATCACAATGCGATGCACAGTTGGAGCTCAAAGCTTTGAAGCGTTAGAGGCGGTAGTTGCCGTACCTGAATGAATGAAACGGAAGAATGACAGAGAAGGAATAAATGAAAACCGATGAATTTCAGGAACAAGCTTCATGGAACAAACTGCTAAAATTGCCCAGATGTACAGTCATCGACATTGACTCAGACCATCGATATATTGATCGGAGTATCCAGGCACGATAGCTGCCGCTTCAGAAATCCTTGAAAAAAGATCCTCATCAGAATCGACGAAAATGTCATCATAGGTGATGCTCTTCATATAAGCCCACAGTAAAAGTTCAAGCATGGGAGACGGGTAACCAGACCATGCTGACCATATGACGCTCCGATTTGGAAACGTCTTCCAGCACATCGAAGGTAGAGTTTGAACCAATCACTATATGAAGAACAGTGCTTGCTTAGATGCGTTTTATCAAACCATAATCTCGTGCCAAGACTTTTGAAATAGCTGGCATAACAAGTAAATGAATATAAAATAAATTGTTAAAAACCCCACAATGGTAAAGTTAATTATAAGAAAAAATATTACTAAAAAAGATAGAACACATAGTTGCATGGAAAGCATTAGTGCATAATTAAATTAATCAGTTTGTAAAGTAACTGCATTTAAGGATAAGACTTATATTTAGGTTTTTGTTAGAGCTCGAATTTTTTTCGAGCAATGAGCATTTGGTTTGTAAAAACTCTTATCATATGCTTGATTTTTAACCTAAAATTTTTAAATATTGAAAAAAAGAAAGATTTTTTTGACGAAATTTTTGTCCGCATATATTGCAACCCAATCAATCTATGGTAACTTTAGGACTCAGTCATTTGAATGAAAAAACATAAGCTTATTCTTATTTTTTTCTAAATATAATCTTTCATATTTTCGAAGTACGAATTTTAAAAGAAATGTAAGTGGGAAAATGAAACACATTATTCTGTTATTTAAAATGAAAGAGACTTATAAGAACTTTAAACTTTTTAAAACCTTTTCGCAAAAACTGGTGGAAGCTTAAAAGATTAAAAAAATATAAAAAAAGGCTCAACTAATTAATAATCTTCGTACGAACGAGCGAACTTAAGATCCATAAAATAACTAGGACAAATTAAAAACACAAAAAATCTAAAAATATATAGGAAATACTAGAATTTAGATATTTTCAGAATATAACTGTTTCAAGGTTAACGAAAATCAAAGGAAATTTTTTATGAAAAATAAAAATGGGTCATTATATAATTAATCTTATTTTAACTCAAACAAATTTCTTTGAAGGGCAAACGAAAAATTTTAAAATGTCGATTAAACTTTTTGTGGAGCCTTTATTATTTGCAACTACTAATTTAAACAATAAGATTATATAATCAATTCCAAATAATATTGATTATTCTCATTAGTAAATGTGAACTTCGAATGTGCCCGTAGATTCAACTGTTTTGTTTATTCGTGCTTCGGACGCCACCTTCTTTTAAATGTAAGCAGCAATAAGTTTTTTTTGCAATTTCATTCACTTAAGTACCAAAAATAAATATTCCAAACATCCGTAAATAACGTTAGTTATATTGATAATGAATTACAAACCTTAAGAGAAAGGAAAGCACAGAACTTTTTAAAAGTATTTTTTACTTTGCTCTGAGGCGAAGAGGAAAATAGCCATGTCCGCTTACCTTTTTAAAAGATAAAATAGAATTCAAGTGGGAAATTACCCTTCACATCTGTTGGGGTCAGCTTAAAATCAGATTATTCATGTTTATATGCGTAATTTCAAAAGGTTCCATAGAAAAAATAATCTCAAGATTTTATGCCAAAATTTTTGTTTATTCACTTTAGAAGCTAATTTTTCAGACCTTAAATATAATCGTTCAAAATAGTAAGGCTGTTAAAAGGTTAAACTAGTTTAAAGACGTGTGAGATAAAATATTTAATACAAAGGGCCACATTCTTTGCAAACTTCCTAATATTTACTTAAGAATGAAGTTTTCAAAGTAATTAAATAAAAAAATCTTTGAATTAAAATTTTAGTTTCAAAAATAATATGAATTCTTCTAAGCAACTCATTCCCTTACATTCCACTCAGCAAAACCATGTCTCCTTTTTAAAAACCAAGCAATATATATATTTTTCATCTTGGAGGTGCAATAAAACGGCAAATGTTCCAATGCAGTATTAATAACAATTAGTTTAACTCCCTCCCTACCTCCCAGGCAGACACATAAGAAAAACTCTTGCGTTTAACATTTGTACTTATTCATTCAGATGTGAAAAACTTCAGTCTCTTGAAACAGAAATGTTATTGTGATTAAACAAGAGCATGTTAAACCTTAAAAATTCAGATGAATACGAAAGTTCCCATATTTGGAACGTCATGATTCTGAAGCTCTACTACTTTCTGATTACTTTTATTAATATCATATCTTATTAGTTATTTCCTTTGATTTTTCTCTCGTATTGAGCTCATAATAATTACAAACCGTGGCATTGCTCATTGAAAGTTACATATTGCAAAAATCTAGCAATCTATCTGATTTTAAATAAGCCATGTGCCAGTGTTATTGTATCATCAAAAAGAAATGGCAGTTTTTTTTAAATATTTTTAACCATAGCGAAGTAAATATACATACATGAATGTATTGAACATATGGAAAATAATTTAAAAATGAATTGCAATTTCAAAAATAGCAAAAATAATTAATTTGAAAATTATTATTTTTATTCAAATATTTTTATTAAAATAAATTACTTTATAAATGTAATAAGCAAATTATTTTATAATCATTATTATACGTATTTTTCTAAACTGATTTAAAAATGACAAAACCATGACTGACGCAAATACAAAACATTGCGCAATGACAGTTTAACATGATGTACAGTGCTTTCTACAAGGAAGAATAAACATGAAACTTAATTCAATTTTATTATTTTAAGACTTTAACCACTAATTATTTCAAGTCTAAATTTAGTATTAACTGCAACGAAACAAAGGTCGATTATTATTTATTCTAGTCATAGGTAATAAATCAGATGGCATAAAAAAATTTGGCTGTCAGAAAGCTTCGTAATATTGTCTTCAAAAACAATACTCTGGTCTTAATTTGTTAATCGAGTATTGCTGTGATTATGCATTAAAAATATGTTCATAAAACTGTTCTTCACTTCTTGGATAATAGTACAACTGCTTAAAAATTTCATATTATTTTTATAAAACGAAAATAAAACTTATTTAACATTATTTATATTGTCTTTATTGAAAATATTAATTTCAAAATAAATTAAAGTTGAATTCTAAGCAAAAATCTTCCATCGTCCAAGACTGACTAGTGGCAAAGTTCCAAACTAGATTTTTCTGAGCTATATTATAAATCTGTAAGCTTTTTTATAAATTACTGGAGCCACATTTTCTCCATAACTGAGGCACATGAAATGAAATATTATTTCTTATCTATAAGTCATACATGTGTAAAATATCCAAAAAATTACATGTGTGAAATGTTGCACTTAGTTGTTTGCATTAATTGAAATTGTAATTTCTTAACATTCTTTCTCTAAAGAAATAATAAATTCTACTTTTTAAATTTATATTCGCCTAAGTTATCTATCTGGTTCACACTTAGCGAGATTGAATTAAAGGATATTGCATTTTATCGTATAACTAGTTGCATATTATACGATGAAAAAATTTTAAGCTAGAAAGAAATCTACTATTTCCAAATTTTAAAATTTAAGTTTCTCACACTTTTCTCGCTTTTAATACACTTGGTTTCATATGATTTCCATCTTATATTACAAACAAATTACGAAGTACGATTGATGAAAAAAGTGAAAAAAGTGTCTTTGGAATAAATAAATTGTGTTTATTTAGGAAAACAAATAATTGACAACACAGACACGATTTGATGGAGTTTTGTTCAAATTCAGATGAAAATTGCAAATTTGTAATTAAGAAAATTGCATCAAGGAAATGAAATCCTTACCGAAAAGAAGAACCATTGCATGCAAATGAGTTTGTTAGAAAAGCCCATTTCTGTTGTTTGCGACTGCATTTATGGTCCATCCCACGCGACAGAATTTAGTTTTCTTAAGGTATTTTCTCCCACATGGGTAAGAAAGTGTAATAAACGCATTTTAAAAAAGAAATGTTGTACACTTTCAGAATAAAGAATTTCGTCAGGCGTGTTGCAAGGAACAGGAAGATAATTTGATACAGCATTATTTTTTTTCTCAAACTTTAAGAATATCATTGGAATGAGAAATTTTCAATATACAGTCAAACGGTTTGTACACTGTCCGACCTGAGATTTCTGAAGAAATTGAACGAATGGAACAAAACTTGTTCAATGATTGGTATACGATTCAATACTAGGTACAGGTTAATTTCTTAACAAAACATTTGTAAAAGGTTGATTTAAATTTCATACTGAAATGAATTTTTCATCCTTTTTTTTCACTAAACTAGTTTCATAATTGTTAAGATTAAATTCTGTAATCGTTTTTTACACACTTCGTGATGTGCTAGAGTTCGAAATTTTGTAGAGTTGTGTTTTCTAGAATACAATAAAAGATTTTAATATTTTTTGAATTTATAAAGAGTTAATCGCTTAAATTTATTTAAAATTTGATTTCATATGCCTGGAGATTCTGGTAATAAATTTGAGGAAAAATTTGATTTCAAGAATCCATAATATTTACAGTAATGAATTATGAAATACATTAAAAACTGAAAATAAAATGTTTTTAAAAACAGACATTTATTAATGTATAAAAAGTAGAAAATTTCATTTCTATCATAAGAGCGCCAGGCGCTGAAACTGTTTCTATAAAGAAATACACCATCAATGAAAATTAAAATAAAGAAAATTCCTAAACATTAATTAAAAATTAAAATTATTTATAAATGTGACTGAAATTCCAATTTTCTTTTGAGTATTTCTTTCAGCGTGTGACGTTCTCGTGATTTTGTGTTGACTTGCATGTTTTTGATAAAATAAGTAATTTCTAATATTCAGTTTGCTAATAAAAGCGTGTTTAAAATATATTTTCATTTTTATCATCCTAATTTTGACAGAAATGTTCTAAAAAGTATTAACAAAGAGAGTTCCATCTACGGTTACAAGCCAGAATCGCTTCGAAAAGTGTAGTGTTAGGTTCTCTTTAATTCTTAAGGGAAAAGTACGAAAATTAAAAGAAATCAAAATGGGAAAATAAAACACATTATTCTGTTATTTAGAATAAAAGGGACTTACATGAGCTTTAAAATCCTTTCTTAAACCGTTTCGCAATAACTGGTAAAAGCTTTAAAAAATTAAAGAATTGTAAAAAATACTCAACTAATTAATAATCTTTGTTCATAAACAAGAGAACTTAAGATCCATAAAATAACTATTGTTATATCAATTTGCTTTCAGTATTTCTTTCAGCGTCTAACGCTTTCATGATTTTGTGTTGACTTACTTGTTTCTGATAAAATAAGTATTTTTTAATTTTAAGTTCAATAATAAAAGCGAGATTACAATTTTTTTTTCATTTTTATTCTCCTAATTCTGGCAATAATTTATTTAACAGGAATGGACAAAAAGCGATCTCCGATTATAAGCGAATAAACCAGAATCGCTTCTACCAGTGTAGTGTCAGATTCTCTTTACAATGGAAATTCAGTGAAGGATGGGCAGTCTAAATATCTTTATAACTGAGGAAATAGCTTAAAATTCATATTAATACTAAGCTACCTAATTTGATAACAATATGCATCTTGAATAAAATACAAATCGTCGCTTAACAAGCAAGACCACCAATCTCAATTCTTTGAAATTTCAAAGAGGAAGGAAATACTCAATTTTTCACAACCAATAACGAATATTTCTAACTTTTTTCACATCTGGTAGAACTTTCACTCTTATGTTCATATGAGATTTTAAAAAATCTGATATATCCGTCATTGGTTGGGAAAAATTGAGTATTTTCTTCCTCTTTGAAATTTCAAAAAATTGTGATAGGTGGTGTTGCTTGATAAGCGACGAAATACAGAAGTGATAGATTTATTCATTAATTAGCACTAGCTCACTGAAATTTCATGAGAAATAGATACTCCAAAAGGAAGAGACTGTATCAGCTGCTAAATATGTTGAACATTTCGTCAACTTCTGATTTAAACATTTTCCATTTATATTTGTCTTTTTTACGTATGGCATTACACACAATTTTATAAATTAGTAGTATAATGAAATTTATTATTGGTAGTTATATTTCATGAATGGCATTTTAAAAAGCTTTTATTGATCATGTTTACAAATTTCCTCACAGAAATTCTATACAATTGAAAATTGTTGAATCTATATAGCAAATATAAATTTTCGCGTTTTAATTAATTCCTTATTTCAAACAGGATACAGTGGGTGCCAAAATTGTGGAAGCATTTTGAAATTTGCACATTTATTTCGAAGGCCTTCCGAAAGGCTAAAGGAATTTTCCTTGAACTTCGACCATGTAAAAAATAGGCTTAAGCACACAATTTACATTAAGATTTAGTCACGAGTGCATTTAGGGGATGGACGAGAAACTGATGAAGACGAAATGGGATTTTGGCTCCCCCCGTTTTAAAGAATGCTGATAATGTTTTGCAGCTTTCATCGATTATTTTGTGTTATGTGCGCAATATTTACATGCATTTTTGTAAAAATAGCAAGAATATTCGGGAAAATTTAAAGATTTCTTTAAAAAATCCAAATTTTCCGCATACGGAGTTTTAACTTGCAGACTTTTAAAAGAAATTTATTATTTATTCCACCTTACAAAAATGTACTTTCAAATACTGGCTAACACTGTAATACACAAAGCTTCAATCAAAGAAAAAAGTATATGTGCTCATCATCCGTCACAAATTAAAACAAAGAAATCTGATATAAAATATGTCAAACCATTAAATAAACCATTTTTAATTCTTTGTTACGTTAATATCAGCAAATTTCTCTTCAATACTTGAAGGGGTAAGCCGACAGGAAAATCCGCAAAATGAAACCGATTAGCAGAAAAAAAGACAGCTATGAAACATTTTGTAAAATTGTCTCATTAAAAAATTTTGTATAGTCACTTTTGATGTATCGGGATTTCATTCTTTTCTCAAAAAAACATCTACTTTCAATTAAACTAAATTATTTCGAGTAAAAAATATATCGTTTAAAAATATTCCTCTCAGAAACAACACTGCTAATGGGAAAGTGGTTTTGTCTCTCCCCAAATGCTCTTAAATTCTAGAGTGTTTCATCCATTTCAATTACCGTAAAAGCTTATTAAAAGCCTCAGAGTGAAGGCTTAATTACTTGATATAAATTCTCTTCAAACATTTTTTATTGTTCTTTGTCATTTTTATCTACATTATTTTAATTAATCTACTAGAATATGAGGATTATGTAGTTATTTTCTGATCTAATTGAATAGAGTAGAACATGAAATGGACGTTGCGACGATTTAACCTTCTCATTAGTGTCTACATGATAAAAATTAATTATATATATCGCAGAGGACTTTTGAAAGCATTGTATAAATAATTAAACAATTATATGGCTTTATTTTTTTCTTGAATCACAAAATACTTTTTATTTGCAATTTGTTGATTAAATATTTGTTTACTTTCAAAATTCTCGGACCGCGGTGGCCTAGTGATAAGCTTTCGGCCTTGGAATCGGAGGGCTCTGGGTTCCAAACCCGATTCTTTTGCAGATACGCCCTTGCGCGCTAAATCATACGTAGAGGACAAAGCGCTTTCTCGCTGGTACGGTGCGAAAGCTTGAAAGGGGGCGCCGCTCTTGTCATCTGACCACGGTTCAAAATTACGAGTTCCGTCCCAAAATAACCCTCGTGTTGCTTCCAAACAGGACGTTACTATAACTAAACTAAACAAACTACGTTTAAAATTCTAAGCAAACTAATGCTGATTTTATAACTGATCTCTCTTGCTTTTCGGTTTTCGTTTGTCTAAAAATATTTTCGTTCGACAGGCAACATATTTTCCAGAATGATGCATACAGCTTGACAGCCGATTTTCCATTTGTCGCCAGTCTGAATTTTCTATATGCAATCTGATTCCATCAAATATCCGCCTCGTACCCAAGGCTGGTTCACATGAGATCAGACGGGATTAAATGCACTTCCGCTCGTATGGGGTGAAAGTTTGGGGAAGTGTGCTGGTTCAAGTTTCTCTGTCATCATCTGTCTGCGGTTGAAAATTATGAAATCCAGCCCTATCGAAGTTCCAAACCTATTGATCCAACCGAACTAATCTGATCATCTGTTCATAGTATACTTTGTCAAAAAGTTTTAATGAAGACCAAATTTTAGAATAGGATAAACTGAATATGACTGTCATGTTTCTTTAACCTTTTATATGAACTTAAAAAAATAATATGAAGTTAACGAAAAAAAAGTTATTTTATTTTTTCTTGATTTATTGACTGATTTTGCTTAAATATAGAATCATTTTCATCTGGAACATATTTAAAGGTGATATGTAAAAAGTAGCAAAGCATTGACTATATTATTTGCCGTCTAAGGAAATATCGTGCCATCATATAGAAAGAATATAGAACACAGATGAAATTTCAAGAACAATCATAATAAATTTACTCGAAATAATCATGCAAAAATATTTTAAATTCTTAAACATGATGCGGAGAATTGTTTGTTTAATAATATATACAGAAACTGATAAATCAACTGATGATAATATTGAGCGAGATGCTTAAGGCATAAATAGGGAATTGGTCAATATTGAGCTTCATGTTTAGAAATATATTGCCTGGTTCATAATATATATCAATGTCATGAAAGTCAAAAAATGTTGAAATAAAATGGAGAGACTGTAGTAAATCGGTAAAAGCGTATAGATGCTCATCAGGGTAAGAATGCTCAGAATCAGTTTCTGCTATGTTTGTTTCTTATTTGTTATATATATATATATATACAGACTCAGTAACTTTAAAATTAATTTTTTTCAATTAAATTGCACTTAAAATAAAAGAAATTTACGAGTATATAATAAATCTGGATTTGATATTTACTCTTGCAGTTTAGTATGGTACAGAAAATTAGAGAAGTAGTATGGTACCTTAGTATTTGGCTTTGCAGTTTAGCAGTTTTACAAACTAGCAAATTCATTATCTATTTGTCTTGATGCAGAGCGTGATGATAGTTTCACCCATTATCTTCTGCTTGTGCTTGTGAAAAAGATGCTTTCATTTGATTTGTGTCTCTATTAGAGTTGTATCAGGAATGTTTTAGGTTTGCATATTGAATCCTGTAAAATCAAAATTTAAATTCACTTTATGCATAGCAGAATAAGTCAAATAATAATTTCAAAGGGGATTTAAAAATGATTCGCTTTGGCTGAAACACTATATTGAAAGAAATTTTTTATCCTAGAACCTAACTAATAAATTGGTTGGTTGCGTGTAATATAGTGACTGAGGAGCATCGACGAAGTGATTTATATTTTTAATGTCAGCATAAAGTGGTTACACATTACTCAAATCTTTCGAAATAAGAGAAATTTTGAAAAGCGCGAATTAATGCACAGGAATTTTCATTTAAAAATTTTATATTATTTTCTCAAGCTTGACGCTGATAATTTTTTATGCATTTAATGTTAATGTCATAAATCGCTGATCTGAATTGAAATAATGATTTAATGACCTCCAGAAATCTAAATTAAAATATCTCAATGTATTTTTGTAAAACTTTCAGGTGATAAGAATTGCATCAGTTTCAGTACTTTTATACTGAAGGGTGGTAGGAATTAAATTATCTGTATTCAAGGCTGTGCAGAGGACAAACCACTAGTCTTAAACTAGAGGAAAATCAAATGATACAACACAAACATTTGGTAAAATGTATCATCTTTTAATTTACAACTTTTTCCTAAATTAGCAGTAAATATGTTGACATCTGATTGCCCATGGCTATTGTTAGTATCCATTGTGCTCTTATATCACTTATAATCCATAGCTAATATGCATCGCTAATGCAATTTATTTATGTTATTTGCCCCTATAGTTTATTTTTATAGCATTTGTTTCCTCAAACTCTGAAATAACTCCCAGGAGATTTGGCGATTCTTTGAACTTCCACTTTTATATGCAATTGTCTGAATAGAAAAACTTTAAAATTGTCCGCCTTTACATTTCATACAGACATTTGAGGTTTAATTCCTCCAACTTCAAAGAAAATTGAAATTTATGCGAATCAACAGAAAATTCTAAATGAGTAAACTCCGATAACTCAATAAATAGATCTCTGTAGATCCTATAATCACTTTACTGTATTGCGCTCACAGACGAATAACGGAATAGTCAAGTTTAATATCCTAATGGCGTTCGTTACAAATTGCTACTGGCAGTCTAGGTTAAGTCATAGGTGGGAATATGTATGGCTTAGATCAGTCTTTCTCATGTAACATCATGACTGCTGCAAACAATTGAGAGAATATCAGTTAAGACTTGAAACTAATAGTTCATCCTTTGACACTGCTCCGAATCGGTTGATCTCCTTTTAAGCGGAGTCGATGAGAAATTGTTTAGTTGGCAGTATTGTGTTAAAGATTAGAAGTCTAACAATATATGTTATCGTTCATCGTTAGTCGTTGCACAACCGACTTTATAATAAATATACATCAAAGGACGAATTCATCTTATTGAGTTAATTGATTAAGAAATATATCAAGATTCGGATAAATATCCGGCTAGGGATTTATCAAGTACGTCGTTTAAATTTGCATTGGTATATATATTACTTGAAGTATATTTGGAGAGTACTTGGGGGAAACATGATATCAAGATTATATTAAACAAATTTGGTGTTTGACAGCTTAATGTAAACAATTTGAATAATATATTCTAGAAATTCCACGCGTCTCAAATCCTTAAACTTTGAGGATTAAACTTAGTGAATCAAGCCAAACTTATCAATATTAGTAAAAATTTAAATTCCTCAGAATTAAACATTTACTGAACACCAGAAATTCTGTCTCTAATATCAACAGTGGTATGAATTAGGATTACCTAAGCGTTTGGGAACGATAAACATTCGCCTTAGGATACTTGCTTATTTTTCAACAACTACACAGAAATTTTTGATAATGAAAACCAATAGATAATTGATATATCTTGTATTTCTCTCTTATATTAACAGTAGTATTTATAAGTATACTTAAAATGTTCTGAAAAATAATACTATTTACCATTAGGAACTTAACATTTCTTAAATGACCAGACAGACATTTGTGATATTAGTGACAAAACATATCGATTTCTAGAGATAAAAAAAATCAATTTCTACTGAAGTAATTTTTTCTCTTTGAAAATGAGACATATTCACAAGAAAAGAGAATTGTCACAGCATATTTCTTTCTAGTAAAATTCAAATTATTAAAACAAGATACCTTAAGATGACATAAAGGGATTTTTAAACCTTTTTTTCAGCATTAGATACATCTGCGACAAGTTGTTATTAGAAAAGTTGTTCCAAACTTTTCCCAAATCAAAAAATATTGGAATCTGCTGCTCTTTCGAATATTTTGTATAAGAAATTGTATTGTTAGAATCAAGCTTTACTTGAATATAGACGATAGAGCTGATCAGATGATTCTCCCAGCTGTTTTTGAAGTTCCTGAAAGCATAATAACAGAAAATTAAATACATGTCTGAATACAAATAAAACTGAAACCAATAGATGGCAAAAGGTAACAAAGCATAACTGTGATTACCAAATAGCAAAATCTTTTAACAGTTTCTTAATTTTTTGACGCTGCAAGTAAGATATACTGACGAAATTTATTTATAATATTTCATCAATATTACTGTATATATGAAGGTGCTATAACGACCTATCTCCAATCAATTAACTAAACTAAATTGAAAATATTTTAATATTTTAATGATTAGCATCGAACAATTTTGGAGCTATCATTCTGATGAAACTAATTTCATATTTTCAGATCGCACTGTTTTATTTTTTGCGTTCGGTATTCAATCCATTGCCATTTCATTCTGTAAGAATATAAGAAGCGTTGAAACGAATGACGTAGGAAAAAGATACATGTCGCGATTACTTTTGAAGGAAGATAAATAAGAAAATATGCTAAAAATTCCTCCCCTTTAAACAAAATGGTATTAATCTACATTATTTTTTTCAAATATCTTAGTTACTTATAATGATCTGATTATTCATAATTTAATAGCAGCAAGGCTACAGAAGATCTTTTGTAGCATATCGATATATGCTTTATCGAATATTTTTAGTTAACTTTAAATAAATTTACATCTCTTGTATAACATAGTGCATAGAATGTTTAAGTGGGGTTTGAAGGCATTTGAAAGAGAAAGGTAGCACATACTAAGCAATTAAAAGAATAATACTACAATTGCATTTGTTCTCCAGTCTCCTCTTTATTTTTTGTATCTTAAATAACAAATATTCAATTATAGTCTTTTAGAAATGCTTTAATTTTCTTAATCACTACATATAAATAAAAATTACGGACTGTTTTGAATATCTGAATTTACGATAGCCATCGCATTTTTAAAATTTCTTCAGTGTCAGGGCATTGTCCACTAAAACGTTGTACGTGTCCAACCAATTCATACCATTCATAAAGAACACTCTTATATGAATGGCCCAAATCATCTCATTAAATGCGTGCATAAGGTATTCAATGCAATCTAATGCATGTTAATAAAGCCAGAGAAAGACGCAAATTCATTCAAACCTACCTATATTTGTAAGCTAATCAATGTTCTCTTTGATACTTAAATAAAATTAATGCCCATTTCAAATACGCCAGGCTTTGATTTTTGACAGCACATTCTGAGATCCGTATTAATGATGAGTTTGCGTCCTTCCCAAAGAGCATCCATGCGAGATCTTACCTCGATATGACGAGACACCCTTGCATCAAGCCGATTGATCTCTCTAATACAGACGTCGTTTGCATAATAGATGCTTCCCTCGTGAAACGCGTTTCGGCTTAACAAGCACATTTGGTAGCGAGCATTTATCCAAAGCTAAGCACAAAGCCAAGTTTAAACATGCATAAGCAAAGGGGTGTATTTCTCTGATTAACTTTAAAAATCTGCTCGTTAGATGGAGGTTTGCAAAATTCAAAATTGCCAATCATTGTTTATTAAGAATTTTATGGAGCGTCGCTTAAATGTTTATGTGGATTTCATTAGAATCAATTTCTATCGTGGTCATGTTTATTCCGATATTTAAATTGCGTACTGAATTCAATGGCTAATGAGGGATTAAATAAGCAGTACTGCATTTTTTGTCTGTATATTAAATCAGAATTTGATTCGTATAATTTTTAAATTTTAATTAGCTATTATTTAAATTTTATGGACTAAGGCATGAATAAATAAATGCCAAATAAAAATTCTGACCTTCATCAGAATCATTTTCAGTTACATTCGGCTTCATTCCAGTCCTAAAATTGAATTGTGTGTTCCATACTTTGATCGCAGATAACTATGCAATGCTACAAATTTTCTAATAAATCTTTATTAAGAATTTTCATAGATTGTCATGTGAATATTTATTTGAATAAAACCAGTTTCTCATATGCCCAGACTATTTCAATCATTAAGTCGTATTATACATTAATTTTTCCAAACAAAGTTAATTACCCAATGCTCAGTTTTGGGATTTATAGAATGTTTTTGTTTATAATAATGTGTTACAGAAGACTGCGCTTATTATATGCTTATCAATAACTCAATAAGTGTTTTAATATCATTAATATATTTCTTTTTAGTGCATTCTAAGCATAAACATAAATACATACACAGACAGAATATATTTCGGTGAAAAATTTTATAAATTTTTTCATTAGATGTGGAATTGAAACGTTCAAAATTTTCTAATAAATTTTTATTAAGAATTTTATAGAATGTCACGTGAATATTTATTTGAATAAAACCACTTTCTCATATGTTTATACTATTTCAATCATTAATTCGTGTTTCACATTAATTTTTCCAAGCAAAGTTAATTACGCAATGTTCAGTTTTGGGATTAATAGAATAATTTGCTTATATTACGTTTTTTACTCTAAGACAAATACTACGTTTCCTATAGTACTGTGTTTATTATGTTCGACATTAACATACGCGGTGTTTCTAAGTTTTTTAAATTACTTTATTATGAATGCTAATGAATCGTCACAGGTATAACCACAAGTACAAGCAATTTCATGCATTCGCACATGAGATCATTCTCTGATTAAATTTAAAAAATTTCTGATGGGGAGGGTGAGCATAAAATTTAAAAATATTCATCAGTTATTATTACGAATTTTATTTCATTTTTATTTTATTTTTTCGACAGTTATTAATCTGACTAAACATTGGGTGGCAAAAAGTTTTTAAAATAAATATTTGAATTTCATTTGATTGTGTTGAAATCCAATTCCAACCATTAAACTGTATTGAGCATTTTGTAAGTAAAAAGTAGTTAAATAATCAATTACTGCATGATTTTATTTGTCACCTTTTTCTTTAGAATAGAATGTGTAATACCTAGTGTTACCATACATCCGAGATTTGCTCCGGACAGTCCGGATTTCAAACTCACTTCCGGACTAGTATCCGGATCTTCAAAATGTCCGGATTTAGCCATTGAATGCGGCGAAGGACAAATTTGGTTGTAATGGAGAAAATCTGACGTATTCGGAAAAGCTAACGTCATTCCGCCAATTAAAGAAAATTCATTGTTTACACTGTTTACCTCCATTGTTCATGATAAGTTGGACGAACCTTTTTATCCAGAGCCCAGCTCGAGAGGGAAATTTAAAGGTTGGTTATTTTTGTTTTAATCTGTTTCTCATTAATATAATTTTGAATTCCTAAACATTAATAAAAATTGTATCATCTTTAAATTTTGACATCTTAATTTTTTTGCAGCACCTGTAACTCTGTGCTAGCGATGTGGAAAACGGTCTTTGACTGGCAGTTTTTAGAATTTTATTCTATACATTGACCCTTCAACAACCTTCCGCACCGACTTGTCCGGGTTTCAAACAAAAAAGTTATGATAACCCTAGTAGTACCTCTATTAATCAAACAGCATATGTTTCAGAAGCTTTAAAATATAAATTTCTAGTATTTGAATCAAGTGAATTGAATATCAAAGTTAAGTTGCCATATAGATTTTAATGCAGACGAATGTATAAATTTCAGCGGAAATGGATCATACTGTGTTTTCAAATGTTTTAGGGACTACGGAAGAAATTTTCCAGTCCTAATTTATTGCATAAATTTTGACTTTAGCGGTTTCTATTTTATATCAAAAATTTTCACTTAAAATGCTATTTTTATTTTCAGATATTTATAGCAAAGAAATAAAATTATAAAACCCAGAAATTTCTAAGCCCTTTTCGTAAATTTTAATCAAATTTGTATAAAAAAATATCATGATTCTTATCACCAGCCTCATTTTCTAACTAACGAAAGGACTTAAATATTTCTACGCCGGAAACAGCAAGTTTTGTGTTATTATTTTTGCCCAAAATCACTTTTGCATGTTTCAGCAATAAATTTCAGGATTCTTAGAAAAACGCCTTATCTCCTAAATGATGAGATTCGCTACATTTCTACTTAGAACAAAAATTCTTGTTTTTGCCAACATCGTTTGTGTGAAAAGTTCTTGCGTTTATTAATTCCGAAGTTCCTTTCGTAATTTATGCAACATATTTCATTAGTGAATAGGCAGAGTCAAAAGGGGAACTTGTAAAGCAGGTGTGTAATATTCGCGTTGAGTAGAATTTAATAACAGTAACGATGTTTGGAAAGCATATCTGCATTCGTTATTATCTACATTAAATTTCACCAAACACTTTTGTCAAACTCGGAAGAAGACGAGGAAAGACTCAGGAACAAAGGATCTTATTGAAAATTTGAAATATGACGGATTCTAAAAAGTTTATGATTTAGGGTTTCAATAATTTATAATGGAGTCTTAACTTGAAATATAAAAATAAAATTCATAAACGAAAAGCTATGCTTAAAGCTATGAGCTATGCTTTTGATTGAAATCTCAATTGATGTATCGTAGAATATCTAATTGTTTGTTAACAATGAACCACACAAATGCAGATATGCATTTTTAAATTGCTGGCATTGTTTCCCTTTGTAAATTTAATTTTTAAATATTTTATAATTCATTAGAAATAATTTACCTATCATCTTTTTGGTTGAAATCAGCTGCAGTTTTTACTAGAAAAAGTTTAAAAATAGTACGAGGATTTTCAAAATTGCAAAAGAATACACTTTAAGGTTCCGATTTTTTTTTTTTGTATTTCTTACATTGCTTACATTAATTTCTAAAACTATATACAATAACGGTTGAATAAATGAAAGAATATTACAGTGCAGAGAATGATTAAATTTAATACGCCCAAAATTCTAACAAAACAGCACTTTCTAATATCAGAAAACGTTCTTTTAAATGAAAGCATCATAAAATGATAAATATACTGATTTAAAACACTGAGTTTACTGTAGAATACTGTAATATTTCAACGAATCAATATTTTTCTGGTACACTTAATACAATTACGACTAAATAATTTCCGATAAGATAATAATAAATGACTCAGTGAGTATAGATTACTTAAGAGCAGCGTTAGAGACTTTCCAAATAATCTATAATATACATTACATATTTTTCGGTCTTTCCTTGTTGAAATTAATTCTTAATGGTGTTCAGAATGGGTATTCATATTTTTCTGATATAAATCGTAAAGGGTATTCCTACAAAATATAAAACATTTGCCAATTATAATCGCAGTTTTTGGCACTAAATTGTATTTCTTTATTAAATAGAGTAAAAAGGAATGACTTGTAATTTCAAGATTTTTATTATTGATTTCCGTGATGATTGCTTACCATATCTTGGAAATTAAAAATTAATGGGAACATATTTTATTCTACTGTGATCAAGTTATGTAAATGATTTTTTATGTACTTTTGCGAATTTCCTATTTGCCAAGCGGAAACTTATTTTTTAACATCCACAGAAATATCAAGAACAACTCCAAGGTTTCTCAATTTAAGCAAACATTTTAATTCACTCATAATGCATCGAATCATGCATTTGATAGGCAAATTATATTTTTACCATATCTATATAATAAAGTATAGTCAAACGCAAAGTACTAAATTTTATTTATAATTATAATGAATGAACAATACAAGATTTTCAATTTAGCAATACAATTAATTAAATTTAAAAATAATTTACTTATTACATCTTTCGTTGAAATAGGAAAATTTTAATAAAGAAATATAATTAATTCAATTCTAGTTTTTACATGGCAGTTAGGTATTCTACGATTAAATTCATACGATTACATTATGCAGATCATAACATAGACGATATTTTACATTTAAATCAGTAATAATTTGAAAAATTCAAGAGCCCCTACAATACATTATGCCAATACTTGAAGCCTTATTCTTTGATTCCATCGGAAGAAACCAACATTGGGCATTAAACCGGTCTGGCGTTTTAATAAATTTACCCAAACCTTCTCTAGGACACGTATGAGCCTTCTTGCGAAATTTAGTAGCGTCGCAGGAACACAGACATTTTAGACTTAGAAACAAACTGAAGAGATTAAGGTAGGAAACAAACACGATAACATCAACATATACATTAGAAAGATCTAATGGATTATCTAATAAGTCAATTAAAGTACGTTTTCTTTGTTGTTATCTATTAACTACTAGATTTTGTTTTAGAAAATATGCATTTTATTAATTTTTAATAATTATTAGGCTTTACAGATTTTTAAACATTCTTTCTAATTCTGGATTTACATTATTATTTTTCTCTGAAATATACAGGGTGTCCACTAAAGTCCTTCTACCCCACATTAACTTGAGAACGGCGACAACTATTGCCACAAACTGTGTGTTTAGGTATATTAAAGGGACCGTGCGCTACACGGGGAGATTGGATACAGTGTCACCTGGCGGCAAACAACGGAGTTAGCGTTCCTATCTCGAAAACGGTACAAGATACGGGAAAAAATCAATTGCAAAGTTGTAGAGCGTTATGGATTCAGTACAAAAAGTACATTAATAAAGTACATTATAAGTAAAAGTACATCCACCTTGTGTACATTAACACGAAGAACAGATCGCTTAAAAGGCACATTTGTTTGCTCTCGATTTCCAAGACTGTGACATCTCGAAATGGGTTAAATAGGGAGAAAACAATTAGTTATCACAAGATGCCTTTATTTTCGGTGTTCTAAGTACTTTCTGTCATCTACAATACAGATTTAAATCCTTAATTGGATTTTACTTTGCACACGTTTCAGCAAGTATTTGGTGCTCTAACACAAGCAATAGTAATACGTCATCGAAAGTCTTGTAATTTTGGCCGAAAGGTCCATACACCTGCTGATAGAGTTATTTCCACAGGACAAAGTATAATGGGGCAATTTTTTGCCCGAAAAATAACATTTTCTCCTTTTGTCCATGTCTTGTGTCATCACAATTTCGGAAAATGCGAACAAACAAATGTGCATTTTAAGCGGTCTGTTCTTCATATAATGTACACAAGGTATCTTTTCATATTAAATAGAAGACGCTCTACATTTTTGTAATGACTTTTATCCCGTATCATGTACTACTTTCGAGGTAGGAACGCTAACTCCGTTGTTTGCAGCCAATTGGAGCTGTAATTAATCTCACCGTGTAGCGCATGGTCAAATTACTAGACACCAAGTTTGTGCCAATAATTGTCGCCGTTCTCAAGTTAATCTGGGGTTGGAGGACTTTAGTGGGCACACTGTATAAGCAAATGTGAGTGTACAGATTTTAATTGTGCGCTGGCAAGCTTGATTAATATTTACCCTACAAATACAAAAAAATCATTTAAGTAATAACCTATTAAAAAATGTATGTGTTCTTCGTGTTCTAGATCAATATTGTTTAATATGTGTATTTCATCATATAATACATAATAATAATCAGCAGCAGTAAACATTTTGGTTTTACCAATGAATCATCGATTATTTTAAACGAAACTCTAATAGAAAATCTTTCTATTAGCTTTGCTAGACCCATTAAGTATTTGTAGGTTGGTGTTATATTTCTGTGCCAACGTCATCCTTACGGAAATATATTTTTTGTACAATCGTTAATTTAACCTTATAAGTGCGTCGTACCTTCAGTGGCGTAGCGAGGGTAATTAGCGCCCGGGTAATAATATGATTTTTTTCGACCCCATCCTTGTGCTTACCTTGTGCTTCTTAGGTCAACGTATCGCCAACTGTACTGTACTTGAAAGAGAAAAATAAATTTATTTTTCAAAAGGATGCAGAAAACTACAGTGGACTTCAGTTTTATTCGTAAATAAAAAAATAAGAAAGATGATTAACACATTGAAAGTTATGAAATAGTTTATTCGCCTGTCAAAAGCGTTCGTTGAGTGCAAACAACGAATAACATTTATAATATTAATAATTGCATTCGGGTTCTGCATTATATCTTCCTATATAATGAAGCATGTGGTGTAAAAAAAATTATTACGAATACATTGCAGAGATAATTACCAATACCAATGAATGTGTGGAAGCAATGTTTTATTGGAATTTTTTACCTATATCTATAAGATAAAATGAAACAAATTTTTCCTCTGTAACAAGGATTTTCCCCCTTGGCTTATGTAGGATATAGAATAAAAGAAATGGTACCACTTAATAGGATTGTGTCAAAGTATTTCCTTTGGTAACCTGGAATTTCCTTCCTGGAAGGAGTCTCACCTTTATCGTTCAGACCAATCTTAACCATAATCGATTGTCTTTCAGAATTTTGAAAGAAGTTTTACTTTCATCCGTCATGGATTGCAAGTACCACTAGGGACCGGTACTTAGTTTTGAACGATAGAGTTAAGTAACTAACAATTGGTCACCAGGGATTCAAGTGGTGCTAATTGGAAACACTTTTTTCTTATTGCCTTGAGTTACAGACCCTTAAATTCTATTTAATTGAAAGCAACATTCCGGAAAGCAACTTTTTTCGAGAATGGTCGAAAGAGTTTTTCCACAACCTGTCTTTGAGGGATAAAAATAGTGTTTCCTGTCTATCAAAAAATGTTTCGTGTAGAGTTTTTTTTCTTGTAACTGGAAACTTCATTCTTGTATCTGGAACGTGTTTAGGATGTACACTAAGGTAACTAGATCGATCATGATGTTGTCGCTTTTGGTGATTGTTGAGATATGAATTATTTATCTGTATAAGAAATGAATGTATATTTTATCATCGATGGTTTGATTCCTGAATTTATCAGGAATGGATGAATTTATATTTTTAAAAAATGTTCCTATAAAAGAATATATTAAAACAGAGTAAAATATTTAGAAGTTGCATTTTCGTGTACCAATAGTGATATTTTGTTTTTGCTGTTAAACCATTGTATATACAATTAGAAAAATCTTATCAATGTTTTAAAAGTTTCATTAAATACGATAATAATAAATAAAACTTCCTTAATTGATTAATATAGTAATAATAAATAGAAATTATATCATTAATAGAAACTAATAATAAATGCGAATGTATGTATGATTCTTGAATTGTATCTCTGTGAGATACGAGGTTTTGAAATTTTTAGCAACAAAGGCTGTTATCCCCTAGTTTAGAAAAATATTCATTCCAAAATTTGTTTCAATCTGCTTAAAAAATAACATCAAATTGCCATCAATAGATGGTATAGAGGTATTGCCGTTAGATTCGGTCAATACAAAATAAATGGCACCCTCCTAGAAGGGCGGCCATATTCTTTTTTCATGTATGTCTGTTTGCTTGTGTATGCGTCTGTTGGCTCTCTACAGGATTAACTATTGGACTTAGAGCTACCTAATCGAGCACAGCAATAGTTTTGAAGGGGAAATGTGCTTCTTGGGGCTGTTTTTTGAAATTTCAATTAGAGGTTTAGGTGATTCGAAGTGAAGCAATTTTACACCGTCTTAAATTCAAAATACATATCTTAAGTGATATTAGTTGATGTGCTTTATTTTCCCTAATTTCAAAAAATGTAGAAATATTTTTATATGTTTGCAACAACACATTCCATTGTTATGCTGAAATTTAAATTAATTCCATTATTCTGTTAAATATCTTAATCGCAATAGTTCCCCCCCATTTTTAAAGCTATATAAACAAAATTTGCCTTCTTTACATTAAGTGCATTAGCTCCAAACTAGATTTCCATTTTCCTGTAGTTGAATGGTATATATTTTTGAAAATATGTTTTCAACTGAAGCTCATTGAATGAAGGGATTTTTAATTCGTTTCATAAATTTTGCACAGTGAAATATTTTTTCGCCCTAGCTTCAATTTGGCACAATTTATAATGTAATAACAGATATTTGATTCTTATTGGGCTTTCTCATGATTTATTTTTTATTTCATTTTAATTTTGTAGTAGTTACTTTTTTTCTTTTTAGACATCATAACTAAGAAATATTAAAAAGAAACTTTTACCTTTTAAAAAATAAAATAATTGGATAATTCTAATATTTAGTTACTTTTCAATGTTTTTTAAAGAATTTTTCTTGATAGTATTTTGGAAATTATGTCATTTTCAGGTTATTGGATTTTGTTTTCAAACGCTTCCTCTTATTGTTTTATCCGATGCTTGTAATGTCGGTAATTTTCAACTATTCTAACCAGCTAACATTTTTCTGTGAAATTTGGCGATACATAGGCATTTAAATCAATGAACTTAATATTAAAATGCTCTAAATTAAAAACAAGCTTAAAAATTGGTAACTAATTTTCGCATTCATTTAAATTATTCAAACATCTATATTGTTCTAACAATAAAGTGATAATGGGAAGAATTTTAAATAGTTATAAGTTACATATTAGTAATTTAATAGCCAAGAATGCTAATATTTTTCGCAAACAAGGTGATCGTCAAAGGTGGTTAGTAAAAAAAAAACTTTAAGGGGACTTGGCACCCCAAAATTTTTTTTCTACAATTTTGATCAAACTTATTCAATTTTGTAGTAGATAGATGTAAACTGTGCAGAAACTGAAATTTCTAAAATATTTTTCACTTTGAAAAATTACAAATTTAAAAATTTTAAATTTTTTAAAAAAATTAACCCTTTTTTTAAAATGCTTCTTCTCATACAATTTTTAATATTTTTTCTCCAAATTTTTTTTAAAGGGACCTCTCAATGTACTTAACAGAAACAGGGATCGGATTTTTGATATCTACATTAGTTTCAGAGAAAAAAAATTTTGTTCAAAATTTTGTGAAAATTTTTGGAAAATATAAGAATTTTTCACTTTGTAAATTTTTAAAAAAATTTCTAATCAAAATTTTTACAAATCCATCCCTAATTCTATTAAACATGCATTTGTGAGTGAACAGAAAAAATTTCAAGTAATTAGAATAAAAAGAGATCGACTTTTTTCATTTTGTAGAAGACACAATTTTGGAAAAAAGCAAACTGAGAAAAGCATCTTTAAAGTTTCAAAAACAACAAAATTGTAATAAAAACAACTTATATCAAGCTAGTTTTTTTTCAGAGCAATAACCTGACATTTGCGAGTCCTAACTTATCAATTTTATTCATATTTATTATTACTATAATTATTAATTAGCATCTTCATTTATAGGGATAATTAGAAATTTTTTTAAAAAAATGCGAAAAATTTCACTTTTTTCAAATTTTTTAGTCAAAATATTTAATAAATTATCTGCAGTACTATTTATCAAATATCCATTATAACAGAGAAAAAATTTAAAACCATTTTATTGAAATTTTATTGGCAGTGAGAAATTCAAAAAAAATGAGAAGCGAAAGCAATGTTGATGATGATGATGACGATATGCTTCATGAATAATAAAGAAGCGAAAGCAGTAAAACAGTAAACAAACAAAGATTAAACGGCTACTGTTTGAAACAACTATCTTGCTTTGCTTTTATTGAAAAAATTAGGTGTTTTTGCAACTTACACATGAAATATGCAGGATTTAAACATTGAAAGTGGGCGTGGCACGTGATGAAATGTTAGACAAAATAACTTCATATCTCACAAAATATTTGTCTGATTGTTTTGAAACTTTCAGATTATTAAGTCAAAGGTTCAAGGATCATTTTCCACTCAAAATTTGAAAATCGATATTTTCATTGATTTTCCGGAATTCTTAGGGTGCCAAGTCCCCTTAACTTAATTAAAAAGTGAAATGCTTAACCTTGGCTTGTATAGAATGTGTTATGCAAGTCAACATTATATGCGTCCATTTGTAAGAAATCGATTAATGCTGAAAAAAATGAAGATACACTTAGTTGATTAGATAAATGCCCCGATTTGACGTACATGAAGGCTGTTTTGTGAGAGACCTCGTAATATTGATCAGTGACGAAATGACGCGAACGACATCTAAGCCGGCAGCACCTTTCCAAACAGCCTCATGGCAAGTGGGCGTTCGAGTCTGATGGATTTAACATGTACCTAACCCACATGAAAGACTGATTTTCTGTGGATTTTAGTATTAAAAACCCGACATTTCGGCATCGAAGCCGAGGTTCTGCTCCAATTCGACGCTGGCACTTCTGAACCTATGAAACATTATGCTTATTACTTATTTATTCAGCTACACGAAAATAAAAAAAATATTTTAAATAAATAGTTTTCTTTTATAAAATGTTAAAAGCATAGTAACTTTAAACACATTATTCAATTTTTAATACTAACTTTTAATGCAGAGGTATTATTACAGAAAGTGCATGTCTGTTTATTACAATTAAATCAATTTTGTCTCGTGCAGACTGTCGACTGTTTTTAGTCTGTGGACTTGTAACGATAATAAATGTTTTTAAGCAATCTTAGTGCCTAAGAGAAAAAGAATTTCATTTATCAAATATTTACAGTTGTAACCACAATTGTTCCTTTTACATTTTTAAATGAATGAAATCGAAATTTTTAATTTCGAATAAAAATCGAAATGTAGAAATAAGGCAAATGAGTTCACTGACATTTTAACTCCAACCAAGTATTCTTAAATAAATTATTTGTTTCAGCCATGTTCAATATCTGAAGCTGAAACATACCAGAAGATATAATATTTGTATAAAGGCTTAGTTAGAAAGAGGAATTGTAATTTTCTGAGAAACATGTGAACATGGCAGATAAGTGGAAATAAATAAAAGAAATGTAGCTGAAACTTTAGCAAAACAAGCAAAGTTTGTTAACATTCCATTGGACTTCACTATTCCGAAACCCTGTTTGATATGTCAAGTTATTTGTTGAATTTCCAGTTGAGATTTAGGTTACTCCAGAATGTATAAACCTCAACTCTTTCGAAACGTAACGTTGTATGATTAATAGAAGCAACCAGAATAATGAATAATGCATTAAAATTCCTGTATCGAAGAATACAGACCAGATCGGTGGCTTTAGCCTTCACGGGCTGCTTAGTACAAGACACAAAGGAATAAAGATCTCTGGCTCCAACAATTCATTTTGGTTCGTCGTCGAGGTGTTTTCATTTCGCCTTATAATCAATTTTGTTGTTACCCTGCCTTAAAACTAAATTGAAACTAAATTGCGGTTGCTTCAAAAATTAATATTATGGAAATACTGGATCATCGGATCATATTACTCAATCGAGGACATAAGTAAAGGTTATTTTACTTTAAAGGAACAGATGCCTCTAAAATTTAGTAGCTAGCCAATAAAGTCTTGAATACATTATCTTGTTTTATACACCCTCAGAATAAAAGAGGCTTGCGTCTTGCATATTTAAGATGCTCCTTATTTCAAATTATTTTTGATTATGGAAAAGGGAACGATGACTTTGAATTCTGGGGAGATAATAAAACCCAGCATTTAAAATAATTTCTAAAAGTAAAAAGTTAACAATAATGAATACAATAGTTGTATTTAAATGCCTGTCAAAGGGAAAGACTTTAATGCATAAATAAAATACTCAATCCAAATCAAGATGAAATTTGCTGATATCAATAAATTTTTCACTTCATTGCTTAAAATTTAATTTCTCTTTGATTGAATGTTATATTTTTTGGACGCGATAATGCTAACATTTGGAATTTTTAAGTAATTCTTCTCATTACGGTAGCTAAATTTATATACCTTCTTCAACAACACAATATTCGCCATAAATTGATATTTAGAGTATTTTATAATAAAATATCCATTTCTTTACATTTAATATTATTATTAGTATTATGATGATTATTATTAGCTAATAAAAATGTATTTTCTGTGAAATTATATACATTCTGCTCAAAAATCTAAAATAAAATAATGTGAACTTAATTAATTTTTATTAAATATTATTAAATAAATTAAATAAAAATTTTAATTTTTTCTAATAATAAAGCTCATGCTTCAGTCTTATTTCTTTTCTAAAGTCTCGAAATCTTCATCTGAATTCTTACAAAAATTGAGAACAAAGAATAAAAATATTTTATAATTTATTACTTTTCGTAAATTTTTGTTGATTTTATTAGCGCCGGATTCTTGAATTAGGAACACTAATCCCAAGTAGGTAAGTATTCTTGGGCGCTGTGAATTTGGGGACTGCAAAAGTATTGACATGTCGTACATCTGACAGGTTGCGTGATATTAATGAATAATATTAATTTTAAATAGCTTCCAAAATTAAAATATTTCTTTATATGTTATCAAAACTCTATTAAATTAATTTTATTAGTCTAATATTAATAAATAAGCTTAGCGTGTATTTTTTCTTTACTGCATGCTTTCTCACTTGGTGGCTTTTTCTGTGTAGATGGGATCACAATTATTTTTTCATCCGAAAATGAATCACAAGTACAAAATATTTAAGAAATCATGTATTTATTTAGTTAGAGGAAAAAATCTATTTTCGGGAAGTTAAATTAAAGATTCACAAATTTCTCAAATTTGAAGGTAACCGTTTTCATTAAATTGAACATAACGTTGTAATAATTATATCCCATGGATATTGCGTTGCACACGTTTGTCTCAAACTATTCTTCAATGACCTTAACATCAACAGTTATGTCTTCACCTTAAATGATACTGCAGTGTTAAAACAACAAATTACGTCTTTTCGTGAAATCGCATCGCTTGTTAAAAAAGACTAAAAATGTTTCATTTTATTTTTTATTAAGGTAAAAGCTATTCTCTTCATAGTTTCTTAATTCTCCCCCTCACTTCTGTACTCAAAAGCGTCCTTGATGTTATCGGATAAGACATTAGCTTCTCTCTCAGCTGCTGAGATAACATTGCTTCTTATAGGGCCGTAACTTGAGAGCTGATTAGTTTCCTGTTTGAAGGATGCAACTTCCAGAAAACGATTCCGAGTTTTGAGAAATAAGAGAGCCATTGAGAAGATAATGATCCTGACTTAAATGAGTTCAGTGATAAGAAAATAAAAAGGAGATGAGGGGTGCAGCTAAATCGGAGAAGATAGCGCGAGAGAGAGCATCTAAGTCAATATGGGAGGAGTTAGATTTTAGGCGTTATAGCATGAGAAATATTCTTCGGGAATTCAAGGTATCTTCCAGCTTTGCAGAAATAATATTTTATATCCATTTCAAGTATACGTCAAGACAGAAGATGATCTTCCTCAAAGTATATTAACCCTCCATTACATAAGATGAGATACAACGTTTATTTATCATACAAACTACTTATTTTCGTGAATCTTTTCTTGATCGACCGTTTGTTTGATTTACGTCCCTCACGATTGTTTGTGAGAACGTTTTTCGAGTGCGGACCTTGTAATTTTGTACCATGATCAGATAAGAGGATCGGACATGAACCCGATCACCAATTCTAAACTTCCATGTCACATCAATGTGAAGGCGTATGGAGCGCGACAAAAGCTTACTATGGGATGAACGGCAGATAAAATCTTGAATGGGCCTCTTAAAATTGGGTTTATAGCGGTGAAGCAAGAAACTGCTTATTCCCGTTTAAAGTATTTGGAATATAAAATTTGTCACTTTTTCGTCCATTTTAAAGTTATCTGATTATTGTCTTTCTACAAGATAATTTAGACAGTAGGCTATTTTCTTTCCACAATAGCAATAAATATAACCACCATGGGGTACTACGAAAAGCAAGGACAGCAGAACAATCATCAGGGAGATTAGAGTTACCCATAGATTATTTCCGTGACTAGAAAATATACTAATGAGGACTAGTAAAATAGTTGAACAATTCCGTACAAAATAGGGGAAAAATTTCTCAAACAAGATCTGTGCCACCCTCAAGTATAATACTAAACGCGCAAAAAGTCCACATTCGCAGCACATGTGTGGAATCATATCTCAATCCTTCGGTCCGATGATCACCAAAACCACGAGGCAGCACAGCCCTTTTATGAGAGAGGAGTGATATATTAGGTATTTTTATGTTGTAGCTTGAGAAATATTCCCAATGAATTAAGAGCCTTCTTGCATTTTAGCGGTGATCTTTTTACATCCATTTCAAGTATGTGTCAAGATATAAAACAATTTTCTTTCCATAGAATATTAACCTCTTACATCAGATGAAATCTATCATGTATTTATCTTGCAAGTTGCATATTTATCGTAAGGTTTCCCTGAAGCGTTTCTTGAATTTATATTCTACCTAATCTGCCCAGCGGAATATTGGTGACGGGTGTTATTAATGTATCGAAAAAATCTTGACTCGTGTCAATATTTCACATCATAACAAAGAAACATTTAAAACAAGGTTCAGTTCTGGAGAGCTTTAAAGAGTTAGGTGTATTACTTATAAAAATGTAATATAGTCTGATTTCAACAATGAATTATTAAGTGGTTACGTGAACGAACAGATCTAATTGAATAAATATTTGAAAAGTAATTATAATATGTCCATAAAGTTAATGCGCAATTTAAAATAGTCCTACTTTTAAAGCGTATGCGATAGACTGAAAAAGTATCTAAAGACTAAATCCGCAAAAAAAAGAATAGTATGTTCATCAAGCTTACTAATCCTCTCAATTTTTTTAGAAATTTTAACTTAAGAAATGTAATGTAAAGATCACTAAACTTACAGAATCAATCTTCCTTCAAAATTTCATTAGCAGAGAAAGTAATGTGTGCTCTAAGATTGTGTAATAAGATAGGCTGAACGAAAACATTCCACTTCTGTCCTAATAAGATCTAAATCTTTTGTACGGCACCACGTAGAAGTTTCATCTCCAAGTAGATGAAAAACATTAAAGAAACCGACAAAAGAACACAATTTACTTTGTCTTGTATTAAAACAATGGGATTTCAGAGATTACTTCGATCACATATACTTACAAATTTAATCTGCTTTAAGCTGCATACAAACACCTAGAAAAACCAGGATTAAAACCTTAATAAAAGGTTAGGAAGGAAATCAAACCTTCCAAAGGAAAAAAATAATAAATCTGTTTAACAAATGTATTTTGGGAAACAAAATAATATATCCTTCATTAGAAAAATAGAAAGCAAAACTAAAGATTTTAATCGACTTTTATTAAGGTCTTTCTTTGCAATTATAAACAATATTTCCTTATTAGCATATGACAACCTAATCTTGAGTTTAATACGCTTTTAACAAGTAATTTTTGAAAATATCTTATACTTAGGTTTGCTAACTTTCAGACAAATCAATTTATTTTTGATCTATGTACATGCAGAAGAGTTTACGACAAACAGAAAACATCAAAAACTCATTAGGTTTCAGATTATTACTTTGCAGCCTGATAAGCATTTCGGCGATAAGTTGAAAAGGAATTTGAAAAATTGTATTAATATTGAGTCTTGTTTTTCAAATCTTATAATGTTAGACGAGAGACGCTATAAAATAAAATCAAATGCTTGTTTTAGTTTGAGACACGAGTTGATATAAAGCTGAGAGACAACTGATTAAAGATTTCCGAATTTTAAATTTGAAACACATTAAACATCTTATAAAGTTCTGTTGCCGTTCTCTTTTTCAGGGCACTGTTATAGTTCTGTATGTCTTAGGCAGAAGGCAAAAAACCCACATCTGATGTGTCCACATGGCATTTCTCAGCTGGTTTCTATTTGTAAAAGGATAGGTTTAGTTAATCTGATTGCATAACTAAAATTTTCTTAGCTCTTTACTAAATACTGATATCTCTCTAAATAGAAAATAGTTCTTTGATAAAACTCAATTTTTCAATTTATCAATCTTTAACATTTTCCTTACGGGCAAATCAGATGGTGCGAAAGCAGAATTTTTCTTTTGTGTACGCAGCTAGTACAAACGCTATGCCAATAAATCATTAAAATTTAGCTGCCCACGGCCGAACTAATCTGCCTATTTCCTTATCAACCAAAAGATTCTTTTACTCGCCTATCCTATTATATCTCTGTCAGTGTGATGCCTAAGTTTGATGCAAATGAAGAAATACGAGTATCAAAATAGAAAAAAAACATGTTGGTTGATCTTTGCTGCATATCTTATATTCAAACGACATAGAGGATTACATTATATTACACCACCTTCATCCTCGTGTTTAGAGAACGGCAAGATTGGAAACGCATTTATATTTCTTTACAATCCTCCATGTCGTTCTCTAAACTCGATGATGAAGGTAGTGTAATGTAATGTAAAGTATTATCCTATTTATTCATTATTGTGGTGACACTTGGAGAGAACGAGAGAGCGAAGAGCTTCTTAGTTTTTCAGCCACAGACTGAAGAAGCTACTTTCCAAATAGGGCTTTTCTAGCTAAACTTGTGGTTACTGCGAAGTGAATTTGACGGCCTCGCCTGGATTTTATACAAAGTTTTTGCAATGCGGATGTATTCTATTGATTGAGTTATCATAATCCAAATGTAAATAAATGTAATAAAATATTTTTGTTTAAAGTTTATCTATACGTATTTGTGAATAGTTAAAATTTAACTAAAATGCGCCATGACAGTAATCACATTGTAATGAATTAAGTACATCTTACTGATAGTTATATAAAACAATCTTATTAAGTAACAAATTTTGACTTAATAACTTAATGTAAATTATGAGTTAAAAACTCATCTCACTCAAATGTTTAAATTCTTACTTTATTTATTCCTTTTGAGCAAAATAACATTGAGCAAGAACATTGGAAGCGAAAGAAAAAAATAACACCAGAGATCGAAATAATAAAATATTCTCCCGTATTGCTTTTGTTTGAAAATGATGTACGATTTCCCTTGACACCTACAGTGCATTTTACTTCTGTCAATTTCGTAAAGTGCTTGATTCTTTTAGCATTCCACACGACGAGACCACGAAATCATTTTCCTTCTTTAAACTCCTGATTCAATATGAATAATTCACTCAGACAATTTCGAAAAAGAAGAAAACAAATGAGGGTAAAAAAACTAGGTTACATAATCTCCAGTCAAGGAATCATAACTCATTTTACCATAACGAATCAGAAAGTTTTCCTCCTATTCACTTACAATCCAGACAATATTTTGCAGTTCGCAATTCCCATTTCAACCCCCTCGCCATTTCTTTTGAAATAAATTTAAAACTCTTTTTCTTCTTCTTCTTTCACCTCATCTTCTTTTTTTCCCGCACCCACAATGAACATTTCAAGTATTAAGAATGAGTCACGAAGTCATCATTATCCTGAAATTGCAGTTTGAGATCGCTTGTTTTATTTCCACAGGTATCACACGCTGCTTAGATCTGCAAGAATTTGAAAAAAGAAAGGTCTTGTCTTCCACGGGAAGGTTGAATTTGCATGTTGATGTCATTCTAACACCCACAGTCTTTTGCACACATCGTAGCGAATGAAATCCACCTCATTGATCAAGTCCCATACATAAAGACGAAACAGATGCGATAAGGTATTCAAAGCAGCAGGAAGGAGAAGGAACCAAAAAAATAAAACCGGCTCCAGCATCCTGCCCTGGGTTGTCACAATAAAAAGTAAAAATTCTCAGCTTCGGTTTATTTCGTATTGCTCGATTTCACATGAGATTAAGAAAGAAACCGAGAGATTTATTTGCCTTTAGTAATGCAAACTCACCCTTTTTGTTTTGGATCTCGAGATTCCAAAGTTTGATTAGATTGCTCCTAATTTGCTGTTTTCATTTTTATTTAAGATTGAGACGCCTGAATAGCAAAACACAGATGTTTGCTTAAGTGGGTTGTTTAGTGCTTTATCTTTTCCTACAGTATTCCGATTGGTAGTCACATCCATCTCGACGAGTAAAAGGTATTGTTAAAGCAGGATTTGTTCTCAAAGTAATGGGATTCAAATCTGTTCTTTGGAAACTACTAAGATCTATACTCGCCCATTGTAATGTAAACCCGTGAATTCTTCATTTGCGTACGGAATAGAGTTTTCGTTTCCTTTATCACTGGAAAGATATTCAAACGAAATCTTTTTCCGACTATCTTGAAGAGCTAATTTGCGTTTTATAGCCTTTTGTTTCTTACAAAGTAGGATTCTTTTTTCTGTAAGGGAAATTCAAACATTAGAAGAAATTTTATTTCAACTTAAGTCTCTCTTTAGTTGTTGAATAATTGAAAGGATAAGGAATTTGTTTTATCTTTTTAAGTTACAAAACCTCGAATTAATATGGAGTTTATTAAATGTCTAGACGTTCATAAAACAGGAAATATGCTAGTAATTCGAAAAGGAAATGAATGATTAAGTACTATGCCTTCGAAGGTTCCTGCTGTATGGCATACTAGTTCTTAGCAGTACATTCTTTAACATCTTTTTCCTTCTGAATTTCATGTGAATTAAAATAAGGTAATTACATATTAGTTTTTTCCTATTAAACTCTTAAATAAAAAAATAGGTATGAAAATAAATAGTCTCACAGAGTGCAATTTAAGGAAAAATTAAACATTGTATATTCTTAAAGACACCATGCTTTCATGCAATCAGTAAGAAACAGAATTGTCATTAGGTGATAATGAACTATTTAAGAGACAACTGTATGAGTGAGAAAAATGTGAATCTGATCTCGGAAAATGATACATAACAAAACAAAAAGCAGAAGACGAAGAAAAATATATTCATGCGAGTGATAAAAATAAATTAGATTAAGTCGATAAAAGTTCACAGAAGAAATCAAGGTAAATCGAATAACATTTTTTGATAAATGTGATATCTAAAAATATTTAGTTCTTCTGATTTCTGTAAGTTGTTTTTATTTTCAGCATCATTAATGAAAATTGTTCAGTTTTTTAAAAAGTAAAAATGAATGTAATATAATACAAAATTTAGCAACAATTATATATATTCGCAATGCTTGGTTAATTATATCAATCGCATACGTGAAACATTAATTAAGGGATCGAAGAATAGTATTCTTTTGCTGTTCATCATAATGTAAAGATTTTTTCAGCATATTTCTGCAGTCAAAATAAAAAAAATATCGCATCCTAATATTAATACAAATATAATTTATTTTATATATATCTGCTATTCCATCATGTCATCTTGTTTAACTCCTTGCCACGTCGCAGTAATCTTGCGTACCTGCTGATTAAAATTCAGATTAGATATTTATCAGATTTTATGATAGAACTGATATTTTCAGGCCTGTAAAAGGTCTGAAATATATTTCTTCATTTTTAAAAATAATTTATTGAAACAAAAAGGTAAAAATTTAATTAGGGATTACATTTGAACATAATTTAGATTTCAAATATCGTATTCATTTTCTGCGAAATGTTTTTCTATATGCTTTTCATGGCATTTTTCTATAGACCTTAACTGATTAGAAACACGTATTAGGCATTTACATTCTGTGTATGGTCACTAGCACATTTTCTTTATAAAATAAATTCCAGTGAAATGGTTAGATTATTATTATTTCCTGCAACCTCATTATACTTAGAAGAATAAACAAGATACAAAAATAACATCGTAGCATCGCAAAAATCCTTAATTAATAAATTAATCAATTACTATTCATTTTTAATTAATATTTATCAGTAGGCCATAAAAATATCTTTCGCAGCATGCAAGTTTTATTTTATTTGATTTATTTCTATAAAATTCTTTATTGTATTATATATACATACGTTTTCAGTACACTGATGTTTAAAAGTTAAGTAAATAATCATGCTTTGATACACTGAAAGAATTAACAGTTTGCAATTATAATTTGGATGAAATTCCAATCATTACTCGACTTTAAGATACCTGAAATGAGCAAAGCTTCGTAGATCTGCATAAATAATCAATATTAACTATCTAAACGAAGGAGACTTTTCACTTTTTCTTTATAAATTTGCGAGCTATCTTTAATCGCTACTTATAATGCAATGCTTGCGACGATTCCAAATGCTTTTGAAAAGGAAACGAATTAATATTTTGTTGCTTTGTTTCTTTTGTTTTTGTTTCGTTTGGTCACCACTTCGAAAGGGACAAAATCAGACATGCAGGAAATCAGTTTTGTAACTAAGAACACTAGTGTTACTACCCCAATCTTTGTGTACATAAAAAAATAGTCTTAGATAGCATTATTCGCTAAGTTGTATAGAATATTCTGGTGTGATTTCTACGTTGTCCAAGGAAAGGGAATTAAAGTATGCTTCATGTTCTCTGATTTATGAAATATTTCAGGCACATGCTAACTTATAGCACATACTCATGAAATATTTTAATTAAAACACGTTTTAACTTTCTTTTTTCTAATATTTTCAAAACATTTTAATACATTAATAATATTTTATATATTCATAAAACAATTAAAAGCCTTTAATTTAAAAGTAATTCATTAATCAAATATATTCAAATAATCATATATATCATAAGTTTTCTAGCTTTAAAAAAGCATCAAATTTCATAAACTTCAAATATCATCTACTTTAAAAGTAACATTCAAGGATTTTATGCCTATGGCAAGGTCAGTCCAAGCTGGTCGTCGGAGGCGGCTAATATTAACATAAAAATCTGTATGTAGTCAATGCGTGTGAAGTAACAACACATAGTAACTTCTCATGACATTTAATGTCTAACTGCACGTTGTGCATTTTTCACAATATTTCGATTCGCGACATATTTTATCATGAAAAATGCACATCGGGATCCAAAATTAAATTTTTGAGAGGAATTTAACTTATATTACAAGGGAATGAATTGGTTCCATTGCATCTTCTGCATATGAACTAATGTGGTTTATCACATCAAACGTTTAGTAAATTGTATTCCATTATTTCCATTAAAACTAATTTATTCGGAAGATTTAATTAAATAAATCTGAAGTTTATGACTATTTTGTATATATGTAAATCTTACAACTTTGAAGTATACGTAAGTCTTACAATGTTTTAAAACCTTTAAGTAAAAAATAATTCTTTTAAACGAATATAATCAAGCGATTTTGTGTCAAATCATCATTAACTTTTAAAAAGGTATTAAAGTATTCAATACATTTGACAAAGTCATTTTTAAAAAAAGTAACTTCCTACTTTTTAATTCCCTTTTTTTTCTCTCCTTAAATAGGATTAAGTTCATGTCTGGGACTAACATTAAAGTTTTCCATCACTCATTCCCAAAGAATGCTTTATCTTAAGAAAAGGATCCTTCCTGTAATTTTTCACCCGAAGATTAGTCTTTCCACTGTAGCAAACTTGTCAGTATCGTCTTTAAAGTATACTATTTGATGACGCATGAAATTTCTTTGTTTTATTACTCACGCATTTTTATGAGGTTTATTAAATTCTTTCCAATTCCTTCAGTTTCCGTGGTATTAATTGACGCCATCCATCAACACTTCCTTGAACAAAACGATGATGGCACTTCCTGGGTCCTTAATCTCAGTTGGTTCCACTCCGTTGACCAATCTGAGGTGCTCCGTGAGAAAAAAGAAACACTTATTCAAAATCGATTGAGGAAATGTGCGGCTGTGGGCGAGCGCTATCAATTGGAAATGTGTAGTATGTAAAAAGAACTACCGTTCACTGGTGGAACTGTCAAACAGTTCCGATTTGCAGAGTAATAACCGATATTGCCGTTTCTGATAATGCCCGGAGGTATTGACATTTCTTCCGAGCAAATGTTTTAAGACGGTAGAAAAAATACAGAAGTATATATTTTCTAGCCCTGCGAAAAATCTGTCTACGAATAAATGGCGATACGTATTCTTTAACGTGCTATAGAATCTTTTGCTCATTACGTGAAAAATGTAGCATGAATATTCATTTAATTTATAATTTGAAAAATATAACAATTTTATATTTTCTTAATGTTGGTCGATGATATCGTAGATATTGATATTTCTTCCGAGCAAATGTTTTAAGACAGTAGAAAAATTTAGCGAAGTATAATATATTTTCTAGACCTGCGAAAAATCTGTCTACGAATAAATGGAGATAGGTATTCTTTAATGAATAAAATCGTTTCCTGATTATGTTAAAACACATGATGAATATTTAGTTAATTTTTAATTTAGAAAATATAAAATATTATTTTTTAAGAATGATGGGTGGTTGATGATATCTAAAACTACAAAACTTTCTACTCCTGCGAAAAGTACATCTACGAATAATAGGCGATAGGCATTCTTTAACGCAATATACAATCCTTTGCTGATTATGTAAAAATGCATTATGAATATTCAGTTAATTTTTAATTTTTAAAATCAATTGAAATCAATTTGAAATATCAATTTTATGTTTGGTAAATGATGCTTGATGATATCAAAAACTACAAAAATAATTTTTTTCTTTACTATATTTAGAAAAAGAATTCAATTTAAATTTTCTTCTCTAATAGATATTTATTATTTAATGCGAATTTCTAAAATTAGGGAAATCACCCTAAGAACAGAAAGAGATAACTACTCTTTAATGCAAAAAATGCATTAAATACATTTTTATAATAAATTTATTTCATTAATTTTTATTTATTTAATTATTATATTAAACATAATATAATTAAAAATAATATTAAATATGTATATATATATTAATTTTAAATCTATTCATTTTCTAAATTAATAAATTTATGTTGTTTTTAAATAAAATAAAATGTATATTATTTGTAACTATACAAATGAAACTTTCTTCAATAACATTAATAAAGGAAATCGAATATTGCATAAATTCCCTTTGTCAGATAAGTATTTTAAAATGTTCTATTTTAGTCATACATTTTTAAGCGTTATGAAAAATTCGTCTACGAATTGATTGTGAAAGAAATAATTTAACACTCTGAAAAAACATTAGCTGATTCAATCAAATTAAAATGAATATCTTTTTTACTTTTTCTAAATTAAAAATACATATTTAACCATATGCTTATTGTAATTTAAAACTACAGAATCCAGTTATTCCTTCATTACATTGGTTGAAGAAATACCCTATTTGATGAAAGTTTCTGTATTTCATTTTAATAAATAATTATGAACCTGTTATATTTTAAATACTTGTAAATATGAAATATCAGCATAAGAATAGATGACCACTATTAATTTTAAAATGGCAAAAAAATTCTTTTAAAATCAAGATGCACGAAGAAGATTAAGTTAACAATTAATTTGAAAAAATAGTAATTTAAAATTGAGATTGATGTTACATAAAAGTGCAGAAATAAATTAAAAACTCCGTACATTAAGTATTTCCGTATTTTTCTTCTTTTGCATATGCGAATAAAATAATTATATTTTTGTTAATGCACTTTTTCTAAAATTGTATAAAATATCTCTGCGAATAAACGACATTGGGTATTCATTAACGGACTAAATAATCTTTTGCTAACTATGTTATAAATATATTGTTAATTTTTAATTTGAAAAGTATTTCAGTTATTTATAAGATTAATGTTGCCTAAAGCTATAAAATTAAATTAGTTTTAAGTTACATTAAGACAGTAAATTCCATATTTTATAAGAATTATCATTTTTAATAATTGCTTATAACCTTATTTTATTCTAATCATATAGTTTGTATTAATATGAAGTACTTCTTGAAGAATTACTGGCGGTAGTTAGTCTTTGATGTAAAAAATAATTGCTTGGCGAATAAGTAGAAATTTCAAAAGATGTTCTCTTTATTTTTATCCTATAAAATACAGGAGATCATTTTAAAAATAATTTTATCTAAATCAATAGTTATTTTTCTAGCAGTATATAAGAGGAGAAGCTTTATATTTTCTGAAAATTTCCATCTTTAATATAGATTTATTACTCTATTAAATTTAATAAAATTCAAGTAAAATCCATTTGTAAGTATTATTTTATTTAAAATTTATTTTCTGATTAATTCGAAATGCATTAAGAATATTTTTTATTTTTAATTTAAAAATTTACATAGCTTTCATAACACTAATGTTTTCTAAAATTATAGAAATTAAATTAGAAGAGAAAATTCAGTAAGTTTTGGAAATTTCCTTCATCGCGAATTATATTTGGTGATGTTTTATTTTAGTTAATAAAAAATATTTTTATTTTTGTTTTAATTTTTATGTTTTGTTTTTGTTGTGTTTGTTTTCTTGCTTGTTTGAGAAATTCAATTTTAATAAACAAACATCGTTATTAATCGGCACTAATTTTGAGAGTTATTTTTTAAATAAAAACGTTTTTTTACAAAAATATTCTAATTATGTTTTGTGAGCATAATTTCACATTTTTAATGGTTTAATTGTTAATAAATTTAGAATCCACCAATTTATAAAAGTAAGCTATGATTAGAAACTCGTTTACATACTTGATAAAATTACAAAAGTATATGAGTTTATCACGTAAGAATTTAACTTATAGCGATAAAAAGTAGAACAGTTTCTTTATTGTATATATCATAACTTTCGGATATCGATTTCATTTTAATGAATGAATATTGTAGGTGTGTTAATATTTTTATATTTTACTGAACGACATAATTTACTCTAAATTGAATTCTTCTTAACAACTTAATTATTTTTAACGTTCAAAACGAATTAGAAATGATACTCATTATATTTAATATATGAGTATATATTAAACATAATATATTATTATATTTTAATCCCATGGGATAGTGTCATTTTAAGGAGCCTTTTACTTACATCTAGATAAAAATATAATAAAGTATTTTTGTTGTTAAAAAAATTCAAAATTGCTTTTGATCTAAATAAATGATTAATTGTCCCTTAAATACCACTTCATCCATGAGTGTTCACGAAACAAACCCGAAATTTTGACAATAAAAAGTAGCAGAGAGAGAGACTAAATAAAAACAGCGTGAGAAATTCAAAGATGAGAAACAAGAGCGCATAAATCACAGTAATAATGAACATCCAAAACGAATTTTTATACTCTGTGAGCGTCAACAAAACACTTCGTATTCTTCATGCAGTCATTACAGAGTGGAATTAAAGATAATGATTGCAAATGCCTGGCAATGTGCGAAGCCATTAATGCATACTTGATGACTGGAGAATGCCGTGATTTGAGATTAAAAAATAAACTACGAGAAAAGCTTTACAAAAAGAGGGGAGGAAATGAGGGGATATTTTTCGATATATTGGAGAATACGTGTTAAAGGGAATAATAAAAATAATGCGAAGAAGTTGGAGAAGAAGAAGAAAGTGAGGAAGGGTCCACGGAAAATTTCATCTTCCTAACGGTAATTTCAAATCGTAACTTCAGTGACAAGTGCAAGAAAAAAAATTTAAAAGAAATAATAATAATTCGAAAGAATCGGACTTCTTGTTATTTCTCCAGAACTCATTCATTCATTCTCTCTTTCTCATTTTGGATCGTATATCGCTGAATAAAATCAGCTTGTGCCACCAGAACGACGTTTCATGTAATAAATTGATCTATAAGCTATCAACCTTATCACATTTTGAAAAATTGGTGGCTTTTCATCGTATATGGGCCTTTTTTTATTGAGTGCTTTAAATTATACTCTCTTTTGTCCTCTTGTGCTGAATAGAAGACTTTTGCTACATTTTTCTCACTTTATCCTTTAGTGAGGTGAGATATTTTATTTTCTTTTATACACATATGTATCCGTCACTTGGGAATTTCAGGCAAGACTCATGTTCTAGTATCCATTAAATTTATTCCAGTTAGATGACTCTAACAACTAAGGTTCCCTTTTTTCTCTTCGGATGCTATAAATCCTTTTTAGAAAGAATTTTACTTTTATATAACTCTGCTGCGCATACTTTTTACCTTTAACGCTTTCAAAATTGTTAAGCAGTTTTTATCCCATTTTTTTCTTAATTATTGTATAAAATATATCAACACTCGAATTTCTTGAACTCCTAAAGAAGATGTTTAATGTCTTATATGAACACCTGCTAGTTTTTTTTTTTATCGACATCGTCGAAAGTGCGGCACCTAAAAATATTTTTATTAATATAGTATGAATTGTTTTTGTACGGAATTTTATTTTTCTCTGACATTCTCTACAAATACTTTTCAGTTTTAACGCTTTTAAAAGTGTAAAATACATATGGTCTCATTCTTTACTTAATCTATACTGTTGAATAAACGAATATGTTTGTCTGTCTGTTGGTGCTCTACAGAACACACCGACTTAGTGTTGTGGGGAAGTTTGGAGCGGGAGGTGCCAACTCAGGTGTCGTCCTCGTCATCTGACCATGGTTCAAAATTACGAGGTAGATAAAAAAATAACGCTCATGTTGCTTCAAAAGCCGACATTAATACAGCTAAACTGAAAACTGAAACGTTGCAGAGACAGCTACCAAATTTAGTCCATAGGGACTATGATGGATGGATATTTGCTGAGCACTTTGGAGCAATTTTTTTGGAAATTTCAATTTATTAGAAATCAAGAAAAATTCCAAAATAATACTCATTAGCAATTTTTAAATCATCTTAAAACTCAAAAATTATGTTCTCAATGATACCGATTTCTTCGTGGTGGAATTTCATTCCATATTTAAAAAAACATTTAAAAAATATTTTGAGCATAGTTCGCAACAATAATTTTCATTCTTTGGACAAAATTCGCCTAGTTTCAATTGGTTCACCAAAAGTTTAATTTTCGCATCTTTTACATGGTTAAATATTGAATAAAAAATGTATTCCTTTATCATCGATTCAAGGGCGACTTTTATTTACATTCTGAATAATCATTACAAATACGCATTAAGTAATACATATGATTTTAACCATTGGATTTCTTAGTGATAAACAAATTTGTATTATCCGCCTTGAATGAATAAATTTTCTTTGCACTTGAAAATAACGTAGATTGCACACAAGTAGAAAAGTAACAAAATATTTAATCTTAATTAATTTTAAATTGCAAATATTAGACAGTTGATATAAAATATTTTTTTGTTTTGATTTTGATTCTGTTTTCTGAAAGACGTCTTTTCAGAAGAAAGATATGATAAAAAAATATTTATTGTCCATCTCTACTCGCTGCTGTTCTGATTCATATATATATGTAAATGGCCATCAATGGGTATATTTTTGAGACGGAAATTGCTTAATTTTAATAGCTATGTTATTTTATCCTAGCACTTGTACAGGTTTTTCGAAAGGAGAAATGATTCGATTTATTTATGAACTAATATGTAAGGTGTAAAGAAAAATGATGTAAATTTTAAAAAAGTAATTTCTGGACAATTCGCTTTAAAAATATTTCTTAGTTATTAAAGTTTGTTGCAGCGGAAGCAAAATTTTTATGCTTGCGAATTATACATTTGCATGGTTCTTAGTTTCATAAATGAATCATGTGCTATGTCTTTTGAAAACTATAACCATAAATTACGAAATAATTCATTCAATGGAATCAAACTATCTCACATGACACTCATGACATCCACCAAATAAATCTAATTTTAAAATCCATTGCACATTTTGCAGACGGATATTATACATGACGTCGCAGCAACATGATACATAAGCAGTCACGTTTGGCGTATGGCATCACATGAATTTACTCCAATAATTCCCAGCATTCTTTGTATTCATTTATATGAAGTGGCAAAGTTGATTTAAATAAAAATACTTGAAATATAGGGTCTATATTGTAAGCAAGTAGATAAAGGTGTGACTGTCATAGACAGTGCATGACGTCAGAGCAGCGGCATAATACATATGCAGGTAAACAGGACATATGACGTCACATGAATTTACTACAATAATTTCCTGTATTCCTCGTACTCATTTATTTGAAGTGATATAATTGATTGAAATAAAAATTCTTGCAGTGTAGGGGTCGTATTGTAAGTAAGTGGACAAAGTAGTAACTGCTATTGACAGTGAATCGATATTAAAAATATCGATATGCATAAAATGAGACTTGTTCCTTTCTTATTCCATCTGTTCCGAGTCATATATTCTATGAGATAGGGAACCATGCATGGTATCAGTTACGAATCAGAGTTCATATAAATCTGGCGTTTCGATCATTTATCATAACTTTAAAGATGCACAGAATATCGAATTTAACGACAAAAACAAAGCTTAACTATGCAGAAATAGTGTTACTGCACGGCTCTGCACTGAATTGCCCGATTGCCTTTTTATGTTAAAGGGCCTTTTTGGTTGGAAATAAAAGAAGTAGCTGTATTGCCTTGACATTAATCTCAGCTATTTCGAACAGCTAGAAGTCATTTTTCTGCTTCAGTTCTTACGGGAAATTTGATGACCGCAACAATTCTTATGATAAATGAAGAAATATCTTTATTTACTTTGTTCTTTGATTCTTATTTTTTATGATTGAGCATTTGTGATCTTGTAGCTAATATGTATGTTAATATGTCTGTTAATAAGCAAAGGACATTAAGGTATAGCAACCCCGAATCAAGTTTTAGACAAGCTATTTTAGGAAAAGGTCTGATGATAATTGTTTTCAATAAATTGCTTTTAAAACTTTGAAGATTATTAGAAAATTGTACTTAATTTTTATTAAATTTTGGTTTTAAAAAATATTAAAAATGACAAGATTAATTAAAGCTCAAATTCTGATTAATTTGCTAATGATTAGCAATATCTGCATAGAGACGTTTGAACAACGCACGAATGTTGTCTGGGATGTAGGCTATTCTTGAAAGGTTTGTGCAAAATGACATCTATTTATCGTCATTCGCGTTAATACAAATTCGCATTATTTCTTAAAATTATCTCTATTTTATACTTACACATTTATATTTTCTTCATAATAGTATTAGAATTGCAACGATATTATGTTTCTTTTATTATGAAAAGAAAATTCAAATTAAAAGATATGAAAATTTTCCATATATTATGTTTATAAATAACTAAAAAGGGATAAGATTCAGAGACGAATTCAGAATAGGAGACTGAGAAAAATACATTTAAAAGTTAGAAAAAGTAATTAAAGTTTAGAGCTTTAGTTGAAATAAATCTTCTTGAAAAGGATATAAACATATTAAGGATATAGAAAGTTTGAGCTACCCAATGAAATGAAAATTCCCACATCGGTATTTTATGGAAAAAAGAGCCAAATTAAGGTGTTTGCATACAGAAATAGAATAGATATGCAACGTAGCAACATAAATGGATTTGCATGCAATGTATTTACGACATATAGATTGCGTTATATATATCAAATGCTCCTTACCGAATAAATATAAAAGCTAGAAAGTGATTTTTCTAAATGGATTATCAAAGTAAAACGAGTATCTGGCAGGATTACTTTTAGTTACTGCAGAGTTTTTCAGTTTTTTCAAGTATTTGCAACAAAGAATTTTTAGATTTTTGTTTGTTTGTTTGAGTCAATAAAATATTTTATTTGATCTAGAAAGATATTTTAAAGGAGAAAAAGTAAACTACAAAAAGTTAAACAAAAACTTACAGCTATTAGTAGAAGGCAAACGATTCTATATTATATTACAGAATATCTATTACAATTTAGTCCAGGACAAAAGTTTAACAATGCTCAAATAACAAAATGTATGCTGAAAAATAAGTTATACTAATAAAACTAAGATGCGCTCATAACTTTCACATAGAAACTTAATTTATATGCAACAAATTTACCTTCCTAATTTAATATAAGAAAACTTCATTTCCATTGTTTTAATTAATATCAGTCTTCAGTTGTAAACCATGGTACCTTCCCAAGTGAAAAATTAGCATAATATACCTTAGATCATTTTAAATAATATTTTACCATCTTAAACAACTCATGAAATCAACTCATGATGTCGTATGAAGATTTTAAACGATGCTTAAAATTCACGCAGTGACGCTACTGTTTTTCTACAGTAGCAGTGAAATGATATATAGAAATACAGGATATCATACCAAATATGAAAATACTAAATGTATTTGATGAAAACACAACGAATCACTAACAATTATTACAGACTATTAGGGTTAATTAGAAACATTGCTATCCTTTGTATGTTCTAAAAAATGTCCAGTCATTAATAGCTTTTTAATGGAATTTTGAGGTAGTTTAGCTAGGGGTTTCGATTCAGGGGAAATTCCTTTGAAATAGACACATAACCTAATAAAGTTTAATAAAATATTCAATAGACTAAAATATTTAGTAATTATGGATAGTATATTACGGTGATCAATAAAATCTTATTAAAAATTATATTGGCAATAATTTCTCTCTTGAAGATTTAATTTGCGTCAAACTTTGGTTGTATGAAAATAGTATGATCAAGAAAATGTATATGTTCTGAGAAATTAACTTTAAAAATTGAAATATCACAGTGAAATATCCTGCGCATATTTAAAATTTCATAAAAGTTGAGTAAAATTAATATCGAAGGGTGTGACAGAAATGATTTCCATATGTGTTGAGATAACAGTAAGATTTATAAACAGAGGGGAAAATGTATATCCGATTTATCCATTATTTGTTGTTTTTTCCCTTTTGCTCTTCCCTAAGTAAATTATGATGGAACTGTGGAAATCAATTTCTTTCGAGTCCATCCGCTTCTAAAAAAAGAATGACTTTCCACAAGCTTTTAGCCGATAACTCTTCTTTTTCTTGCGCGATGCTATCTCATAATAGAGAAGGATTAGCAGCTTTTAGATAAATATCTTTAGCCGAAAACCGGTAGGATCCGGATTGCTTTTTGTTCCATGACGACCAGAAAAGCAACACTCTTTTTTTTATTACCGGCTTGTTTGAAGTCGGTATTTATCAATACGTTCTCCATCAACAATGATATTTAACACATTTAAATTGGAAATAGAAATTCTTTACTCGCGCTAAATTTCAAAATAGTTGCCTTCTCTAAATTTCATTTATGAAATCAATTACAGTATCTACAGAACCATACCACCATAGAAGGTTCTAACAACTGAACTGTTTTAGAAGTATTAACCTTTTCTATTCAGGGAGAACAAATGTTTCACCAGGAAAGCTATTCCTTTAAGGAATGACGGATACAGATGCTTTACCATTAACCAATAGTGTGCAGCTACCTGCCTCGATGAACTTACATCTTTTTCTTCTAATTACCTTGTAAATAGTTTTACTCATCTACCCTGTTATATCAGCTCGTCTACATGAAGGATAGGTTTATTGCTAATGCAAGAAAGCAAGAATAGTTAACATCTCAGGCAGTCGCCAGATACTTATCTTCCTAAGAGTTAAAAAAATTTAAGAAAAAGAAATTTTATACTTCTCTGGTACGTCCCCGTTTCAAAACGATGTTTGATATTTCACCTAGCCATAATGTATAGGTGATGATTTCTACGCAATTTTGACATTACGTGTTAATCCTCTATCAACGCTATATCTACTCTCATTCTTTCTGTTGAAACACAAATGATCTGGATTGCTTATCGATCCTTGATGATTTATAAGATTATATTGTCAACTTTTTTGAAGTTCAATTTTATCAACATGCATTATTTAACTTGTTTTATCTCTTGCAGTAAAATTATGCAAATGCAAAGTATCAACATTCCACAATGAATTTCAAAATAGTTTTATTCTAGGTTAAACGAGATGCATGAAAGAAATATTAGCGATTACTGGAAGTTAGACCCACTGGTTTATTATAATTGTATCTTTTCATGAATTCCGAACAGGGTACTAATAGTAGGTAGTTTCTTTTCATACACATTTACATTCCAGGTAATAAAATCTGATTACACTTATGTAAACATGCCCTGTAGGGGGTAAAGCCCTGAATACGTCTCTTAAGTAGCGACACGTTCAATCGTCCGCCATTTTGGGGGGTAACGGCCACTCTCTCCTTGAGTCTGCTATTGAGAAATACGGAGTTTCGTTTATTGAATGTGGACTTTTATTAACAAATGTTTACAGATTCCCAAATATAACTTAAATACCTAATGATCTACATATAAAAAAATCATTTTACCTTAAATAATAATTTATTTTTTATATTAAAACACATAATAACTAAATGCGTGTTTTGAAATAATTTGCGATCATTTTGAAGAATAATTATATTCAATTTTTTTTGCTAAGACTTTCTAAGTTATAAATTACTCCAAACTAGGGTTGATAAAAATCATGATTTTTTTAAAAATAAAAAAATCGGATTTTTTTTTATTTAAATCAGATTTTTTTAAATTTAAATTTATTTAAGTATAGTATTTGATACAAACATATATGTTAACTTAAACCGTTCAAGTTAGAGATCCAAATCAATTAATACATGCAAATTCTTTTTACATATAATTAAAAATATATATAATTCAAGATATATATATATATGAATAATTCGTAAATCAGTAGGAAATAATTACTTAAAATAGGATTTTCTGCTTGTTTTAATACTTACTTTTCAATTATCTATAACATAATTTTAAAAAATCCCTTTTCGGCAAGCTTGAAGGCAAAGATAGATTCCTTTACGTTAATGTTACAAAAGTAATGAAATGTTACATATTGATCAATGCAGACGTAGACAATGCTTCGTTTCTACACATTGCAATATTTACTCCGTGATTCTGCTTTCATGACATTTAATTTTTTACTATACCAAGGTTTTATCATTCCATTTTTCATTCCAAAAAGTTATGATAGATTTTTCGGTCAGTACATTGGTAATTTTTTTTTATATCTCAACACATAATCATTGAACAGGTAGGAGTCGTAAAGAAATAAACATCTCAGCAGTGCAAATATCTCCTAGATAACATTAAGCCAGCTTATCTGAGACAGTAACAAGAAATTGACTCTTGAAACGAATGAAAAAAGACTCTAGATTTGAAAATTAATTTATTTAATCTAGGTTACAATATAATTGTGCGAACATTACTTTGTCATATGGTAAAATCACATGACATGAAACACTTAAGTACTACTAAAATGGGCTTATTTAGAGAACTTCCTGGTTATAGAGATAATAGTCACTAAATTCTTAACACATAAGAGAATAAAAATTATTAAACATTGTGAGTGGCAAATTTAATACGTGTGTTTAAAGCATAGGATATCAATGCAGCCATTTTGAACAGTAAATTTAAATCTCCATCGACGGTTAAAACCAAATACTCAGGCAGAAAATCCCAAAACTATTTTAAAGTTAAGGAGATATTTTTCAATATCAAAAAGGATAAAGGGAACTCTTATTTAAATATCTATCATTTTTGGCTATTTTATATTGATTTCATTACACAAATCTTGGTCCCGCCATGTTTAGTTAAATATCAAATTAAAGTAATCTGTCAAATTAACTAATTATCAAATTAGTTGTTTGATTAATTAAAATTAACTATTTACTTAATTAAAGTTAAATAATTAATTGTTACAAAATCTTCACTAAATCCTTTTAATATAAAAGTTGTTGTTCTGATAAGGTGATAATTCGCTTAATTGAATTTTTTTTTCCTTTCTTTAGTTGTAGAATTGAATTTTTTTCCCTATCTTCAGGCATTTTAGCTCATAACTTATAAAAAATTGTAGCTATCAAAAAAGTTTCAATACAAAAGTTATTTATTATAAAGAGGGAATAATTCGCCTATTTAGAATACTCAATTATATATACTCACATTTAATTTTTTTAATAGTAGGTCTTGAATTTCATTCTATTCTATTCTAGTAGGTCTATTTTCATTTGGAATCCATTTATCTCCCCCGATCCTATGCAGCCACTGTTTTCTTCTCTCTGCATTACGCTTACCTACAGGTAAACGATATAATTTGAAGCCCGATTTCACGCTGTTCGAACATCCAACAGCACAGCAAGTGGGCATCTTCAAATTTTAAAGTATCTATTAAACGATATAAATATAAAAGCGAAAATGGGTAAAACAGATAGAGCGTATAATGCTAAAAGCGCGAAACACACATTCAAGCAAAGACCCAACATGGCGGCTGTTTACCCATGTGACTGGCAACTTCCAATCAAAATCGAAAGCGGCACGAAGTCTATGGGGAAAAGAGTGTCGCTACTTAAGAGACGTATTCAGGGCTTTAGTAGGGGGGAGGCACCACCAGTACGCGCATGAGAAGCCGCCGGATAAGTAAGCGGGGTGTCGCTTCTCCTGGGGATACAATGATAGTGGGGTCAAATTATCTCCCTCCAGTGATAGTACGTACCACATACGGGAAGGGTCGGGCCGTGGCCGGTGATGGCTACTTGGACTCTGTACTCGACCTATTGCAGAGACTGTCATTCATTGTCCCCGAGCGCTAAGGCAGGACGGGAATAACTCTGTTAAGGTTATGTAAACATGGAGTTAGTGGAGTCAATAAAAGTGGCGTAGCAGTCGGAACAGGCACATTAAAAGAATTAATATATAACTAGTCTAACGTCTAGCATCTAACTAGGCATTCCCTCTACATTTTACTACAATCAGCAAATAAAATATACATAACATATTCCAAAATTAGATCCGGTGGCGTATTTGATGTATATCACATGACAAAGATTTTAGTTTATGCTGGATTAATGTCATGTTTTGAAGCTACAAGTGAGCGTTTTTGGAATAGAACTTATAAATCCGAACCATTGTTGGATAAGTAGGGTGGGGCTGCACCGAACTTTTGATTTCAAATTTTTAAACGACATTAGGGTTGAAAATTTCACTCACACCGGCAAATACAATGTGCACCATACCTTCTAATACGGTGAATCTTCTAAACCTTCGATATCCCTATCCTAAAGTCAAAATCTTACCACCAGATCACCCATAGTCCTTACATAAAACTGAATTCAGAACTACATAGACATTGAAATTTTGACGAGGATTCCGGCTTCGAAATTACAACCCCCCAATCTTGTAGCCAAGACGAAGCCCCCACAGGCCTAGCAAGTGATTCTGGAATTTAAAAAAATGCTTGTTCTTATTCTATGACTTCTCAGGAATCAAGCATTTTATTGAAAAGGAAAATGGCGCAATATTCATTCTGCTTTTAAAATGAGTGTCAAAATTTGAAACTGTCTGTCTACATTAAGTGAAAAGTTTCGAAGATCAAAATACATTTCAGTATTTGTAAATATCACAATATGTTATTAACATATTCCTTAACACTTAGAAAAGAAATTATGAATTAAATATTGCTAATATACTTATATATGTAAATAGTACAGTGCAAGTAATATTGAAACTGAGTGTTTATGATTAAATAATAGATTTATATTAATATTTATTAAAATATTGAAATCTTTAACAATTTGGTATTTAATTAAACAGGAAATGCAATACGTTGAAGTTTAATAATATTAGATTTAAACTTAGGTTTCATGCATAATTTTGATTGGCGCTGTAGGTTAAAATAAAAGCAAATACGGACGAATATTTTTTATTAAAAATCGAACTAAACAAACCATGAACTAAAAAACCAGAACAAGTCATAGAAACATAATAATCCTCCTTAATAAATAATTTTTCTTCTAAAAGTAATTCAGTTTAGAGTATTTTACCGTAGATACATTTAAGCTGAGAACGGGGAAGAACTTTTTGAAGAGTCTCTGAGATCTTAAGAAGGTAAATATTTGACGATTTCTTTCTTTAGTCTTAGTTCCAGCTGTATCAGTAAAGATTGTAAGTAATGTTCTGTAAGGATAAAAAGGTTAAACTCTTGGATGGACTAATTGGTTAATCTCGATTTTATCTTTTTACTGAGATTTCAGCATAAGAAATACGCTATTTTATTTTAAGACCAATATATAAGAGAATTTAATTTGATTTTCTAATGAAATCTAGACTCTTTTATATTTTTTTAGTAAATGAGATGATTGAAACGTGATAAAAACCAAATTTATTTCAACCTAAAGGCTTTGATAAAAATACTTATGGCATAAATGTATGAGAGGAAAAGATTTATTTTTGCAACTTTCTTGAATTAGTCGATTAAAAAAATCATTGAAAATTCTATTTGAATCCGCATGTAATTTTAAAATAATTTCATCATTTCTCTTTAGGCTGTATAGAGCTGTTGACTTAGCAATAATCAATGCCTTTTGTCAAAGTGATGAATAATAAAAGAAAATATCTTCCAGCAAGTTAGCAAGTAATGTAAAAAAGACATTATGAATATGTGAATCAATAGTCTAATTCAAAATCAAAAGCGAATAATGCAGTAATGCAAATTGCTCGTAATAATATTCTTAAGTTAATTCAACAAGCTAAAAATGTGGAAAAACATCTTTTATATTAAACTCTAATATTTAACTTTATTCATTTGCATTTATATTCATGCAAAATATCTAATTATACTTAGGTATTTTAAAGAGTTAATTTATGAACGGAAAAATATGTTTTCAGAAACAATTATCGACGGCACATGAAAAATACAAACGTTTTTAAAACATTTCACTACACGCAAATTCATCTATTGAATAAAAATATGGAAACAAAGGCCTTTGTTACATGTTGATTGCCTCTACATTTTGTATAATTACTAAAAAAAGATGAAATATCTTTAAAGTTAGTTTTCCTTGTACACACATCTTTTACTATTTTCAATGGCAAAATTTTTATATACTGACACAGATTTTTTTAAAAATGATAAAAGTAAAAATAATAACAATTATTATTATCATTAACAATTTAAATCCAAATTAAGGGCATTAAACATCTACTTTCAAGTTATTTCGCTTGATGGTTAATACGTTTTTGTATTTAGTATAGTAAATAACTTAAAAACATTTTATTTTATTAACATTTATTTTGTTGTATTTTATTTTTATCCCAAGATTTTATTTTGAAAATGCGAAATTATCCATAAAAATGATATTTGTTGAAACGATCGAATAATACGATATTGTTATTTCGAAGCTACCAAATAAACACAAATAAGTATAAATAATAACTTAATTTACCTGCAAATAATAATGAATTTTCACAATGCAATTGTTAATTCAGTCAATTTTATCAAACATAAGTATACTTTTGCAGAAACGTACACTACAATAGGTTTTTCATTAATCTAAAACACATTTAGTACGCTTTTTTGATAAATGTCATCTTTTCGAAAGTGAAGTATATGGTGACACTTAATTTACACATCTAAGACAACATTTATTCGATTCTAGAGCTGGCTGCGTTTAATTTATGAGTTGAGACAAGAGTCAGAGCTTCAAGTTGCCATTTGTGATTTGTGGATCCCTTCCTTAAAGGGATGATATTCGGATCATCTTCTTAAGTGAAGCTCCAAAGATGATGCTACCTCGTAAAGGAATATTTAGGAGAACTGACCAACGAGGTAAAGGTCAAAAGCCATGGAGGGAACTTATGGCATTGTATTCTTTACAGTTTCAAATATTTTCCATCCCTTGGAAAATATTACTACATTAGCAGCAAGTTGGAGATGCATTTCCAGCAAAAATATATTGGATCAATGGAGCAATGGTCTTTCCGAGCAAATATTTCAATTTTAGAAATTTTTATCATACTTTTATTGCATCATTTATATTTTATCAAAACAAATTCAGAGATATGGATTGAAAACTTCTTTAATCATTGATAAGAAATTCCCCTAACTATTTTTAGTACTTCAAAACATTCCATGAGTGGTAATTATATAAAATACACCGCTTTTTTATTTTTTATGCATGTGCTACTTTTGACTTTTTTGCATATTTTATAACATAGAAAGTAAGTTTTTTTTATTCAAGCATAGAATTACCTGATTTCTCCTAAATTTTAAATTTAAAACCATCGCAGTTAGCAAATCAAGGACCTCAATATGAAAACAAAATATCATTTATATCATTTATCAAAATAAATAAACATATGCAGAGCACAAAAATATGTTTTAGATTTGTTCATAAATACTTTATACGAACGGAGAATTTCATAATACGGTTGATTGGAACACTTTTGCACAGTAGTTGTTTAGTAGTAAGCAATTGAGACCAGTTTCTCAATATTAAAAAAAAAGCCAACTTAACTTTAGGGCAAAAAAATTTTTTTAAAGCCTATTAATGATTTTCCTATATATTCATCTGTTGTGTCTGGTATTTAGGGCTTTGAAATTATTGATTTGTTAGGTTAGCACCCTATATAGAAGTAATAAGATTGCTATTTGGGGAGAGGTCTCATAATCTTGAGCCATCGTAAACTAGCATAACTGATCCTGCAGCGATTTCTTTAAACTCACTAAACGCAGTAGTAGAACTCACGACAGATTTAACGTGCACTGGAAAACGCACCATAAATCTTTGGTAGAATTGGGTGTCTAGCTTCCAATCCGATGATCTCGAAGCGGAGATTATTTAATATTGATTTTTAATATTATC
>BGPR01000006.1:3728638-3896709 GCA_013235015.1 Araneus ventricosus
TCTAAATTCCAAGAGGTCTTTTTTTGCATTTTAACATGCAGTAGTTGTAGGTTTTAGTCAATGTTTTAAAATATGTTGTTGAAAGAGGATTTTCAACAACATATTTGGATTATGGATGGAATAAATTGAAGATACCTCTATTTTAGAAATCTTGTGAGAAGAAACAGGAAAGTGCCTTTTCCCTTTTTTAGTCACAGGTAAATAATTAATATCCATCTGCCATTTGACCGTTCATGGTGCAATCTATTCCATACAGTTTTCTTTATCAATAATTGTAATCATCCCATACATGGTGATGCAGTTGGGTAGGGGAGTAAGACGAATCGAAATGTGTGATTAGGGTTTCCTATGGATTAAGTCCATGGGGCGGGGGAGGAAATCATAATATGTTTCTGGTGTGACAGGCGCCTGCCCGTAAGCATAGGGAAGCATCTACTGGTCCAGCATCAGTACAACCCGTAATTTAAAAAATACTTAAAATACAAATATTTTTAATGAATTATACTAAGCTGATTCTCCATATAATTAATTACTCAGATGTCAGACAGGAATACTTACCTACCAAATATTTAAAGCTAGATAACATCATTAAATTTTTCATTTTTTAATATCATTCACACACACACTGAAGCATATAATACTATTTAATTTGAAACATATTCTTTCATGCCAATAAAATATTAAGAACTCCCCTGTGAAAATATAAATGAAGAAGAATTGTATTGTAGAAGAATAAGAATTGTAGCACAGATCATAAAGTATTTTCATATTCTAAGTAATTCAGTGCAACAGTGTGTTAAATGATTTCCTATAATAAAGCATATTACCTCTTGTATGATGGAAAAATCTAGTATTACTTGTTACAGATTGCTGAGACTAAAGATAGGCTATATATTGATTCAAATACAAGCTAATTACAGAAGGTGTCCAGCGGCCTAGAACACAGAAAAAAGATGCAGCAATTTATCGGATCATTAGGCTTGAAGAATCACGCAAACACATTTCCGTGTAGGTTATTTAGTACAATAAAAAACTTATCAATGCGGCACAGTTAATCAAAATTGTGTGTTTTATGATCACTGTTAACTCATTATGTCTTAAATGATACTGAATATTTTTAATGATAATCTTCATAGAAACAGAATTGCTTCATCGTAAGCATGCTATTAAAGTACTTCATTTCGAGACTCATTATTAATTCTGACAAATAAAAATTAATGTAGACTGATGTATTTTAGACCACCTACTATTCAACCAATATTAGAAAATTTGGGATTATTTTGACCTTTTTATTCAAATTTCTTTTTCATAAATTATCCTAGAATGTTCAATTCATGGTAACTGAGATGTCTAATTAACAGAAGAGAGCAAAATGGTTTCTGTTAAAAATCTTGCGATTAAACAGAATTTACGTTTTGATTAATACAGTTTTCATCATATTTTAATTTATCAATGGAATTAAATTCAGTCTCAAATAATAATTTTATGTCATCATTTGTTTTATTCAATAAAATCATACCAAAAATGTAAGCCATACTATTTTCGTGTAAGGAATGGTGGTTTAACGAGTGTTGTATACTGCTTTTGAACTTGAAGATTGAAATTGTGAAATAACGGTGTGAATGTGTTTGATTATTTCATTTTGTGATTCCGTAATAAGCGGCGTATTTCTAAATAATAAATTGTTTCATTGCTTCGTAGAAATATTCTCTCTTTTATTTTTAATTTTGCAAATGAGTTTTGAAAAGAATTAGCGGAAGAATATGCCTTATTCCCGATTCTTACTGCAGTGTTTCACAACGTACGTATTTACATATCCACTTCGAGTTACGTGATTGCTGAGCAGAGCATGCCATTTTTACTCCTAGGCTTATGTATAAGTATGGCCGGTATATAAACTGTACTAGAAGATTTTATTTTCCCTCTGAATGCAGGCTGACACAGATGCTATACCACTGACGAATCAGAATTTCCCTTCCTGGTCCAGGATTACGCATATTTAGTGCGTCGTAACGCCGCGTTACAAATCTGGAAAAAAAAAGTTTTGAACTACTCTCTCATTTAAAAAAAAACGAAGTTACTACATTATAGGATTTTTTTCATTAATTTTTTAAATGAGCCCAATAATTTATAACCACCCTGTATTTAATCCTATCTGTGACGCTCTGCATCGCCTACTGACTTGCGTTTTTACTCCAGAAAGGCACCAGTTGACAAGCATCCGATATTACGAAGGATTAAATTCTCTTGACAAAATATTGTACGGACTATTAATACAACATTATCCCTTCCTTTCTGTTTTCTCGTTCAGAGTATATCAGTGTTTGTTGATTTTGTGCTTTCATGCAAAAGATTTACCCTTCATTATTGCGTTTGATTCTTATTCATTGATATTTCTAATTGTTTTCGGCATAATTTTAATCAACTCCTTCTCTTCTTTTCTTATAAAATAATTTAGCGTGTGTTCACGTGTTTGATTTACGAAAGTTCCATGATTTACGAGCAATTCTTATTATCATTGTCCGTGTAATTATTGTATAGTGGTTATAAATATCTCCAATTATTGTATTTGCTATTGTGCCTTTTACATTTTTCCTTTTAAACTTCTTTCCAATTTTCCGCGTGTATTTAATCACCATTGTATTAAGTAATTTTGTATTGCGTGTTACACTCGCGCTTATTTGTCCTTCTGGGTTATACTTGGTGCACAATTCTTCTGGGTTATGCTTGGAAAAACGGAGAACGCTCATGTTTTGATTAATTTATTTCCGAATGCTTTCCGAAGTCGTGTTACTTGTCTTTCTGGGTTTTACTTGCAGTTGCATAAGGAGTCGTTAATCAGGAGTATCAAAACAAAAAAATATAATGCTCATATTTTGATTAATTTATTTCCGAGGTGGATTTATTTATCGTGTTTTGGTTTGTTTTGATACCGGAACTTTACATTTTATTTTTTCGATGAATAAAATGTCATTCTGTGATGGATCTTTTTGAATAGCGAATGACGGGATTGGTTGGAAAACAAACAACATGCATATGAGAGAATTATGACAGAAATATTATTTTTATTTAAATATAAATAGATGCTAAATGTGAAGTAAAAACTTAAAACAAGAGATATGTTGTATTTCACCCGCACAACAGAGTTAACACAGTAACAAGCAATGTTACGAATTAATTTCATAAAATTGTAACTTATATTTCATGAAATTGCAATAATTTCACCAATTATATCAGTTAATTTAATTATTTAAAATTTATATAAAACTATTTTTTTATTATCTTAAAAGTTATAAAAATTACCTTATTTCGAAACTAATTGAGATATAAGAATGAAAATAAAAACAAAAATAATTTTAAAATCGAGATGCAAAGATGATATATGATACAGAGAAAACAAAACAAATAAAATTTTTGTGTTTAAATATGCAATTTTAACAATTTATTAAGTGCAAATATGTGAGATTAATTTTGACTAAGCTGTCTGAGATGATTTGATTTAATTGTGTTCAAACATTCCTTTGTAATAATTGAAATAATGGAAGGATGACGACTAATTAGATTTTATTTAATTAGATTTTTCAGTTAAGAACGTAAATTATGTTTTTTGTATTTTTAATTGAAAAAGTATAATTGTTTATTGTACCAGTTTGAAATGTCTTGAATTAATCAATTTAATTAAAGTCTGAAGATGAAAGAGTGTTTCTTATCAAGATATTTCTGATCACAAATTTTTCAGGAACAATTTATACAAATTGATTATTGCGTTTTCCATCATTTATGCATTTGCTTACAACTAAAAAGTCGAGTTTGAAAATTTCATCCTCTTAATATGTTGCATAGACAAATAATCTATCACTGGTCTCCAATGATCAGCTCAGGGTTAAATTTATGATTGTAATTTATTCCCAGATGCATATTTTTTTCTCTGTTTCTCTCAGGAATTATTTTGAGTGACTTGATAAAATTATGTTATACATGAGTAAATGCATAATTTCTCACATTTTAGCATGAAGTATATTTTTTTGGTTTTCGATAGTATCAGACGGATTTACTGGTTGTGATGCTGATTTCTGTGATTATAAATGTAGCCTTTAGGAAAGCAGTAGGATGTTAGCTGCTACGAAAAGTAGATTTAATAATTTAAATAATGTCTAAATTGAAATTAAATTTTAGTAAAAAGAAATCCATTTGGCCTATTTTTGAAAGTTTTTTGTTAGGTTTGTTGTAAGATTGTAATCTGCAAAAGTTCAAGTTTTACTTAATAAAAAGTGTTTCATTCATATTCAATCATAATAAATAATATATTTATTAAATCATAATAAATAATATGTTTATTATAATAAAATATTTCATATAAATTGAATATTTTATTTTTGAGTAATTATACTAATATTATTTAATTGTTTGCGCCATTATCATACTTCATATAGCATGCTAAACTTTCAAATATCAAATTTAAAACTTTTTAACGTTCGGGTCTCATTTTCCGTGATAAAATTATTTTATTCTTTAAATGCTGAATAATAAAGAATTATTTAATATTGATTTTTAATATTATCGCGCATGATTTGAATCTTGCTTATAAATAATTTATCTGTAAATTTCATTCTAGTAGAAATATCAGAAATATGCGTTTGAAAAAAATTAAGATTTAAGATTTACTCTTATAAAATCTACCTTCTTTGCAATAATTTCTATGCAAGAAAGTAGTGTTTAGTTTTATTTCCTTTTGTTTAACACTTAAATTATATAACATCTATTGGAAAAGTAGATAAACTTTTTATGTATAAGAAAACTATTAAAAATATCTGAATAAGGAGAAGTCAAAAAAATAATACATACGACAAATACCAAGAATCCACTTCATAATATATTTAACCTTCGATCGGGCGCAATACAAATGCTAACACGTTTGGGCGCAACTGATCTGTAAGATTAAATGTTAAATTTTTACTTAGGCTTAAGAAAAAGCTTATCAAACTGAACTTTTCGGTCATAAAAAGCTATATTTGCGTTTTTAAATAACTCTTTCTTGTATTTTCTTACAATTTCAACAAACAAAATATCCAGGAATTCAGGAGGAAGTTGACGTTTGATTTCCAGTAGGGTTCCTTAGCAATGACAACTATTGTCGTCGAGAGTCTGAAATAATTCGACATTTTTGAAACAATATATCGGAGATAACGATCAATATCATTGAATTATTGGATGGGGCACAGGCAAACAAACTGTTACGGTTATATAAAAAGGAATATTGAGAAAAATTTGGGAAATCAAGAATACAAACGTAATCGGGCGCAACTCATCTACCTGATTAACGTGCCTCTCACGTGCACCAAAAGTGCACTAGAGAAAAAAAAACCACGATACCCTAGTGTGAGTGGTAGGGAGTCAGAAAGCTACTAGAGGTCCCACACCTTTTTCGGTAAAACCCGCACTTAGTCCAAAAAAATATGGATGCTTCATCTCACAAATTAGATGCGCCACATGGAAGGTTAATTTTAGGTATCCGCATACGTTCGAAAACCCATTTTTGACCGAAAATCATAATTTTTTTTAATTTCTTATCTGAAAGCCTATTGTTTTTAGTTTTCAAAACAGTTTTTATTTTACATATATGATGATCAGAAGTGAAATTAGAGACATTTTAGTAGAACTTGACAGTTGAAAATGGAGTGGTAAATAATACTATACCAAAAATATGGCTGCTTTATCTCACAGATTAGATGCGCCGACGGAAGGCTAATAAAACTGCGCTTTTTAAAACTAAGTAATGAAAATAGAAATTTATGTGTCATAGTATATTCATTATTTATATGTTTTGCAAACTGAAATAACATACATTAAGTTTACAGGTTGTCGAAGTCTTAGCATTATTTATCATTTATAAGGTATACAACATGGCGTTCGGAAATCTGAAATTATTAAATACTAATACTTTATAAATCGCAACAATGAAAAGGCTATAACGTAGTTTCTCTTTTGAGAATGGAAACCGCATTTCATTATTTTCAAAGAAATTTATCCTGGCAGCCAAATTTCTCATTCACGTCACCTTCCAAAAAATGAGCACAATTTTTGTTCTTTAATCCATTTAACATTTTGATAAATTATTATCCATTCATGCGATGGAGCATTTTTCTATTTGATACTGGAGATAGAGATTATTATTTTTTGGGATCATTTCTAATTTTAACTTATCTTTGTGACAAATTTAAAGCTGCTAACATAATTTGAATGTAAAACATTCTACTTAAAAGCAACTGTTTTATGACGAAAAAAATATTTTTTAATAAAAAAAAGTGTCATTCTTTCTAAGAAAGTTAAAAAGGGGTCCCCAATAAATGAAAAAATGAGTAAAAACTCCCCTCAACTCTTGAAAATAAATCTCCGTATTTCTCTGTAATGAAAGACCAGCAGTGCGATAACAGTAATTTAAGTTTTCGTTTCACATTTTCATTATATTTCTTTTTATTTTTCTCCCTAAAAATGATTATACTAAATACCTTTAAGACGTCAAAAATAAAATGAAATAAAAACAAAGGAAGGGGAAAATATATAAATATAATTTTCCAAAATGTCTCCTCTAAATCCCTAACCGAGGGAAAATTCGATTTGGGAGGGGAAATATGAAGAGAAAAGAAAACAAGAGCTAGAATAATTGAGTCGCGATTATAATCTGGCACAATGGATCGCAAGAATTGAAAAGTGTTCTTGAATTTTTTTTTCTTTAATTCTCTCCTTCTTTTATTTTATTGAAGAAAAGACAGAAAAAAGGTGAGATAAAAAGAAGATTGAAAAACCAAAAATATAACCGCAACTGACCAATACGATCGATTTCATACTTCGGTTCTTTTCCTTAAAAGATTTTTTTATTTATTTTTTATCTTTTTCGCCTCTCAATATCGGAGCTGCTAGATCGTCATTGTTAGTCCAACAAAAGCGTTATTAGAGCGGTAACAATAAGATCGGTTTCTGCGGACATTGTTAGAACTAGATGACAATTTTTTTTATTAATGTCTGAAGAGGTGTTCTTGAAAATTCGGCAGTATTCTTCTAAAAAGATACAAAAGGAGTTTTAAAAAATAAATGGAATAAGTAGGAGAAATTGGTGGTTATATGTTTTATTTTGTTTGACCTTATTTAATGCTTTGAGAACTTCATACCATATAACTATCTAAAAGATCTTCCGTAATGTATCGTTGAAATAATGTGTAGGAGTTTTTAATACACCTTCAGCAAATATAAAATAATATTCAATATGTTAGTTATTTTCAAAATGTGTGGAATAAAATTTAGGAAATTTTAAATTCTGTGGAATAAAATTTAGGAAAATTAAAATCTCAAAAAGAGAAGTATTAACCCATAGTACCCAAGTCGCGTTTTATCAGTAATATTTAGTAAACTAATATTACATGTTCTGAAATTCACTGAAAATTTACTAAAATAATTCTGACTGAAGAATTTACGTTTTATTGATCTCCTAATCCCAGCATCTGTATTTAATCAAAGCCCAATTAATGCAATAAACTCCTATCAAAATCTGAAAATAGTTGAAATTCCAAAAGGAAACATTCTTACAACAGTATTTACTGATATATTTGTTAAATGTATGTAAATTAATTTATAAATAATTTAACGAACTTACTATTTCTTTCTTCACAATGCAAAAAAACAACTTTCGATTCTGACTTGAAAATAAAATAGCTACATTATCAACCGAAAGCTTGATATGTATTGTGTAAAATAGATTAATCTTTCAAAAAAGCGAGTTAAAGTATTAATTCGGTGAATTAGTAAGCTAATTCTATCAACTTTATAATAAATTATTATAATCAATTTATGGTTTTTACGATGTTTTGCAATTTTTCGAACATTACTACTGCGTTCTAAGTTTAAGTATACCGAAGCGCCAAATACTGCACCAAAGTAAGTATACTGCACCAAAGCGATTAAAACCAGATAATTTTTTTATCAGTGTCTGAAGAGGTGTTCTTGAATGCTCGGTTGTTTTTTTTTATCAATGTCTGAAGAGGTGTTCTTGAATGCTCGATAGTGCTTTTATCAATGTCTGAAAAGGTGTTCTTGAATGCTCGATGATGTTTTTTATCAATGTCTGAAGAGGTGTTCTTGAATGCTCGATAGTGTTTTTCAGTAGATAATGGAGGAATTCCAAAGAATAAATAGAATAAGCGAGAGAAAGTTTTGGTTATAGTATATGTTACTGAGATCAACCACATTCAATCATTCGAAAACTTTTTAAAGTGCATGACTGCATAAAAATACAGAATGGGGAATATAATATGTAATGTATTGCTTAAATATTATGTAGCAGAGTGTGTTGTACCTTTAGATACAGCTTAATACCATAATAAATCTATTCCGTCATCTATAGCATACTAATTTTTAAACATTCCATATATATTCCAATATTTTTTCGTTAACAAATTATTGCTTCAAGGGAACAAAGTTTTTATTAAGGAGAATTATTTTTAAGGCAGCTTCCCAATGTTCGTTTTTTAATGTTCTAAAGTCACTGCCATCCCCCAACAGTAATGCGGATATTACAATTGTTACTCCAATGATGCAATAATAATTCCTCAATCATTTTGTCTTGAAAGAATACAATATCTTGGAACTAAGTTTTCTTTCTTACATTAAATATTTCTAAACCAATATACCCAAAAGCACAATCAGTTAGTCCAAGATTCTATCTAAAATAGAATATATTCGTACTCACGTGATTCATATTATGAGCTCTACGACAGTTTTAATTTTGAAATTCACTATGCTTCATGCAAGAGGAAAAAGATATGCATTCATGGAACTATTTCATTCATAGTACAGCGTAGAACAACATTCAATAAGATTATGGAATACGCAGTTGTCTTTTTCATATGAATGTGACTGTGTGATGGCATATGCAGCCAGATACCTTGATCACATGAACGGGCGCCATTAGTTCAATTGTGCTTATTCATAATATGCATCCTTTATAAGTTGCAGCATGATCTGCTAGAAGAAATTCACAGCAAAATAATTCATGGTATAGGTTACAATGAAATACAAACTTTGAATTAAATCTATATTATAATACTTCTGTATTTTCCTATCTATATTATAATATTTTCTTCACTTTTTTCGTGCCTTTTATTATTGAGTTTTCGAAATTTTTTCAAAAATATTTAGAGTTCAATTTACTGTAAAAAGCTTTGGAAAGATTTGTTGTTAGATTAGATTCAGTAAAAGCATTAGGATTTTTAAATTAATAAAACTTACAGAGAAAATTTCATTCCCCGAATTAAAGTTTTATTTATGATTATACTTAAATAATGCAATACGTAAGTACAATATTGTTTAAATACAGAAGACATTAAGGCCAAAACTTTGTTGAGCTGAAGGCGTATTTAATAACAACAAGTAATGTAAATATTGAAGTAAACAACAAGTAATGTAAATATTGAAGTAAACACACTATTTCCTAATACTTAGTTGCAATAATTAGTTTCCATAGACACTAGTAATAAATAGCCAGATATAAATAGCATAAATAAATAATCATTATACTATTCAACATTTCTTAGTTATCTTATTTCAATTTAAACTCTTTTGAAACTTTCACATACTGATTTTTAAACATACTATTTTTTTTTACTCTCTTGCTTTGTTCCACAGTAGCACAAAGATATTGAACGATATTCGCAATATTGTATAATATTATACAATACCATACAATATTATATAATATCTAACAATATCGTGCAACATGTTGTGCTACCTGTGTTTCGCTTTTAAATTTGAAAAAAAAAAATTGTCAGTGATAGTATATTTGAGTTTTTAATTATATACAATAATTTGGTTATTTTTTCTATTTCAAGGTTGAAAGTTTAATAACTTATAACAAATACATCAAATGATATGAACTAATTCATCGATTTATATAAAAAAAGGAAAGCCGATATCATTTCTAAATAGGCCAAATATGTTATCAAAAACCCATGATACTTTATTTCCGATAGGAATGGAGCCCTATTTCACGGGCATATCAAAGAAAACCTATAAGGCAATCAGTTGGATATCAGGCACTCTTATTAAACTTATTGTCAGAAGGCACAACAACAATGGGCCAAGCTTGCACATGTCCTGTCACTCATATATTGACTTCCTTCCCGGTCTTCAAACATATCCTTCCCCCTTCCGAAACAAAATTCAGGATTCGTCCGCCTATGATATCCAGAAGAAAAAGAAAAAGTTGTGGGAGGGGGAAGGACATCCCCATACAGAGAAAGAAAAAGATGACAGAAAAAAGCTATTTCCGGTCTGCAGAATTGCTTCCGTCCCTAGCGGCGTTATTACATTAGAGGTCGCCATAAAGGTTTATGTTGCAATTCTCGTCTCAAGCTCTACTGCATCCACGTATAGCTGGAATTCCGGCAAAGATTTATTTACAAACATTGAGTTACTGGAAGCTAGAAAAACACAGTGCTTTTCCTCGGAAGAAACACAACCTGCAACTTTTAAAACCTTTCTGGCTTTTCTTTCATTAGAAAAAAGTTCCACTGACGTGCGCTTATTCATGTATGTTCTTGGAATTACTTTCCTTTGTATTCTCTCAAGGTGTTCTTAAAAGCTCTTTACTTTTTACTGCAAATAATTTTTAAGCGTTTTGGTTTAAGACGCCTTAAAAGCCTTTGAATAGCTTCTTGCTGTGGTTTGCATTGGTGACAGCTCTCACTGCAGCCGCTGACAACAATGAACGGGAATTTTTATTGGTTAGTGACAAAATTCTGATTTCATTAAAGAAATGAATTTTGAGAAACAACAGTTTTGTAAACATTTCTTACTATCAAATAGATTTTTTTTTTGTTTTATAAAGAATCTAATAATACCGTGTAGACATATCAGTAAATTGAATGCATAATTGCGAATATCTTGCATCAGCTCATCATCAACAAAGATTTCTCAATATTTAATTATGTTTACCTTTAATTAACATTTACATCAAATGGAAGAAAATTATTCGCGTTGAAACTCCTTTCATTTAAATGGATTTTATTTATTCTTGAAAATAGATTGAAACTCTGGAAAAGGTAAGTGCATTATTATTCAATCAAATGAACATGTTTACACTCTTAAAAGCACATTCCTAAGAGCATATTCGGTCCACCTCACATAGTTGTTTAAAGGGATCTTTCACGATCATTTGGCATTCATGCGAAAAGGAATTCAGAAAACAGAAGGCCTTCAAGGAATTTCTTGGTAAAAGTTTTCGATGAATAATGTATGAAACATACAAAAATTCATACCCCAATACATTTCAAGAGTCTCACACTCTGTGTTGATAATAGATGCAGATTTTAAACATTTTAATGAATTCAAATTTTTCTCTGCAGATTTTAAAAAATAGTGCTCTGTTTTTTCAGCAGCCTAAACATTACTTATTCTCTTGTAATAAAAACAAAAATGCTTTAAAAGAACTTTTTAATATACTAAAAATATATTTTCTTTACCAAAACTAGGGACGCTGAAATGAAATCGTAAATATTTAAGTCGCTGATTGAAATACTGTAAGGAAAATGGAATTTTTATCACATTTTTAATATATTTTATTGTTTAATAAATAGTTAAAAGTTTCTTTCTCATGCTATTGATTATGGTTTAATCTTTCTAGAGTATTGTTTCAGCCCCTCTTGATTTTCTTTAAAGCCTATGTTTTTGATAAAAATTATTTACTACCTTTAAATGAACAATGTTTTTAAAATTTTTATTGTAAAATATTTTAAATTAGAAGCATGTTTTTAAAACCTTTGAAAAAAACAATGGGATTAATCAATGTGATCACAGTCAAAAGATTAACATAACTGCGCATACCCCTGAACACCTAACTGCATGTTTCTCTATGGTGTGCAATGTCGTCGCGTCTTTTTTCAGCCTGAAAACAACGCGATAGGTTTCAAAATTGCACTCCTGTGGAGCATTTGACGTGTATCACGAAAACATGAACTGGGTCCATTTGAAACGAAATTTTATTTTTAAAAATAATAAATACTAATATGATATGTGTTTCCAGTTAGCTATTATAAATCTCAAAAATTCCATTCTATTACTATAAATAGAATATAACGGAATCCACAGGTAGGGAAAAATAGAAATAAATAACAAATAAATCTTTTCTTAGGTCTACAATAAAAAAAGAAAATACAGTAAATTCTCTATCTGCACCATGAACTTAAAGCAAAATAAAATGTTACTATATTTCTAATTCTATTAAAAATTATTGTAACATAATAATTTTAATTCTTATGGTTTCTGCTCTCTGTTTGTTTGGTTTCACTTTTATACTTTGACTAAATTTTGCTTACATTTAAAATTTAATGAATTACTTAAAGAAATTTGAACATTTTCATAACCAATTCATTGATTAAATGTTGAAAATTAATTAACCAATTCAAGCAATTCTACGTACTCTGGAAAGACTTATTTGGAAAAAATAAATTAGTGTACTCTTCTGTATGATTGGAGATGAGATTCGTGATATAAATCTATCCATTAATGTAAAGAAAAATATAACCCATGATCCTGAAGAATAGTTCAGAAAAATTTCTAGATGGTTAATGCTACTTATGGGATGAAGTTAATTTAAGTTATTTACTGAAAAAGACTCCAAATCCTGCCAGATTCATGCAATTTGTAAATTATCCTAAGGTCTTGCACTTAAGGTTTGCTCTAATGATATGTTTTAAATTTTTCTATTCATAAATAGGTTTAAACAAGATTGCAACCATGTTTGAGTTATTGCTAAAAATCATATATGTGAGGTGTGACTTGAAAATAACCGGAGTGATGATTTCAAACATTTTATTTTTAATTTTTCAAAATTTTGATATTATCACTTTCAATGACGTATCCTCCTCCTAGATCCTTATATCGTCCTATACGAATTTTCCAATGGTTGCAGCAATAGTTCTTGTAGTTTCCTGAAAGCATATTTTTATCACCCTCTTTTGTTTTTGGTTTCATTGAATTGGTAGTCTCAAATCTATTTCCTCTTAGCTTGACATGACCCTGGGGAATTAAAAAATGTCACACGGCGCAAGGTCAGGTGAATAGGGTTGGTTATATACGATGTGATTGCTTGGCCAGAAACGTCTTGACAGACACTGATCTGGGCGTTTCTGTGGAGAAGAATTAATTTTCCCAAAGATCAGATAATTTTCTTTGTACCCTTTAATGTAAAGTAGTAAGGACATCTATGTAATATTTTTGGTTGACAGTATAATCTTCAACTGATGGAATCTTATCATCCCTCCCGTTTTTAAGTTGATATCATAAGACAATAAATCCATCGAGATAACAGATGGTTCTGAAATCTAAAAACTAGAAAAAATTGACCCTCATCGATTTTCCCCTGGATCTTTAATTTATCTTCTGTTTACCATTCCAAAGAACTATTTGAAAATCAATTTGTAAATCAGTCTTGGCTCATTCATCTCTGATTAGTAGTGAAAGGAACAATTACGTGTTTACATTAAACACATATTAGTCATAAAATATTTGCAAACGCATAGAATGATTTTGGTCCCAAAACTAGGATTATTTTTATCAGACCAACACCCAGCTTATTCATTGGACATCGTAGGTTAAAGGAACGACATAAAAGCTACCAACAAATGCATAATTTTAGTCATAACAATTTTTATCCACATATGTAACAATCACCATGCATGGAGAGAAACATTACAGAACAACTTGGATTAGTTTGGTCATGATAAAATTCTGATTCTTTCGATTTTCATTAGACACTTTTGGCAATCAGCAAGTTTACAATCAACTACAAAATTTCGTAGATAATAATGTTTGTGCATATCCTCTTGAGACCCTATGTCCATTATATTCGAAACTAGTGTTTTATTTATAGAAAAGTTACTTTATATTCAAATCCCTCAAATCCCGCTGTCTAATGATTTTAATAATCCCATAATAATATATAATTAATTATATTATCTATTTAATTAGTTAATATATTATTAATAAATTAATTATATATATTATTACACAATGCTCTCAAGAGTATAATATGGATTTTTTTGAAGATCGGTCCAAATATTATACCTTTGGATTTCAAGAACATATATGGAATTATATTTCTCGTTTAAACGTATTTTTCCATTTCTCATACTGAGTTCAAAAGAAGTTAATTCATGTTTATGTCATTAATTTATTAAACAATCATGGATAAAATATTCTTAAAATTTCAGAGACTTGATTATACGCAAAAAAAGATCCATTTATTCGATTTAAAAGCACATTTTTAAGACTTTAAAGCTAGTAATCAAAATAGCAAACCGCTCAGAGGGTTAAGGAAGTAAACTTTGCCTGAATTCCCTAAGAACTCAGATTGTTCGACTCAAAACTGTATCTATATGCTATTCACCAATTACAACACTATTAGAGCGAACCATTGAGTAGACACAAGTAATAAATCAAACCTGGCTCATTCGACTTTCATTAGAGGTGAACCCAACGTCATCAAGGTTATCTTAGTGACCTCGCTAACGTACACATATATTATTGTGCCTCAACTTTGGATAATAATAGTATTAGTGCGTACATGGAATGATATTGATCTTGTACGTAAGAAAATCTTGCATTATCTCTCCCAAGAAATAGGTTTATTTTGGTTATAACAATATTTGTGAGATGTTTACCAACCTAAAATCTATTAAAGAGAACTATTGGCAGATCACAAGTAGTAAATCAGACCTGGTTCATTCGACTTTCATTAGAAGTGGAAGGAACATCGGCAAGGTTACCATCAAACGATCTTCGTCATGTAGAGGGTGAAGAAAAGTAAAAGGAGAAGAGTGAGAGACCACAAAATGAAAGAAGAATGTTAGACGCATCGCGAGGATAAGCCACTAATATTTAATTTATTTGATTATCTCTAAGAAAAATGAAAAATTCTTTGGATTCTTGAAGAAGTTTTTAGATTAAAGGAATAATTCTAAGTAAAAGAATGAAAATGTATTTCTTATGTTGCCTTTCCAAAAAAGAAATGGCAGCTTGTTATGTACGTATAAGAACAAAGCAGATAACTGTTTAAGGCACGAATACCAAATCTCTAAATTCATGAAAAGTTCTGAATAAATTTTAGAGAAATATCATTAAATAATACGGTGGTTTTGAAATAAATCAACTATGTGGTTTATTTGCATTTTAAAATACAACAACTAGAAAAAATCTCTTAAATAACGATTTTTGAGAAAATATAGTTTAGCATATTTATAGATATCATTTTGTATGTAAGCGATTTTCAAAATACAATTCTAAAACTAAATAAATTAATTTTTATCATGAATACTTTACAATGTTAAAGCCTAGCACTTCTGGGTGCAATAAAATTATATAAATCTATAATTATTCTGGAACACTAAAATTTAACCTTGAATGAAAAACGTATTCCGACAAAAGACTGAGACAAGAGAGACCACGATGAAAAGTTTCGTACTGGTAAATCGATTTGTAAAATGAAGATGTCAAAGCTTGCATACTTCGTACGAGTAATTATTTTTTTGTCATTAAGTACATATAATTATAATATAAGGTATCTAAAAAGTATATTAGATAGAGAGTCTTTTTTGAATAAATCTTAATTTAGCTTCTTAATTTATAGCTTTCAGTTTTATGGTACAAAAAATTAATTACATCAAAAAGTCATAGACATGATGATTATAATAAATCTGACTAATTCACAGGCATATTTTATAGTTACTATAGTAACAGGTTTGAGCTTCTAAACTAGGCCTAAAGGGAAGAACTTATTTATTACTCACTTTTCTTAGTTGGAAGTTTTTCACAAAGCTGAAAAGGAATAATTTTATAAACAAAGCTGTAAAGTACTTTTTTCTAGAACTATAAATAATTAATTTTTTTAAAAAATTATGTTACATATGTTCGGTATTAAATTGTATTTATGAGGGACGTAAGAATATAGACAAAATAAGGCTAAAAAAGGTCCATTCGATACTCGATGGGTATCTGACAGATTATTTGGCTCTAAAAAAATTGTCATTTCATTACATACCTTTAACCATTTGGTTACGTAATTCATTATGTATGCGTCGCAAACGATTCGGTGGAATGTTGCATACAGAAAAAGCCATAAAAATATTATGCTTAGAAAATTGTATTCATACTTGTTACTGAAACCTTTAAACTAAGCAATTGACAAATAAAAGTTGCATCTACACTAATGATGAAGATGACACTAATGTGCCGTGTACAATTCGCTTGAAAACAACATACAGGAAATTCCATGAACAATCTTACTCTCAGAAATCTTTATGCATACTTGATGATAGATTTATTGGGCTACACAACTGTCAAAATGCACGGTTTTTACACGTTACTGCGAAAGAGGAGACCGTCGGTAAAGTTTCGTTACTGTTCTGTAAGGTTTTACGATTGGTGGATTGAGGGAATGCATTTGAAGTTATGGCCAGATTAATGAAGTGTTACCTGACTCCAATATATTATGTCACCCAACCATATAAACGCATTACAAGACGTTAAACTCTAACACTTGCTAAAATTAAAGATGACGCAGCAAAGAAACTATAAGAAAGGTATTAGCAATTTATTTCACAAAACATTACAATATATATCAATGACATGGCATGACGCCACCCCACATCCTTGGTGCCTATAACCTCAAGGCTTTTTTTAACCAGTTGGGTGGCTGCAGCGTGGATGAGTACAACAATTTCCCCCACAGTGCCCTGGGAACCCAAGCTAATGCCATACCCCGAACAACTTTAAATTCTCCCCTCAACCATGGTTTAAACTTATGAAAAAACCCAAAACTTAAACTGAAGAAATTACTGAATCAGAACAAATATATGCCTTGTCTGGGCAACACACTCTTAAAGAGTTTGACATTTACAGACAGAAATGATGAAAAACATTCAAACAACAGAACTTGATTAAATATAAAACATGCAGGAAACACACAAAAAGTTTATATGATTGAAAGACGATTGTTATCATATCATAGAAAAAACTAGAAACAGAAACAGAACAACTAAAAATGTAAATTGCAAAAGGCTCAACTACGACATCACAATAGTAGTCCGAATATTAAACAGGCTCTAGCATGATATAGTTCTCATGGCACCACAATGTCATTGTATGTTCTGTTACATCGATTTGAATCTTCAATAAAGTTTCAATCAATGTAAAATGCTACAAATTTAAACACCATAGACCTTACTTGGTGAAAAATGTTTTCTTATCTCTATTCACGATAATCTATAAATCAAGAGTGTCTGCCTTCATTTAGAGTCACAATGTTTCCTGACTACACAAAAATGTTAGAAATGAGTTAGTAATTAAAATATTGTAGTGGAGAGACACTCTCCAAATAATTTATGTAACTTCACTCGATTATTTAAACTTTTCAGGAGAAGACTTCTCATGCAACAGTCATCTAAACTGCAACGTTTAAAAATTTATTCAAGAATGTAGTTAAGACTCTTTAATAGAAAATTAGATCCATTTTGTGGTTAAAACCAATTCATATGCTTTAAAATTGTTACCAAAGAGAATGAAAACATGTTGCTTTAAATAATATGCAAACAGCAAAATAATTGGATCAGTATAACCTGGGAATTTAAAATACATAGCCAAACGTTCATATACCTTGGCACCATATCGGAAATATTTTATAAGATATTTCTTTGCTTACAAAGATTTCCTATACTTGAATTGACACATGGTCCTTATATAATTTTTACTGTGTATTTTAGATGCTTTCATTCTGTCTTAATCGATTTGAGAACAATATGATGTGTTCACCTTTGTTTTAACTTCGCTTGCTTTTAATAAGTTCATGTATGTTTGAATCTGTGCAAGCAAATCTTGATATCACTAAAATACTGTAAAAAATTTGATGGAATTAATAAAAACTAATATTACTAAAATTAAATCTAAGTTTTCCCAACTGTGATGAGTTGAAAGGCCTTCTAATACCTTGCATTTTTGCCCGAACGAACTAACAATCTTTGTAACAATAATGAAATAAAAGGTGCATGGCAGCATTTGAACTAAAAAACATGTCATATTTTGGCGTCTGTTTTTATAGTATATTAACAACTTCATTGAATAACATTTCTGTGTTTAGAAGCTGAAATAAAAAATCAATTTTCACATCTTCATTTGATGTTCACATCATCCGAATACAAACCTAGCATAAATATTTATTTTCTGCTTATATTTTCTCGAACGTAAGCCAAGTAGCGTTTCTAAGGCTTATTCTAAGCTCACATAATATTTATAGTGTGTTATTAATTTACTTTATAAAACTTAAGTAAATATGCCTGTTTCAACTCATGTAATGAAATTTTGTATGCTTTCTAGAACTGGTAAGATTCCGTAATAATGAAGTTACTAAAATATTGTAGTATATAATAACAATGAGAGTGGCATCTCAAATTAGATTTACCATTCAAAAATGCAAAAGCGTATTTTATTAAATTAATAGTAGCAGTAGTGAGTTCGAATAGAGAACAATAGTATATTTAATGCATTATCTAACATTTTATATATTCACAGAGCTAAAATATCAGTTGCGACTGTATTTAATGTATGAATATTTTTTGTCCAAAGATTTGATATTCTAGTCCTATTAAATTTAATTTAATTTTCAAATCAGTGTGCTTCTGTTTCAAGAAATAGAAAAATTCACACTTATTTTCCATAAAAGCATCTCATTAAAAAGTATATAGGCGGAAAATGGAGAAATTGATTTATGGCAGAAAAATTTAAATGTAATTCATTGTCGAATAACTAATGTAAGACTTGATAGTGAGTTACCTTGATATTATTAATTTTTATACACTTTAGTTTAACTTGATTTTTTCATGTTTGAAGATCAAAGTTGGAATTTTGTAATCGAATTTTCAGAGACTTCTTGATGTGTTACAGTTTCGAAATTTTGAATACTTGTGCATTCTCGGTAACAATACACTATTTTATTATTTTCAAACTTTTATTATCAGTTAATCAATTTATTTCATTAAATTTTAATTCCATACAAGTGGCAACGCCTGGTAATACGCGTGAAAAAATTGACTTCAAGATTTCATAATATTTATAATAATGAATCATAAATTAAAATTAAAGTGTAGAAAAAATTAATTAAAATCAAAATATAATAACTTTTTAGTACATTAATAAAAGTATTTTTAAAAACTGGCTTTCTTCTCAACTAATATTAGCAAGTCCCTTTTGTGGAATGTTTCTATATATTTTTAACAGTTATAAATTGACTAAATTTTAATGAAATTATTATTTAAAAATTGATTAAATTAATTAATCAAACATTAATAAAAATTCTTAGTATTATATATAAAGGCGCATATGCAGCTATGTATAGTATAATACAGATACAAATAATAGATATACTAAACAAAAATTAAAATTAAAAAAGAAAGAAAAGTATAGATAGGAAACAGCAGATTTAAACAAAAACGATGACAATACATCTTTAAGCGTACTAACGCAACAGACTCAAGTGATTGCATCAACTGAAGTTTAAAACGATAATATTTAAAACACATAAAAATTGATTTAGGAAGTAAAAAATGTTCAAAACGGAAGAAATGAATGAGGAATCGAATGGCGAACTTTATCGAAGACCACTCACCATAAAGATTCCAAATTAGACAAGATTTTCTGTCAACGGTAAGATTATAAATCAAAAGTATACCCTTTGTGGCCTGAATCCTGTCTAATATCAATAGGAGAAACATTCTGAAATATCAAATTGCAAAATCCTTAATGAATAATCAAAAGATAGGTACTAGAGAGTTCGCCTGGTTTACATCTAAAATTCGGCAGAGAGTGTTAGGTTTAACACACTCTCTAGTATCTCAAAGAGTATACTTTTGATTTGTAATCTTACCCTTTAATTAATTACCCTTTAATTTATTTTTAATTTTTGTTTAGTATATCTATTATTTATATATATATATTTTTAATGTATAGGAGAAAGTTGGGTAAGATGGCGACCTTAAGTTTTGAGGATTTTTCCTATCCTCAATATTCGTTGCAGGAGAATTATTGCTTCGGTAAAATCTTCTTGTAACTCTTAACTTTAAAATGATATTTTTTTTAAAATTTTATTTTCAAATTTGAGACACCTAAATGTCATTATAGGGGAAAAAAAGTAATTTTAGTCATCTTATCCGCACAGTCGGGTAAGATGACGAACGGTGTCTAGTACAATGGCGAACTGAGATAGCAATTTAATTCAATATCATATGTTATCAAAATCTACTTAAAATTGTTGAGATCACATCTTGATCATAACAAATTGCACATAGCAGGAAAAAAACATAATTGGACTAAAGTAACAGCATAAAACAAATGAAATATTATCAATCGAAGTTTTAGATTAAAACCTTAAGAAATGAAATCAATTACAAAAATAGCATTGTCATGGGCTTGGATTTTGTCCCAGCCAGGAAAGGTGGAATGGAACCAGAATTTGCACATAAAACGTTCTCATTCCGTTTTTCTTTGCTCACTGGAAATGATGCATTCTTCGTTATCGAGGTCCTATGGGTCCAAATTGTCATCAGCGTCAACGTAAGGAAATTCAAATGAAAAAGTTATTTAAGTCTAAATATTCAGATAATTAGAAGTCGACGTGTTGTGCTTAGCTACTTTCTTCTTCTTCGTAGAATTTTTAGTAGGTTTCTTGTATTTAGTCTTATTAACTTCAGCTTTCTTTAGCTGCCACAGTTTTCATTTATCTTCTTTTACCTCTTTCTCCTTCTTTAATGAGATGCTCATTTTTCACTGGAGTGCCAGTGAGGTGCATGAAGGACAAATGGCAGTCATCTTACCCGACTTCACCTTTTTATTTAAAAAAAACATTAAAGGATATCATCTCATCAGAAAAAATTAAAATAAAACATCATTGAACACGTTTTGATTAGCTCTTTACGAATATCACACATATAAATCAAAAATATTTACTCCGTGAACGCTATATCTCACAAAGCAGCAACCAAAAGTTTCGTAGGGCAACTCAAAACCACAATACCGCGTACTGTGAATCACACCAATAACGGGATGGAATATTTTGGTGTGACATGGGTAGCTGGTCGCTATAGGTCTATGATGACGTAGAATCGGGGCATTCATCTAGGGTAATTTTCGAGAAAGATCCAATTCGTCATCTTACACTCTTCTTCGTCTTGCACGACTTTCTCCTACCTATAGAAAGTTATTCATTGCAAGAACTTTTTAACGTTGTTTGGTGAGTACCTTATGTTGTTGAATGCCATACTTGCTGCTTATTTTGCCTCTTTTAAGTCTTCTTAAACATTTCCATTTGGACTCTTTCATATTTATTTTGTTAGAAACGGAATGTAGTAAGAATAAAGATTTCTACTTTAGTGAGAGTCAAACTAGGATCTATGAGTACGAGGAGACGTTTCAAAATTATTCATTCATTCAATAATTATTTTCTTGGTCGCATGATATCATTTATACTATTATTAAATATGAATAACAAGCAATTCTTAAGCTTTAAGTTTAGACTTGAATGGACTATTAATTTCATTTAAAATAGGCACTTGGATTTCAAGTGGAATCTGAATTGTCAATCTGATGATGAGAAGTAGTCTGGTTGTGAAGTGTCCTTACATTTTCCATCGAAAAAAAAATCTCTCAAAGTAAACTCAGCGACAATCTATGTTATAGCACATCCAAAACATAGAATAAAAATGTTTATCTATAAGTAATTAGCGTTTTTCAATTTCAAAATTAATCATTTTCCGAATAAATTTTAAATAAACATTTCTGTGGAAACGATGTTGAGATTTTTCGAAAATATACGAAATTCCACATGAAGATTGTATTTACAGTGTATTCATAATACCACAGTTTAATAATCTAGAATTTTTTTGTGAGTTTCAATTGGCGTGTACGGAGAGCGACACTCGTCGATGAAGTTCTTACACTCGTCTAACTAAAAAATATTTATAAAATCACTCTATTTCGATTAAACTCATATCATATTAAAAATTTCTTATTAGTAATAGAAATTTCTTGAATAATGGTAATCAAAATATGTTCTTTTATGATACGAAAGTCTCAAATTGATCCAGCGTTTCACTTATCACTCCTATAAACTTATCGAAATTACTTTAAAAGATATGAAAATCAATTTCATAATAGATAGTTGTTTGGCTTAATAGTAGTAATAGTAGTTTCTAGATATGCAGGTCTAAAAAATCATGCTTTTTTTAATAAAATATAAACCTCCGAAATCGCTTAGTTCGTAATTAATCGTTTTTGTTTAATAACATCTTCAATTTTCTCTCGGAATATTTTCGATTACCATAATAATAAAATACTTTTACAGTTAAGTATTTGAAATCTTAAACTATGTAGTTACATATATTTAAAATAATAAAATGTATAGGGTTTTATATATCGCACGTAACACTTCAAACACTTAACCCTATTATTTGTCTCTCCCTTTTCGACTGTACCTGCTTATAAAATTCTTTGCATCAAAGATTTACCAACTTCATATTTGATGGTTGTTTTTCAAACCGAGATAGAAAATTCCGTTACGTCATTTCATATCAGCAAGCAATATGGCAGCAGCCATCTTAATAATTAATTTGCAGCAGAATATTAACAGCAGGAAAAACTTGACTACTAGTCCATCGCATCTTTCAAAGAAAGTAAAGTTTAAAAAAATACGAAATCTTGGTAAACATTTGTGGACACCCTGTATTTCAAACGTCAGCTGGGAATGCATACGAGAATTAATATTTTTCTGAGTGTTGTTACCTGTTTCTAAGAGTTGTTTTGCGTTCATCTTTCGGAATTTCCTTTTTCCCCCGCAATTTTTTAAATTGAGTTAAATGTTCAGATTTCCATATTTCGCTTGCACTGTACATCAAAATATATGTAACTGATTATATACACTATATGCCCAAAAGTATCCGGACACTTGCAGATTTTCACATTTTTTAGAATTTCTCCGGAATGGTTTAACCGACTGCCTTTAAACTACGGACATGTAAAGAATAGACAATAACTCACATTTTACATTGAAGATTCGGTCCTGAGGGTAATTAGGGGGCCGTCTACAAACTGATGAAGACAAAAACGTTTTTGGCCCACCCCGCTTCACAGAATACTCATAACAAGATGAAACTTTCAGAAATGGTAATGTTTAATGTGCATAATATTTACAGGAATTTTTGTAAACTCAGCGCAAATATTTGGGAAGCCATAAAGGTTTTCTTAAAAAAATCTTAAATTTTCCCACCTGTTTCTTGCTTATAACATGCAGAGTTTTCTGTTATATTATACGAAACTTACAGAAAAGATGACAATATGTTAGTGAAGTATTTGTGTAAAACTTTGGAAAATAATTGTTGAATATTACAGGAATTATGAGCAATTTTAGTAAATAATATTTTACTGCGCATGCGCGAAACATAGTGTAATTTTTCTTTCACAACTTTAAAGCCAGATATATAGGGCAACTTATATAAAAAAATTCAGTTCAATATCATTAGTATTCAGATAGATATCGGCATTACAACGAGCAGAATTTTAGCTCCTGTCGAAGAGAAGCTAAAAGATGAGGGGTTGTACACAAATTGATATTTTTTAAACTTATATCTTTAAATAGTTATATTGAATTGTATAGTGGTTAGAATTTGCTGAATACCCATGAACACATCTAGTATTCGTAACGAATTAAAAAAATATATATGTAGAATTATTAAAATATTTTAAGAAAAGAAATTAATTAGATAAAAAATCGTTTCGCCATAAAATAAATATATTTAAAAATATCGTTTGGCCGTAAAATTGTAATATGCAACTTGTTAATAATCATGTAAATAATATAATTAAAGTAATAAAATGTTTGCTATTTATAGTGCCTAATTAGCTGGAATTTAAGTTATGCACGTAATTGATAAGTGTTCATGGGTATTCAGCAAATTCTAACCGCTATACAATTCAATATAACTATTTAAAGATATAAGTTTACAAAATATCAATTTGTGTACAACCCCTCATCTTTCAGCTTCTCTTCGACAGGAGCTAAAATTCTGCTCGTTGTGATGCCGATATCTTTCTGAATACTAATGATATTGAACTGAATTTTTTTGTATAAGTTGCTCTATATATATGGCTTTAAAGTTGTGAAAGAAAAATTACACTATGTTTCGCGCATGCACAGTAAAACATTATTTACTAAAATTGCTCATAATTCCTGTAATATTCAACAATTATTTTCCAAAGTTTTACACAAATACTTCACTAACATATTGTCATCTTTTCTGTAAGTTTCGTATAATATAACAGAAAACTCTGCATGTTATAAGCAAGAAACAGGTGGGAAAATTTGAGATTTTTTAAGAAAACCTTTATGTCTTCCCAAATATTTGCGCTGAGTTTACAAAAATTCCTGTAAATATTATGCACATTAAACATTACCATTTCTGAAAGTTTCATCTTGTTATGTGTATTCTGTGAAGCGGCGTGGGCCAAAAACGTTTTTGTCTTCATCAGTTTGTAGACGGTCCCCTAATTGCCCTCAGGGCCGAATCTTCAATGTAAAATGTGAGTTATTGTCTATTCTTTACATGTCCGAAGTTTAAAGGCAGTCGGTTAAACCATTCCGGAGAAATTCTAAAAAATGTGAAAATCTGCAAGTGTCCAGATACTTTTGGGCATATAGTGTAAATGTATAATTTGTCTAAAATAAAGTATGATGATTCTGTTTGAGAAGGTAATCCGGTTTTTAAATTTTAACTCATTCAACAGTTTCAGATGATATCTTGTTAAGTTCTACATTTTATAATGCAACATGAATCTTTCAAATAATTTCTCAAGAAATAGAACTTTCACATATCTTTACAATTCGAGGAGGGGGGATTAGTTATTTTGCTTTCCCACATTAACATAAAATTCTGATTCATAATTCATTAGAAAGCCTAATATGTATCATAGGACATGCTTATCTATGAATATATCAAAGAAGTAATTGGCTTTCCGATCGAAAATTTCAAAGCAAACTATTGCCTTCCTATTCAAAGACAACTCGAGGGGGAAGGGGAGAGCGGTGGAGGGAATTTAATTTTCGTACATTTCGACACAAGTTTCAAATTCTGATTTATAGTCCATTATAAATCATACCATGCATCCCAACACATGCATAACTACGAATACAAAAACGAGATAGTGGGTCTTTCGACCAAAAATTTCGAAACTAATACTTCCTTTCCGATTCGAAAACAACTCGAAAGCTTAATTATCGTATATTTGATCATAAACTTCAAATTCTGATTTATAGTCCATTAGAAAATCATAATATACATCCTAACGCATGCATAACTAGGAACACAGAAAAGAAATAGTAGGTCTCTCCACCGAAAATTTCGAGGCAAACACTTTGGGCTGGAGCCAAAATTTGCCCTTGAAGGCCATTCTAGGCAAACTCCATTTGCTTTTTTATCTGTTTGTGCCGAGCACCAATAGTCAGTTCCTGGCAAGATCTTTTTTCCTCCTCATGCCCATTTTACTGGAGAAAGAGCGAACGGAATATGTATTATATGGTTTTCCTTAAAGCGGTTACGCCACTGACTCTGAATAACAGACCATGCTCTATACTTGGATGTTTTGTAAGGCTGTTGCTAACGATTTCTTGTAAGAAGGCGAGACAGATATTTCTTCCTTTCATCGGATATATATATGTGTGTGTGTGTGTTTGTGTGTGCGTATGTGTGTGCGTGTTATCTCAGAAGTATTAGTTTAGTTGCCACTTTGCAATTGAAAAAACTCCATTGGAAGCATATCACAGAAGCAGGAATATTTTGTTACCCACAATGCCTTATTTTATAGTTTGTTTTCGAAATATTTTAATATGTTATGGGTTTGTGTTTATTTTGTGGATTTGGATTTCGACGCTACTGAATTTAAAGTGTTAAGGGGATTCTGATTTTTTATGGGAAAATGTATTTATTCTTATACGAAGATGCTTTCCATAGAATATTCCAGAATTTAAGAAATATGACCTTTCGAATCATATTTGTATATGATGTTTTCAAATATATCGAGATGTACGAAATGCTTTTATTTCATTATCTTTGCTAACCAGTTTTGACTCTAGAAATTGCTTTTGGTATTTGCTTTAATGAAAACCTTTTCTCATAGAATGCTGCAATCTTTATGCTTTTATAAAAAAATAAAAGTTGGGGCACATATAAAACAGAATTAAAAATCTTTATTGCAGATTAAAGTCAACTACATAATTTATGGAAATTGAGTCGATATGTAAATGAAAGAAAAATATGCAATAACATAGATACGACAACAGAAAACTATGATTCCATGCTTTTACAATATTGTGACAATTATGTAATCCCACTTTGAGTTATTGTATTTGTAGCTATTGTATTTAACAAAACAACTAATTAAGATATGAAAATAAAAGATGAACCTTAATAGAGATATCGGTAATGACAGATCGTCATGGCAAACAAAGCATGATGAAATGTTTTTAAAGTGAGTTCTTTCAACAATGTAAGAAAACTGTTAAACTGCTGATATTATCCTTAATCCTTATAATATAATAAATGCGAAAGTGTGTCTGTCTGTCTGTCTGTCTGTCTATCTGTCTGTCTGTCTGTTTGTTAAGCTTTCACGACCAAACCACAAAACCGATTTGGATGGAAATTGGCAGAGTTGTAGCTTGAAACCCAAGAACGGACATAGGCTAGATGAAATCACGTTAAATTAATTATTTTTAACTACAGATTAAAAATAGTTAACAAAGAAAGCCCAATGACTCCGCAATTCGCGATGAAGATTTTTATTTTTCATTCAACTGTCACGTGATCCTTCAGGAATGCGAAAACATGTGGAATAAATTATTTTTAAAATCAACTATCACGTAATCATTTTTTCCGCTGTAACTTCGGAACAAATTGTTCGATACAAATTATTTTTACACCATCTTAAAGAAAAAAATTTACCTTTTCAATGATAACAATTTTATTTCTGTGACATTTTTCATTCAATTTTTATTAATTTTTTAAATTTTACGTGCAGACGATTTTGAAATAACGCAAATTTATAGCTACTCATTTGAACTAATTTACCTTTATTTCTGAAAAGATTGCTTATATTTATAAGTATCCATAAAATAAGGCAGAATTTACATGTATCTGTCTGTCGATCGGTCGGTCATAAGAACTCCTCCTAAACGGTGAACGGTAGCGACGTGAAATTTACACACGGCATTCTAGAGCATATTTGTAGGTCAAAGGTGTTATTTTCAACTTTCAGAGTTAATCAGTTCTTAAGATATTTAATTAAATAACGAACATTAGCCGCTTTTAAGCCTAATGCTTAGACGTTTTTTGCCAATAACTTCTGAAATCTTTATTAGACAACAATTATTTTTATGCCATTTTAAAGACGAGAAAATGATCTTTTTAATGCTATTAATTCCATTGCGATGAAATGTTTTCTCCGATTGCTATAAAGGTTTAAAAATATTTTTAACGTAATTTCTAACAATACTTTTTATTCTTATAGAAATAAATTCAAGCCAAATTACTTTTTCGCGCGCGGGCTTTTGCCAGTGTTAAAATTAATATAAGAAAATATTGCTTTCTTTGACCATAAACAACAAAGGAGACTTTACACTTCCGGTTTCCTGTTGTGGTGTCATTTACAGCTTTTAATACGGTTACACAGTGATCCAATGACGTTAGTGAATTATTCTCTCGATGTTTTGTTTAATTTTCATAGTGAATATTACAGAATATTCTTCTGTAGATACGGTAATGGGCATTAACAAGGAGCATCATATTCTGTAGAGCTCTTCAAGATCTTGGAATTGTCAGGGGCACCTTCCGACAAGCCTAGAATGATAGTCGGTGTGCCAGTACTACTAATACGTAAGCTCGATATACCGAGACTGCGCAATGACAAATAGTGGCAGGCGTACATACAGTACAGGCTAAATATTAAATTCAGAAAAAAGTTTAGAAAAAATAATTCGTTATACTAAGAACAGTTCCCAGACGGAAGATTTTTAAAATTATGAACTATAATTAATGATATAAAAGTTCTTCTTCCGTATTTAATACAGGGAGTTCCAAAAATGTATAAACATTTTGAATAAATCGTCGCTTAACAAGCAAAACCACCTATCTCATTTTTTTGAAATTTCAAAGAGGAAGAAAATACTCACTTTTCGCAACCAATAACGAATATTTCTGAAATTTCTTTCACATCTGGTAGGAACATGCTGTCTTATGTTTATATCATTGACCGCTTCACTGACCACCACAGTACATATATTTTCTCAAAGTTATCTATAGTAAATAAATAGAATAGATACTAGCTACAAATTTGAAAGCATAGCACGAAATAATGCTTTAAATCGAATAATTTCCTGAGCAAAGATAGAAATAAGGCAGCAGTCAAGGTCAATAAATGTCACATTTTATATCTGAAAAGGGAGAATGTGACTGTTAAAAGAGAATAAAGTTGAAATTCATGAATGATTAATTATCCTTTAACGGTTCCTTGTCGTTATAAAAATATCGAATTCGTTTTATTTAATTACGTGAAGAAATATTCAAAACCTATTTCTAAATCGCAGCTTCAGCAATAATAGAGGAATGGTGCAGTAAAAGAAGGACAGATGTGATGCATTACATCTCACATTTACACAATAGTCATCAAAAACTTTCATTTAATGTGGGTAATATATAGGGTTCGCCGGAAACACGATCGTCACTGAGAGTTATATTTGGTCAGCCATTATATATTCAGAGATGAATACATAACGACTTTGATTAGTCTAAATGGTAATATTTGTTCTGCCATCTTTTACTACAAACTAATAATTATACACTACTTACGTTTAGAATATTATACATGGGTGTAATTTGGCTTCGGAATAAGTCTTTATCTTATTAATGTAACGTTTGGAATCTATGTCGGTTTTTATCAAAAATACCGAATATGAGGAAAACATATTTTACATTTTCAGTTTTATTGTTTCTTCGTATTCGTGAGCAAGCTCTCAACTCAAGATTTCTTCCCCATCTTATGGCATAAAGTAGAATTTTATCGTCTTTATGCTTCATCTTTGGAAGTAAAATCGAATAAGTCCTTTCACGTCCCAATAAGCTCTATGTTGGGAATCCAGACAGAGCCGACAATCAGCAAGGAAACGGATAATTTATCACATCTGTTCGCAACAAAACGAGTTATTTTGCTTGACTCATATTTCTAGCAACCAGAGATCGGGAACAAGTCATTCATGAAAGTGGATGTTGTAAGGAAATACGTGGGTGAATATATTTGCAGCATTTATTCTTGTAGCAAAGTTTTTTGGTATATATTGATTTTGTTAGAAAATTATATTGATTTCGATACATTTGTTTGTATATTCGTATAGCATAAAAATCGAGAGAAATAAAAGAATGGTATTGAATTTGCCATGAAATACTCTTTAAATAAGGCGATTTAAGAATTTTATTTTTCAAATTTTACTCATCTTTTTATATATTTTATATATTAAAAATATTTTTGTCGAGAATTGTTTTAGGTATTAAAATAATAAGACCAAAATGGTTTCTCTTCAAAATTTGAATAAAGAAAATCAAAATCTTTCTCAACATGAAAATAAATTATCCGAGCTAATTAATGCAAAAATCCATTTCAGAAGAATCAGCATTTCAACACAGCATGATGCTAGGACCAAGCGCAAAGAGACCTTATGCACCCAGAACTCTTCAAATTCTCACAGCACCATCAGGAGAGTTAATCCCTGACAATAGATGTTACTGTCACAAGCCTCATACAGCGCTGTTCAAAATTATTAAAACGCTACAGAAAATTTTATACTTTCTTTAAAGAAAATAAATTTATCTATTTATATCTCAAATACATTATTTTTATTATTAATTCAATCGCATTCATTAGAAAAAATTCAAATAACTCTTTCGCAACTTTAAGGCTCTAACTTTATCGCAAAATTAGTCAGAATGGAACATTTTCCCATAACTTTAAATTATGTGTTGTTCAAAATTATTCGAACGGTCAAAAACTTACAACGAAAAAATACCATAACAATTTTTAGTTTCTGCATTGTCTCCTGGTTGATACTGCGCCATTCATTTTTTATCGTATCAAAAAATTGATTTTTTTATTCGCTCTTCAAAAGGGAATTTCTGATTCAAACTGTCCATAAATTTTGGATGGAATTAAGATCTGGCCTTTGTTGTGGCGACTCCAGTATCTTAATCTTGTGTTTTGAGAAATAATCTTTGAAAATCTTTGACGTGTGTTTTGGGTCATTACCTCGTTGAAAGATAGACCGTCGATCCAAGCTCCAATTTCTGATCGATTTCTTCAGATTTTAAGACATGATATCGACGTAGATACTTACGGACATCTTAGATCATCGCAATTTCACCACCACCTTTAGAGGGAACAACCCCATGCCATCACATCTACGCCTCAGTATTGTACTCTCTGTAGGATATTCATCATTTTAAGTACCTCACCTGATCGTTCCCACAAACGTTTACGTTTTTGTTATCCTTAAAGATCATATTTGCTTTTGTATGACCATGAAACAGTGTCCCAGAATTGTGAAACCTTCGAAACATGCTCTTTTGCAAAGGCCAAGCGCATTGCCATGTTTTGTTTTGAGATGTATTGAGATTGTATGGTCTTTTTCTTTGGATACAGCATATCAACCCTGAGTTTTTTATTACAAGGCTGACTGTTAGAGCTGACACATTCAATTTAAAGTCTTTCACTATCTCTCTTGACGATATATCGCTCTTTTTCTGTGCAAATCTTACATTTATAGAGTTTTGTCTTGTACTTGTTTTCGGTTTTCTGTCTCGCCCCTTGTTTTCGATGGATCCTGTCGTCTCATACATCTTGCACAAATAGTAGATACCCAACATCGACAATTTATGGTTTTTGTTAGGTTTTCATATAATTTCCAATCCTCTTTATGTTAAATGTTTCTGTGGCAAAGATCAAAGGAAATCTTTTAGATCTTGAGCATTACTTTTGGCTTGACTGCTTCATAGACCAAAAATATAAATTACGAAATAAATTAATCTGTTAAAATCAATAAAATTTACCAAAATGAAAACAAACCCAATTCGTACTTACTTAAATACAACCTCGTCATTAGCCGTTCGAATAATTTTGAACAGCTAGAATATACTATTTAAAATAATAATTCTTTCTAAAAATTAGTGATATTCCATGAAATAACTAAATTTTGTATGCATTTATGGAGGATGAAATAAGGTACTATAAAATCAAAACAAAATAGCAAATTATCTAGTTTTTAAAATTTTATGAACAAAAGATGAAATTTTAACAGTCCGTTACACTAATTTTGAACAGCACTGTATACACGACGAATTTTCGACTCAGCAATGTCTCGAACTTGCGATTCTCCAACCCAAAGCTGAGAGTCTATGACCATCTCTCTGCGGTCATATTTTAGAACAATTCATCTAAATATAACTGCATAACATATAAATTTTGTTCCTGAGTTCAGTAGCTCAAAATCTATTAAACTGACACAAATTTTAATTCTTACAAAACTGCCCTTAACATTCGATTATGCTTTAGCGATTAATTTAGAAAAAAATACTTCATATAATATAACTTAAGTTGAAAACTCAGTCGTATTCATAATGTATTAAATTTTCACGAACACAAATATATTAAAACCTTCTTCAGAGGTATTTCAGAGAAAGGGCTAAAATACAATTAAAAAATCTGTCAAAAAGGAAAGTGAACGAAAGATAATCTACTTTAATTTTATCATGAGTAGATCTCCGCATCAGTCTCTAATATGGAATTGCCTAGAATTCTCTTGCTGAATATAGAACCACTTTTGTAATTAGTAAATATGCAATATGAATAATCTCTTCAAAAATAATTCAGCCCATAATAAAGCTACAGCTCTTTAATATAGTAAGATTTTTTCAGTCTTCGTTTCTGAATCAGCGTAATCTTAATGGCGTGTAATAAATATGCGCTTATGCTCTAACTTGATACTATACCTCTGTCCCATAATAATAGTAGCAAAAGAAATTAAATATAGAACGCAACATTTATTATCAAAAATTAGATTAAATTAAACAATAAATTAAAAATATTATTCCTAATTTCTATTTTGAGTGTGTCAGATAGTTTCTGGATTTTTCAATAATTTCGTTACTGCATTTAAAACTTGTAGGTAGAATCCCTTGGTTGCGAAGCTTTGCTTTCCCTATATGCGTGAGCTTAACCTTCCAGCTCAAATTTTGTGACAAACGGATTTTTCATACCTTGTTCTCACATTCGGAGTCAAACCTATCTGAAGGTCATTGCTATTCCTTCATTCGACCCCTCTCTTCAGGATTAAATGGGTTTATCCGAGTTTCAAGGTGATTTCATACTGTTTTATGCTTCTGGCTATAAAAATTACGACGCGCGCCCGCTCTTGTAATTTGAAACATTTTTTCACGTCTTAACGTTTCAGTTTGATAATTATATATCCAGTGCGCATTACGGCGATGTAATATTTCATTTTACATTGTCAAAAATATTTAATATGTAATAAACCAGCTAATACTCCACCAAGCCAAAAACTTTTCTTGTAAATCTTAGCCCTCAGTCTTATGAAAAAACACCTCACTACTCGAGCCCAAAAATTCTCATCATCGTCATATGAAATTACCATGTCTTTAAGTCTAAATTATACATCACAACCCTAAAAAGCAAGTAAACAGCAACCAGCATTGAGAAGAAGAGCTTGTGGTTGATGTTTGAAAGAAAGAAATCGATCACCAAAATCCATGAAATTCAGTAGGTACAATATATATAATACTTGTAAGCGTCACTCTGGAGCAAAAGTTCAATTTTTCGAATTTAAGGACAATGATTAGAAACTAAGAAGAAAGTCTTTGTTGTAAAATCTTAGTTTGTATTATAATCTTTTTTATTATATATTCCTTAATACCTTTTATAAAGTAATGTTATTAAATCTCATTACTTTCCTGATTTCAGTATAATTTTAGATTTTGCAAATAATATTAAAACTAATTTTCAGTCTTGATGAAAAGATTTGCTTTTCTGACGTGTTTCTTATTACTATTATGAAATAACTTACAATTGCCATAGTAAAACTGAAAAAAATTATTGTGTTGTAAAAAGCACGACACGCGCCCGCTCGTGTAAAAAATTGTAGCGCGCCCGCTGGAAGGTTAATGAACTGGACAATCGCAACTCAATCATTGCTTGAAAACTGTCTTTTTTCATTTTACTCTTACAATGAATTGATATTCAACTGAAATAAAGCAATTGATTTCTATCAGCGGATTAAATTAGAAAAATAGTTATAATTCGTAATATTTAGGTTAACCTAAAAATTGAAAGAAGCGTCAGAACGATTGACAGATGTCATGAAACATTGATTTTGATTGAAGGCTTCGCAATTTTGCGCTACAACATATCTTACAGCTGCATTAGCCAATAATTTCCATTTAAATACTACTTGCTTCTATTATTATGGGACAGAAGTATTATTTTTGAAAAAATCATTTAATTCCAGGAGTCTTAACTAACGCATCTTCAAGGATTTGAATACATTGCAGGATTTCGAATTTGTATATAATATGCAAGCAATATATTTACAGTCTATAAATGATATTTCTTTTTCCTGTTTGATGATTATATGAGCTTTTATACATAATTCAAATATTTGGAGTTTCTAAATTTGATGCAAACAAATGTAAGAATTTTATTGTAAAAAATATCTTTATATGTGAGGAAAGTTTTCCCCGTAGTTTTCAAACAAATAAAAGGAACAATGTAAAATCCCATGTTGCCTTTAAATTAGAATTAAAAGTCTTATGTATGCAAATATATTCTTTTTTACACAAATTCAAGCAACTATTTCGCAAACATGGTAAGAATTTCAAAAAAGAATTAATTTTTATTAAAAGTGAAAAAGTTTTCACTTAGATTATAACGTTCTCTACCCAGAAACGTAGTTAAAATTTTTCCAATATCAGCGGATATTAGATAAAAATTAAAATCAAACTGCATTGCTTGTCATTGTAAGTAATACTTATATAACAACATATAGTTTGTTAACATTTGCCTCTGTTTTCTTAAAAGCTTAGTACGTAAAAAAGAATTTGGTGTATCATAATTTTGCTCACCACTGAATAGAGCAAACAAATGTTGTGTCCACGGTGTTCTGTGATAAGGTCTCAGCTTCTGCATTGAGGTAACACGGATTTCGCGACCAGATTCTGACGATATCAAAATCCATTGTGTTAGCAGACCGGATGCACGTCGAATCTGTTGTCTGGGGTCAAGTGTCCTCAAGTTAGTGTAGTGGAAAATATTTGAGGGTGGGAAAAGAAGATAGAGGCTTTGCTATAGTAGGGCGCATTTTTTTTTTTTTTTTTGTCTTGACCGAATCAGCTCGGCAGTAGTTTAGTCCGTCTTTTGATAGCAATGTTCTTTTGTTTTTTGAAGCGGATTGAATGAACTTTGGAATGAATAGGGGATAACAGCCCTTGCAGCTTAAAATCCCGTAAACCCCTTTAATCAGTCAATCAATTTGAGGGTGAGGTGCAGTTTGGTTTCTAACCATGATTCAAAATTACTAGCTCGGTCCTCAAAATATCCCTCGTGGAATAATTCATATGAATTTGAATAAATTTCAGCTTGAAACATATCGCTTCGAAGATGTAACAGGCTACAACGAACTCAGTGCTGGTGAACAACCTGTATCCAAACTCTTTCATAAAACAAAAATATCCAGGGATTTACTGATAAGGTAGGTGATCCAAAGGTGGTCATAGTTAAAATTTGAGGATTTTTTTATAATTTTCTGGTAAGATGTGTGAGGCTGAAATTTTTTTTTGTAAAATTTTAAACTTATACCTAACACATATCAAGCACACTTTTCTCTGTAAAATAATATTTAATCATTTTTATTATACAATTTCAAAATTGTAGCTTATGGGCCAACTTTGGCGCATAGTGTTCCAAAGATGGTCCATATATTTAAATCACTTTTAAAATGTGAAAAAATACTCTGGTTATACGTATAATTCTTACTTCTGGAAGACTATTAAAATGTTCATTTAAAACTAAGTATTTAATTTCAAGGAAATAATTACAAAATAGAAAAAAATGTTGAATATTTGCAAAACAATGCGTAATGTCAAACATATTGGTTTAATAGGTGTATATACTGAAAACGTTGTTTGAGTTTTAATTGTTTGTAAAATATTTAACTATATATATATATATATAATATATACACCTTGGGAACATGCATATAGCCGCTATTTGCACGACTTAAAACTATTCATATGATAAATTTATTAGAATTGAAGCAAATGTGGTTAAAGAGAAATAAATGAGCTTTCAGAAAACGTATCATAACTCAAAGTTCTAAGAATTTAAACACATGTAAATTAAAATATCTTCTTATCTGAAAATTTGAACGACTACTCCTCAAAAGTGAAATCACTGCGTACAATGTCGGCCGATCAAGGTGATCTCTTCAAATTCAGCAACGTGCACTGCAAATACATGATTTACAATGCAGTAGCACCATGTTGCGATTAAAAATGAAATTAATTCTACTTTTAGGGGATGGGCTACCTTAGGAACACTGGACACCTTTGGCTCACCTACCATACAGATACAAACATTAATTTAATTTTCAATAGCATTGCCCGAAACAAAATTACTAACTGATGACTGTGAGAATACACAGTGTCGTGATTGGGCCACAGATAATTAAATAATGCAACGATAGTTTCGTAGCGCGGAGCACGCAAAACTGACCTACGAACCCCACATCTCCTAAGAAAAAGTATGATATAACATCCGATGCACTAAAATTATCTTTCATTATAAAAGTAAACATCGGCCTTTGCACAGGAAAACATATATACATAGGAAAGCTATTAGATGAATGATTCCTGTAACTTTCAATAGGTAAAGAAACCAGAAGATGACTTCCAACCACCAAAAAGTATTATCTCTAGTGAATTCTTAAAGCATATCGAGCAAATATGTCCGCTGCCGAGGATACTGCACATTGACCAAAGCCGAAGTTCTTGTCACAGTAATTAGGAACGGAATGCATTATCATTATACTAAGGTTACTGCTGGCTTTCAGATTCCGCTTTCTGTTAAAGAAATAAATTTTTAAATTTTTCTTCATTTGCGTGAGTGGCATGCACCTACAGTCAGTTCGTTAATAAATAAGCAAAATGATGGGTAAGATTCATGCATTTGTATTTAGCTCTGACTCCACAGGGTAGGGCGTCATGCATTTTCAATTGCATATATTTTTGTAAATGTGTGTGTTGCAGAGTTATGAATATAGATGATTTTTTAAATACTTTTATAGATGATCCTTGTTCTGTGTAGATATATTCTGAAGTTATCCTGTTTAAATCTTCATTACCTTATTATTGCCTCATATACAAAAACGTTTTTTAATTATTTATTCATGTATTAGAAAACTTCATACGACCGTAAGCAATTAAAATTCCTCTTAAATGAAATCATCAGTGCACTGAAATTTTCTTAAATTAAACTAAAAAAATAACTTTTTTCAATTTATTTCAAAAATAGACTAAAGACTATAGCAAATATAGCATCTCATTTACCTACAAATAATTAAAAGGGTAAGTAGAATTCACAATACCCGACTTCAGAAATCACAAACCTCAGCGTTAAATACTTTGCTGTTAATATAAAACAAATTTCTTGAATGCCATAACAACTGATAATGGTATAAAAAACAGTAATTGGAATCTAGTAGCATCGAAAGATTCATCCATGAATAATCCTTATTCTTTTCCCGAAAGGCTTTCACTGTAGCATTAAGAAGAAATACAACAGTAGGTGTTTCAAGCCGAATGAGAGAAAAAATTCACAATCAGTGGAGGCAGGAGTTGGTTCAATACACCATGAACAGTAGATCCATCCCACCTATTTCTAGCGCAAAATTCCGTGTTTGTTTCACATCGCATGGTACCCTTTTACCAGCCTTTTATTTGTCCTCATTAGTACAGCCTGCCAACGTGTTTTGTTTCGTGTTTTTGCTCTCTCTTCCCAGTTTCTTGTCTTTTCTTCTGCCTTCTTTTCTGTTCGTTCGCTTCTAATTTCGTGCATCCAGAGGCAGAATGTTGATTTATTGTTTTCTTAGACAAGATGAGCTAGATTGATTTCTAGTGACAGCGATGCCGCTGGATTTTGTTGTGGACTTTCTTTTAAAAAGCAACATTCTACCGGCGAACGGGGACTGTTTCCTAATATATTCCCAAACTCAGTAATGATTGAGAATTTTCATTATGCAATCGAAAAGAGATACTTGCGTTCTCTGTAATAATATTCTATGGTTATCCTCTTAAGTTGAAACTCTAAAAACTTAAACCACACATAAATGAACTATCATATGACATCTAATGCACAGGAATAAGAAGTTACATGATACATTAACAATTTTCTGGTTTAGTTTTATTAACGTCCCATTTTAAAGCAATACAAAGACTATTTTGGGACAGACCACGTAAGTTTGAGCTGCTGTCAGATGACGAGGCCGACACCTGAGCTGGCATCCTCTTTCCGAACTTTCACACCACACCAGCGGGAGGGCGTTTAATCACTGCGTATGATTTAGCGTGCAACAGGCCCCATACACGGCGGATCTTCAGTACAATCGGGTTTCGAACTTGGAACCCTCCGGCCTCGAAGCCGAGACCTTACCACTGGGTTCCCGCTGCTATAAACATCTTCCAATGGCACGTATGAGTTTTATGTGTTGTAAACTAACATTTGATGTTTGTATGTAACAGTACTTTTTTTGTTAATGTGTTTCTTCCGTAGATAGACACTATTGTGGTTATACTCTACTAAAACATTAAGATAAATTTTAATTTTTATAGTTTCACAAGATACTGTGGAATTTTGGAATTAAAATTATTCATATGTGAAAAATTCCTAATTTATGCCTGGAAAGTTTGCATTTCTGAAACGGAGCATTCTATGTCCATGTGATACAACTGAAATTCATCTTCAAATTTATTTTTGGAACCATTTCTCTTCTTGCAGGTTTAACCCCTTTCAGGACCACAAGCGAATTAATATTTCTTCGTTAAAACGATGTTAATGGGTGTGTAAATCCATAAGAAAAAATTAGAGCTTTTGCTGCCATTTGTTACCTTCATTAGATACGGAAAGCGCATTTTTTTCTAATATATCATTAAAAGACTACTGCTTGGCTGAAAATAAGCAAGTGTTTACGAAAGGGCAAGAAACGATGTGAGTTCGTAGTGCGGAGTAAGACAACGTGTAATTAGATGTAGTTACATGCATTATGTGACTGCGACAACACATGAATCGATTCTATTACAAAGTCAACTATATTCTTTGTCAGTACTATTTCTTTTACTATTTTCAAAATGATAACATTTAATGGGAAATTAGAATTTAAATTAGTTTGTTTTTTTAACTTTTTAGATCGTACAGTTTGGAATAAAAATTTCACAAAGATATTGAATATTTTATACAATTATTTCTTTACAAGCTTCCTGATGTTTATCATAGAAATAAAATCAAATTTGCTGCACATGTGTTGATATAACTATCTCGAATTAAAATTTGAAATGTTTTTCTACTTGCTGGTCAGAATGGAATTTTTTTAAAAAAAAATTGATAAATTTTTGCATGTTTTGATTTTTGGTAGAAGTGGGAATGACAGAGACAAAATAATGCTTAAACTGAAATTTGCATGCAAATGATTATAAAATATTCCTTCTTCAAAATTTGATTGCTCTGTGGATGCTCCAGAAGCCTTTGGATTACTTTTGAAGGTATGCATCTTTGTTGTTGTTTTTATTAATCAAATCTGCTTATCAGCTTAATTATGCTTTTTTCTATTAAATATCAAAACTTTGAGCTTGCAGTTTTAAGTTTTTATTGCTTTAAATGTTTCACTTATTTCAGTTTCGCATTGAATTTTTTTCATTTAACTTTTTAATTTATAGCTGCCAAATATTGATTTTTTTCATAAAATCAAAACTTTAGAAATAAATTTCATGTATGCAGTTTCAAAATTATTTTGGAAATCATCCGATTTATGTAAGAAAATGAACAGATTTATAAAGTGAAGTTTTTCAATTGTTTTCCAATTGTTTTTCTTTAGATGATCTTTCTATTCCATCATAACTTGGCATGTTTTCTTCGATGTCTATAATGGTAAGCATTTGTCCTTCAAAGCATGCGGTAGATATAATATTCTATTATTTACAAACTATTTAAAACTTTAAAATCATATCGCATGTCACTTTGTAGCAACATTTTTCTCTTGCTTTCTCTCAGAAGTATTTTAATCCTCAATCCGAAAACGTATAATCTACCATAAGCTTACAATGGATTATAGTTGAAGTATTCTGGGAATATTTTGAGGCAGATACTCCATGAAAAATGAACCTAATAAATATTCTGCCGAGCTGAATTATATTTCAAAAACATGGTTGATACATAGTTTTTGATAGGATGTGTGATTCATAGTTCTGTTTATTTATTGCAAAGTAACATTTGCTGTTGGGTATTCCATATTGTTTTAAAAACAACGAAATTATTTACAAGCTGTCCTTTTTCCGTTAATATAAATAAACAGCCCAGAAAATTATATTAATTTTTAGATTGCGGGTGTATGTATCAAAATATTCTTTCAAACCGAGGATTCTGTAGAAGAAACATAAAATTCTTTTGATTCCTTTTGAAGCATGGGAGATGAGACGATGACTTCCCTTTTTTGTCTTATATCTTCAGAAATAAGACGATTCACTACAAATGGGTTGTATAATAAGAGAGGCAAGTGAAACAATCTACAGGGTGAATAGATGGTAGACAGATTAACTTCACTGGAGGAGTGGCATCTTAAAGGGATAGAGTTCAGCAACAGGGTCGGATTTAGCCTTTGAACCTTCCGTGCAGAAATAAAAAAATGCGCCCCCCCCCATGGAATTGCAATGAAAGCATACTGAAAATAAAGGTATATGGTCTTTTTTACATTTTTTAGCGAACGTCCAAAAAACAACAGTGTACCTTAGTAATTGACACAAATACTTATAATAACTTTTCACTTAAAATACTTCATTTAAAAAAAACAGTTAACCGGATTACAATTCAGACGAACTTTTTTTACGAACTTTCAGTTCACAGAATTCTCTAATTAATTCAGAAACATCTAAACTGTTACTCAGTTCATACCCAATTCTTAATATAACGAGGTCTCACAATCTTGTTTAAGATTATTGTTTGCAAAAAATTCTTGATTATTTTTAGTTTGGAAAAACTACGTTACACGGATGCAACACTTATTTTGTATGATAGGTAGAAAAGTTTTTACCGCGATTTACTAAATGACTTCTTTGGGAAATAGCGTTTCGTCCGAAAATGTGACCTTATTTTAATTAATTACTGACACGCTTCTAATTATCTTACAGATTTGAAATTGGTCTCGTTGGGAAGGGTATTAAATAAAGTTTCAGGTGGTATAAATTATTTTTGTACCTTCTATTCAACTTCCAGACTTTCAACAGCTTTAGTACGGAACTTCACTGAAAAAGGCTCAAAGATCGATAAAAGATTGAATAACGAAAATTCTACTTTAAAAATCGAAAAACTCGCTTCGAGGACTTTTGGCACCTGTTCTGGGCCACCTTCGTGCCAAATTTTGTACCTGTAGATGCAGCGGTCTCTGCGCTGTACCACACACACACAGACATTTCCCTTTATACACTCGCATACAAAAGTTAAGGAACATTTCGTAAAATGCGAGAAATTTGCAATTAATACGAAAACTATGTTTCGAAATCAGTTCTGGAGAATCGTGTGACATTCAATAGAGTATCATATACATATTACAGTGAAGATTCGGTCACGAGGGCAATTAGGGGGACCACCAGAAATTGATGAAGGCGAAAATGGAGTTGCACCCATCCTGTTTCACAGAAAGCTGATAACGAGATGCAACTTTTATCAATGGTTATGGTTTAATGTACATAATATTTATATGCATTTTCGTAAGCATAGCACAAATATTCGGGAAGATATAAATGTTTCTTAAAAAAATCACAAATTTTTCCGCATGTGTTTTGCTTATAACATGCAGAGCTTTTATTCAAATTATTTCAATTTTGCAGAACACTTGACAATATGTTACAGAAGTATTGTATTAAGCTTTGAAGTAAATACGCTGAATATTATAGGAAATATGAGTGTGTGTACTAAATAATTTTTTGCTGCGCATGTGTTCTGCAAATTTGGAATAATTTGAATAAAAGCTCTGCATGTTATAAGCAAAACATATGCGGAAAAATTTGGGATTTTTAAAGAAACATTCATATCTTCCCGAATATTTGTGCTATGCTTACGAAAAAGCATGTAAATATTATGCACATTAAACCATAACCATCGCTAAAAGTTACATCCCGTTATCAGCTTTCTGTGAAACAGGATGGGTGAAACTCCATTTTCGCTTTCATCCCTTTTTGGTGGTCCCCCTAATTGCCCTCGTGACCGAATCTTCACTGTAATATGTATATAGTTTTCGTATTAATTGCAAATTTTTCGCATTTTACGAAATGTTCCTTAACTTTTTTAACTCCAGTGTATATATAGATTACTGGAGTAGTGCCTTGAAAAAGTTTTGTGGTCATTAGTACATAGAATTAGATTGTTTTATTGTTTTTTTAGAATTTTTCAGAAAATTTTTTAATTAATTCTGAAACTCAGTTGAAGTTTATTTTCTCATTTTGTTTTGGCAGTTTTGCGTCTCTCGATTTTTTTAACTCCTGTGCCGGGGCACGGACTAACGGAGTGTTCGTCCTGCCCTGTCAGCAGTTTTACTATCACCTACCCTAAGAAAAAGTTTTCTGGTGTAACATCTAAATCGCCTCTAAAGATAAGGTTTGTCTCATGCCCAACCAACTGGTTCTGCAACTATAATGATTGCTGGCACAGGGAATGGAAAAGGTTAAACAATGTCTTAATGTCGGCAGATATATAAGGAACTGAAGCATTGAATAGGAATGCCCGGATTATTTAAATAAACAGTAATTACAAGGCCTCTTAATTTTAAAATATTTTACATGTATCATGTTTATATAATTTTTTCGTGTTTCTGAAAATGAGAATCGCTTAAAAGTAAAGTATAGAATATGCTTTCATTGTGTTGATATCGAATTGATTTTTAGTTTCCGTAGTGCTAAAAATAAATTAAAACTCCATTAAGATGCACAATAAAATACGTCTAAATTTTAAAACTTTCAATGATTGCAACATATTGTTTTCGAATTCTTTTCTTTGTTTGTTTCGAACTTGAATTCTGTGAAAGCATTATTCCATATTTAATCTCTAAATAAGGCTGATATTCCTAATATTTTATTGCTTAAATTATTTTCAGATTGTTTAATAGAAAATGTGGTTTTCAAGAAAAACATTCGTATTATTTAACTATAAAACTATAAACTGACTTGAGACATTCTTTGTAAAATCTATTTAGGTCTAAAGTTAAGAAGCGGCAAATTTTATATTTCACGAAATTTATAAGAAATTCTTTCATTCGAGTATATTTTTTAATCCAAACATAGACTATTGGGATTTTGAAATATGGTCGTTTCGATATTTCCACAACTATTCAAATAACTATTGTACATAATTCAACGTGAATGATTAGATTTCGAATGATATATGATGATATATTTAGAAAATTTTTCTTTACCATATAGTGCCATTATTTAAATATAAAATTATGTTATAGTTTTTCAATAATTTTGACCAAAGTTTCTGAAAATATGGGTCAAAAACCTATGTATGATCTCGCAGAACACTGATGTGGGTGATAAATCTTTTAAGCAATCCTTCCTCCTTCAGATTCTTTAACATATGACAGAAGAACTAGTTTAAAAATTGAACGTGACTTTGAATATTTTTGAATATTTGGATTAAATTTTCTAGACAATTATTTCCATTTCAATTTCGTTTTATTTTTCACTGTCTAATGCATTCTTTTTCATATTCAATCTCTAATTTTGAAATCACCTCTTTTAGAAGAAAATATGATATCGAGAGTTTTTTTATTCAAAAGCATATGCGATAAAACTTATTTAAGGAACACTGTCTTACAATGTATTTTTTTAGGTGCAAGTAAATGTAACGTTTGCATTTTATTTTCTAAGTCATCTACATTTAATACTTAACTGGCATATTTGCATCGAATCATTGTAATTTTAAACGCAGGAGCTTAATTTTAGTGATCCATAAACGCTACAATTAGATATAATAATTTCGGGAAAATTATAAACCTCTTAAGTATTTCATGTACTTTTAATTGAATCAACACGATAGCACAATCCAAAAACAGAAAGTACCATTTAATTATATCGTATAGGAAACAAAACATTTAATAGAATTAATAAATAAATGCACAGGCAATACCAAGAACAATTACTTTCTCCCTGTAGTACAAAGTTACAAATACTCAAAGGCTCATACGTAAATTAAACAAAATTGCCCAATAAAGAAATAATACGTATTCACAACGAATAACCTACCCCGAATCCTTATAATTGCAAAGAAAAATTCGCTTGGAGTTCCCGAGGCAATGAACATCCATCTCACACAAAATAAGCTTGAGCAATTTGGTATCATGCCACCATTTCCGCTACTTCCATCTAACTGCGAACTTAATGCCGAGGGAGAGGGAAGATAGCATCGCAAACGGAAGTATTGCACTCGGACGTGTGGATTTTTTCAATCAGATATTTGACAACAGAAAACATCAAATTTTCCAATTCCTCAGGGTAGCAAAATCCGAGAGGTGACACTAGTTTGCTAAAGAAACAAACTTGATATTGGGAGAAAAAGGTGATGAAACTTAAAACGAAAGACAAACTATTTGTTGACGCGTTTGTTAGAGTTTGTCTTTTAGTGATACTTTTCACACTTCAAATATATTTGAAATCTATTTTAGTAGTAATGTTTCAAGATATATCAAACTTGTTTTTGCTTATGGTTTTTTAGATAAATTTTATATTTTAGAATTTGAGAAGTACTTGTAAAAATTTATAAAGGATATTGAAATTTTTATTAGTAATCATGATATTGGATATTCAAAAAATGTATTATTTATTTACTATTAACAAATCCTTCTTTATATTAAAAATTGGATTGAGAAAGGCAAATTCAGGTTAGAGATATTTTATCAGGACAAAATTATTGATATTTGCCTGACGCTTTCAAAAATTTTCAGGCATGTATTTTGTAAGAAATTTTGTAATTATGTATTAATATAATGAGGAGCATTACTATTATATGATAAGTCTTTGGAATTCTGATCTTGCGAAAAAAGAAAAATAAATTTTAAGAATTTTGAAAAATTTTTTTTACACAAATTTTTAATGTAAGAATTGAAATATGACATTTACAGTTTGGTATGATCAACTTATGAAGATATGTCATTAAATATTCACATTTATGAATATTAAAGGTATCTCCTAAAGTAAATTAAATGTTTTCGAATTATCAGGGCATCTGTCTCATATGTTAGTTAATATAGATAAATCAGAAGTAAATACTTAAACATAAAGATATTATTCGCATCAAAAGCGCGAGTATGCTCTATAATTGCACGTCACACTTTCATTGATTCATCGTAATTTTGAACTTACATGATTAAATTGTCTGATTGATGGATGCTGTAATTTGGTAAATTTTTATGTGGGCTCTTTGTTGAATCGATGCAACACATACTGAAATACGAAAGTGTTGCAGAAAAGGATTTGTAACATGAATATACAACATAAATATCATTTCATCATGTCAAAAGTACCATCAAGGTTTTTAAAGATATAATGGACAAAGTTCATTCAATTATAGATATTGTTAGAGAGCAGATTTCATAAAATTTATAATCTCATTTGAAACTGGCAATACTATTACTCCGATATTATATAACACTTTACTTGCACGATATTGTGTAAAATAAATCATCAGTATCATTAAATGATTCAAAACTTGTATTGGGATAAAACAGCAGATCTGCTACTTTTAAGCATTGTTGTTTTGATATAGAAAGGAAAATAATTTGTAAAAATTTCAATAAGTTAAAAACTAAAATTCCATATGCAATTGTTTTTAAAAAAATTAAATCTAAATACTTCGCCAAATATTTCAGTTATTTATAATAAATTTAATTTATTCCGATTTATTTTACATTCACAGTATGCTTTATATAATAATTGAATGTTACACACAATACGGAAATATTTTTACCTAGATTAACATGTGTAATTTCCTACCGGAAAACGAAAAACATTCAGAGAATCTAAATCACGTCTCTTGCCAACGTCATTATGATCTGAGTATCCATTTCATATTGGATAATTTTTTTCAAAATGTTTCATTTCTTACTAGACATTCCTTTTCGTGAACATAGTATTATTTTTAATATAAAAAACATCTCATTTCTATTCTCTACGAAACATGCAAGAATCATTAGGTTGATGTTTATATTTTATGATCTTGTTCCAGTAAACTAACAGGGAAGACATCTAAGTTTATTAGATGATATTCGGGACATTGAGCATTTACTTTAATGGTGGGCGTAAATTGCCTTGCCTTGCTTCACTGTAACTCTATCGGACTTTTACTTGAAGATACATGGAAAGAATATAAGCTCTTAATCTTTTATACAAAGTCGGATAGTCTCCCTAAGGTCAAATGTGTTGGACGTAAAAGTACCTTTGGACGAATGTATTTTGCTACAGTGAGTTATGTTATCTTTTCGTCTGGTCTGATGACCGACTTTCAAAATATGAAATGATGTTTTCTGCCATTGTCCAGTGAGAAATGATGACTTTTTTTCCTTTTTGAACAAAACATTACCTGCCTACTGTATTATGCTTTTAGCATAAATCTTTCAACTTTGCTTTTTCTATAATAATAGAGGTGCTGAATCTAATATCTTGACCTGTCTTTGTAAGAAGTTTTTATACGATATAAAAATTTTTGGTATGTGTTGAAACAGGATCGTAGTCAGATAGACTACCTACCATCAAATGTGCTGGGCGTAAATGCATCATAGGACGAAAATGCGACTAGCGCATTTTGTTACAATGAATTGTGTTATCTTTTCATCTGGTATGATAGCTGAATTTCGAAACATGAAATAAGGTTCCCTGCTTCTGTCCAGTGAGAAATGGTGTATATTTTTTCTTAAAATACCATCACTGATGAGCTATATAATAAATTTAACATAAAACGTTTAATTCTGTATTGCAATAAAAGTGGCGCTGAATCTTATATACTTATTTGGTTAATTTAGCCTTTTGCTCTGTACCAGTAGATTGGTTTCCTTTTCGACTGCCTGGTACAACATTTGTACCAATAAATCCTTTGAGTTTCATTCTCCTCGCAAAGCTAGTATGTGGGGTATCTAATAAATCTGTACAGACTTTTCTGTTGTCACTATATATGAGATATGAGATACATATTCTTATTGGTTTGAAGATAAAAATATTTGTCGCCATAGTTTGTGGAAAGGGAAATAAATCTTCTATTCGAATGATATGAAAAAGTAGAAAGCAATTCAACTGTTTCTCTACCAGAATCCCAGTTTCACGATGTTATTTAGAACTTCATCTCGGCAGTAATTTGACGATTAAATAGTTTATATAGGTAAATTAATTTATGTTTTTTATAAAATTGTTTAACTATAATAAAGTTACTTGAATATTTTAATTATTGAATCTCTGAGCAATTGAACCTTTTAGGTATTTGAATCTCCTATTGTATTATAATTATTATAATATTTATCAGATCTTAATTTTAACAATAGATTGATAGCAATAAATTGCTTCGTCTCATTTGAAGTATTTTACGAGTAAATGTCATATTTATAATCAAATATAATTATTTTGATTCTATGCATAGTTTTTTAAATTTATTTTAAAAAACACTTGCGAATAAATATAAATGTCATCTTCTAGATTGTGTCCTAGTTTCTTCTTCTATTACATTAATTTCATAAAGTCATACATCATTTTCGTGAAGTTGTAGAATCCGCCATCTTAGATTACCTGAGTTTTTATAAATGTTTTGAACTGTTTTCTGTTTACTTATCTATTATCAAAAAGTCCTATGGCCTGTCTTCTAGGACACATAGTCATTTTAGGTACATTATCAGTATGGTTCTTATAACCATAATTTCAACAGTCAATCATAAATAATACTATGATAGATAATAAAAATCAACGTGCATCCTAAATTTATTTTCTTAGAGCCATACTTAACTTTCAATACACATTGAAGATAATAGATTCGGTTGTGAAATCAAATCTCTTTAGATCTTCGCATGTTTATTCTCTGTTTACTAATTTTTATTTATTAGCATAATCTCTCAATATTTTGCCATTTTACTTTTATAGCATCTAGATTCCGCATATATGTACTTCAGTAGATATCGGAAACGATGAAAAAATCAATCAAGTCACATATTTTCCATTGTAGAAAGAAATATAAGATCTAGAACAGTTATCATTTAAATGGAATGCAGTGAAATTGAATTTCCCTGTCACTGAATTAGGAAAAACCACTTAACTACTTAACAGTTTCTTTTTTCGGCCATATTGTATCCAAAAATAAGCACATTTTTTATAAGTAATTTTATATTCAATTTGAATTTATAAATTCAAATCAGCTGTCAAAATAGTCATAATTATTGATTTTATTAATTTTTGATAATTTTTAGTTGCAGGAGAAAAAGGACCTAAACATTGGTTTACCTAACATAATTTAACCGAAAAACTGGTTTACACTTGTTTTGCTATCCCATTAATTAGACTGCTAGAAATATTGCAAATTAAAGAAAATGAAAAGGCGGGGAAAATCAGTGCATTGGCTTAGAAAAATGACCTGCCCGAGCGGTGTTTGGGCAAATCAGGGAAGTCCCCTTTCCCAGTGCTGTGTCTTGGAAAGAGTTGAAAGTACTTTATATTAAAATAATCTAAATGGTATATTCGATCATTCATTTGAAGCAAAACCCATCTAGAGGAAGTAAAATAAAAACTGTAACTAAACTAAAAGTGTGTTGAAACTAAAGCACACTGAGAGTACTGAAAGTAAAATATACCGAAATGAATGACTGTAAGCGCATGTTCAGTTTTTATTATATACAGAGTTTTGTAGTTTAAAACTCGTTATTTTCAAAATTACAAGATGAAATTCGGTTCCGTCATTAGGAATAGCACCGTCAAAAAATGAATACTGAAGGATTTCAAACAATCAAAACTGAGAAACTGAGGAAAGAAGCATAAATTTTGCTTTCGTCATGGAATGTAATTATGAAAATAATCATTTTTTGACGAGATTGGAAAGAAAATAAGTCATTAATTCCCTGTAATCTTTTCGAGGGAGTCGAAGAAACGTAGAAGTTATAACCCTGCTTAAAATATTTCAAATTATTTTAAGAAAATATACATTATAATAGGTTTCTAACGACGGATGAAAGATAAACAAGATAAGTAAAAAATCGGGCTTTTTAATTAAATAGAAAATATGAGAAGAGCAAACTTCTTCTAGACATATTTGACGCACTGAAAACATTAAAAAATAACTCAACAGCAGCGTAATTTTGTAAAAAAACCAATTACTTGGTGGATTCGATTAAAATTTGAATCAATACTATTTTCTTTATTGTAAAAATATGCTTGAAATAATAAGAACTCTTATTATATTTAGTACGACCGATGGTTATATTTTAATAATTTGGCACACAGAATGTGTATTTTTTAGGTAAAATATCAATCTTTATTTTTAAGATATTTTCTTATTAATGTACATTTTAGAAACGCTATTGCGCTTCAGAATAGTTAAGTGCTTTAAGCATTAATTTAATTAAACCTTAAGGAATATAGAACATTAGTTTCAGTTAAGTTACGAACTGAAAAAATGAGCGCGGTTTATTTTCAGTAAGATTGAAAGTTTATTTTTCCCAAAAAATTTGCAATTTACTTGGTTAAAAACAAATTAATATTTCGCAAGATAACTGCTTGGTAAATATATAAAGCTGCTTTGTTAATAAAAAAAAATTAAAAAATGCCATGTTTATAATTGCCTCTCACCAGACATTCTATTCTTCCTTGTATTTGGCTTATTTAACATTTATTTTCAAGAAATAAAAGGAATATTTAGCTCTGGTAAATTATTGACACAATGTTTTTCATTTTACAGCATACCGTCTAAAACAGAAAACGACATTTACTTGAAGTATTTTCTAAAATAGAATCTCTTAAAAATGAAATGTTTCGTGTTTTTATTGCAAATTTATGATCCTTCAAATTCTTATAAATGATCTCATTCATTTTTAATAGGAGATATTCATCGATTTCAAAATACTTTCTTTTTCTAGAACAACGAAATGAAGAATTTTAATTTAATACATTGTATATTAAATAGTCTTATGCCCGTATTTCTAATCTATATATTATTAAAAAAATACACAAATTCTTTTTAAAAAGTATTTTTAAAATTGTTTGAAAATTAATTTGGAAATTCACTATAAAATATTTATAGTATATGAACCACTTGATTTTAAAAAGGGACTTCTGTAGGCTCGGCCGAAGTTACTTATTTTTGCGTTTTCGATTTTATGAAGATTGGTGAATAGTTTGGTGTAAAACCTGAAATTCTGTCATATACAGTCGTGTTGTAGTAAAGTAGCAAAGTTTCCGTTTCATGTTAGAAGGGGAATTCAGCGCAGAAGACCCCTTTTAATATCAATTTTGCATTCATCGCTAGATGATCACTATACATAGTACAAGAAAAATGCTTTTGCGACGACTTTTATGGAGAAATATGGCAAAAGAACCAAAACTAACATCTAAAATTTCTGAAAATTCAATTATTCGTTTCATCATTTCAAGTACAACAGCTCTAACTCCCAAGTACAACTTGTAAGGAAATAAATTTAAGATGGCCAACTGAACCAATGATGACCACGAAAACGATTATGACAAAAAAAAAATAATGATATCGGGAAAACTAAAAAATTCAAGAACAACAACGCTGCCCACGAGGATCGTCAAGTGTCCCTCAAGAAATTAATTTATACCACTTTTTTTACTAATTAATTTCTATGTTTTTAATTCTGAATTTTGCTTAGAAACGAATGAATTTTATATGTTATTTTGTTTTATATGATTTTAAATTTAAATTTACTTGTAAATAAACAAATTTTTGAATTTTATTTGAGTTTCATTGATATTCCAGGCTTTATAATCATTTTTCTCTGAAATGTTTTGTTTGATTTAAATATGAATTTGCTTGAAAACGAATAAATTTTGAATCTTATTTGATTAATTTAATTTATTTCCAAATAAATTAATTTTGAATTTTAAATGAGTTTTCTTGATATTTTCCTAGATTCTTATTATTATTCCTGATTTTTTTCTGTTTTAAATCTGATTTTTACTTGAAAAAGAATAACTTTTCATTTTTATTTTATTTTGAGTTTTTTTATACTTGAATTTACTTAGAAATAAATAAATTTTGAATTTAAGCTAAGTTTCATTGAGGTTCCTGGCTTTATAATAATTTATTTCTCAAAATTCTGAAACGTTTATACTCTTTGATGTTAAAAGGGGACTTCTGCAAATTTAAATTTGAATTTTTGCAAAAGTTAATAATTGTAATATTTTTGGTACATTTCAATAGGTTAATTTTTTGCTGTTAAACACATTAGAGATATTTTTGACCATAATATCATTGCTGTTTACAGCCCATTCATTTTTTCTCCTCCTATAAAATTTAAAAAATGTCAGAAGTCCCCCTTTCAAATCAAACGATTCTTGTTTAAAAGCATGTTAACAATTAAAAAATTAATTCATAGGCTTTTATAACCTTTAACATTTCTCAATATTTAGCACAACATTAAAGAAAGCGGCAGAAAATTATACCAAAAATTTACAAATCATATAAAAGACTGAAGTGCTAAGAGGAATGGATGGAAGCGATGCATGGGTTTCTACTGAATTTCCGCTTTATGATGGCCCACACACAAAATGCTATTATTCAGTACAATATTTGCTTCGGGTCTTTTCCATGAATTTGCTGTAAGAATATATCCAGTTACTATCAAGTCAATGAAAAACAGTCTTGAAATCCAGTTTATCATCAAGAGATCTACTAAAATGTACAAAAGTTTTGAGAGGAATGTTTAATTATAAAAAAAGGTTGAAGTGTATAGTTTGGTATCAAACAACGACACAGATTAACTCAGTTGGTTACAATTTATAGAACCAAGGTTGCGGGACCATCGAACACAAAAGGCTGTGATTTCAACTGGAGCTGTAGCTTCATAGGATGATTATATTTTTGAACATAATAGATGAATTGAAAGTTGTATGGTTTCTATACTGATAATTTTATTGTTTTGCTGATTCTATCATCAGCTGTTTCTTAAGCAGCATTTTAAGTAACAAGTAACGAATTCACGATAACACTATTTAACTATGGAGGAAATATGTCAATAATCTATTCAACTTATTGGCATATTATCATTTAGAGATTTATTATAAGCTCTTCTTTCGTTGTAAAGAAAACATTTCATTGCTGTCAAATCAAAAAATAATTAATTTGTTATTGGGTAGTCTATTAAGGTCTTTTTTATTTTTACACTATTAACTCAAGGGGTGGTGTTATAGTTCACCCGAAGGGGGAGGGGGCACAACCTGCTGTGCAAGGGAGGGGAGTAATAATCACCCTCTCAAATTTTCTCCAGATTACTATTTGAGTAGTCCGTTTCGTGAACCGGGTACAAAAATTTGCTCCGACGGAAGGCAAATCATCCCCGACAGGGGATCCCTGCACCCCCAGAACCCCCCCCCACTGGTGCCACCCCTGATTAACTCCAGATTGTAAAGCAAATCCTACAAAATTACTTTCAGTTGCTGATTTCTTATTTTTTATTAAATATGAATGGAAACTATAGCATTGTATTTGCTCAGTCATTGTTATTAATTAGATAAAAATTAGGTTCTTAAGACAGATGAAAGATGCTGAACTTTATGTTTTTTTCTGAATGCTAGAATAACAGAAGTTTTGTTATAGCATAACCAAATACGGCTCTCGTGCGGTTAAATCAGCCATGCTGCATCATTTCATCGTGTTTCATAGGGATTGTTCCTCTATGGCAGAGGTCCCCAACCTGTGATACGCGTACCACTGGAGTACGCTAAGGACTAATTGGGGATACGCGAAATCAAAGGTAGTAATGACGGAAACAAGAAAACATAAAGAATTTTAAAGGTTACAGAATTTTGTTTTCTCCAGTTAACACACGCTATTTAATAAATACCACTTTGAAACTTGATTATTACTGAGTGTGATTTTTAGCCATCCTTATAACTTAATGCGAAGTTTTTACAATACTGATTTCATTTGCTTTGGCGTTGAACTAATACTATTGTAAAAATGCAATAATATGTAAAATAAAAAATAAGTCCAGCAAATGCTATTAATTCGAGTCATTTGACTCTGAAGCTAACCTAAGCCCTTAACATTTTAGATAAAAACTTCTTTGCATACTCGGATGGTGGGTGGGTGGGGGGAAATCTATGACAGTAGGGCGTACGTGAAAACATAACGATTAATCAAGGGGTACGCGAGGGAATGAAGGTTTGGGACCCCTGCTCTATGTCTATTATCATGTGATATCTTAATTTTTATGAAGGCAAATTATACTATTACAAATAACGAAGTTAAATGATCAAATTATATGCATATCAGGTTGGGTGATATTGGCATATAAGATTGTTTTTTGATGAAATGAAGGTAAATTTGGAAGAAATCTATTCATTAGACATTCGGACCTGCCGATTGCACCGATTCAGCTCCCTATCTGACAAAATTTTCCCTGAAGAAAAGACAAGACACTTTGCTAAGATTTGCTCGTATCTGTTACAGAATATTTTAACCCTGTAAAGCATAAAAGCAAAAACACATTGTATTGCTTAGAAATGCATTAGAACTAAACCTGATGCATTACAGAGTTAAAAGTTGGAGCATTATTTATGAATTTAATTAAATGAATAAATATAATTTTGCTCAATTGCCTTTCGAAGTAGCATAATTTTTCGGTTTTGTGTAATATAATTAAGCTAGATATATAAATCTAGATTTTCGACAATTTTCTATAATAAATCTTAACTAAGATTGGGCCCTGCGAAAGAAACAAGTATTCCTGTTTGTAATTCAATGATTTAACAAGTTTTAGGCTTCTCAAATAAGCAATAATCTGTTTTGATGATACAAATTTTAACATTTTTTAAATTCTGATATATGAAACACTTGCGCATAAAATGAAATTTCAAACTTTGATATTGAAATTTAAAAAAAAATTATTTAGACTATATCTTTGTAAATGACTACAAAACATAGCTATTATTGAAGGATCAAATTTATCCATCTTCAAAACATATTTATTTACAAATTCAATAAAATTTCCCAATTTATTTTTTAGGACAATAATTTCTGAGGAACGGCATTTTGATTGTAAATTAAATAAGTTTTGAATCGAAGACTATTAAATACTCTCTTGTGCCACTAAAAAGCAGAAATATCTCACATTAACACCGTATATGTGAAAGTGTAGAAAATCTATTTATTTGGCAGCAGTTTACGATACTATTACCTAGAATTTTCTCCCATACAAAAAAGAAGCATGTCAGAAATAAAGAAGTGTTGTCTGTACGGTTGCTTGGCTATCACAAATTTACTACTGGAAAGCTAGGATTATTAATGGCCTTCATGCTACCAAATTTATCCCTGTTGGTGGAAAAAATACCAAAGGGGAGAAGGAATTCCCTCAAGCTTTCTCTTTTGTCTTTGATCTATCTCGAAAACTTGACGCATTTATAGTATAATTACTATCTTGATATTCTGCTCTTGGTTGTCTTTGGCATGAAAAAGTGCTTTATTTGTGTTTTATGGAGCTAAATAAGTGAGTTCTTCTTTCAAACTTTTTAAAACTGCATACTGTTTTTAATTTTTATTTTGAAAAATTACATGCATCGTGATAAAATGAGGGAAATAATTCCGTAAATTCTGTTTTACTTTCTTTTTTAAAATACACTTAACATTTTTTCCAGTGAAACGATATGAAGAATTAAATTCTCCACGAAGAATATACAAAAAAATTGACATATTCGATACCAAATGGTGCATAAGAAATCTTTAGAGCACGGTTATGGTTCTGCCTCTTAATAAAACCCCTTTATCTTCTCACTGTAATATTTTAGTGCATGCGAATATTTTTTCATTAATCGAAAAGAATTTTAACTATCTAAACAATTGAAACTCATGAATATATTCTCCAATATAGGTGAAAAACTGTCGACTTAACTTGACTTAACTCTACTAAACTTGAGACTTGTATAACATTTTGAAAAAAGTATTTTCTTCAAGTTATTTTATAATGAATAAAGTCAATTAAGGAGACGTCAAAATTCACATGGTTAATATAGCAGTGTATGCCATCTGATATCTAACTGCATGTTGCCTTCCACTGATTATGATGTGTATTACAAACGGAAAATGGGAGATGAGCAATGATACGAAAATTAATCTAAAGTAGGCCATTTGATGGGCCTGACGTAAATATGAATTGACCCGAGGGAAATCATGTAATCCCTTAATTAATAATGTGCAAGTAAATGGTTTTAGAGACATTCCATGACTACTATTGGATAACACACCAAACACAGTGTAATAACATTGATACTGTTTCATAATTTTGTTTATGCCCTAATAGCGGAAAATGCTCTGTAATAGTGTTACGATGTCTTTACGATATAGTCCGGTATTCAAAATATCGAGGAAATATCGTGCAATATCTTGTGCTAATAGGATATATTTTCATTTTATTCTTAGCTGGCAGATTGCGCTGAGACTAGCTGCTTAAGAACATACTTATACAGGCTGCCCACTTAAATAATGGTCAATCTCCTTAACTTCATAACGACGGCAGCTATAGCCAAAATAGTAGTGCCTAGGTATAGTAAAATGTCTTTATGCGATGAGCTCACAAACAGCGCCACCTGGTGACAAACTTCGGAGTTCGTGTTTCTATCTTGTAAAAAATACAAAATGTGGGGAAATATCAATTAAAAAGTTGTAAAGCGGTATCGATTTAGTGCAAAAAGACACCATGTTCACATTAATATAAAGAACAGAAAGCTTAAAATGCACATTTGTTTATTCGCATTTCCGAAATTGTGCCGTCACAAGTCATGGATAAAAGTGGAAAATTTTTCAAAAAATAGCCCCATTATACCTTTTCATGTGAGAATAACTCAAACAGCAGGTGTATGCGTCCTTTCCACCACCATTGCAGGTCTGTCGATGCCGTATTACTGTTGCTTGTGCTAGTGTACCAACTATATGCTAAAACGTGTGCAAAGTGAAATTCAAACAAGGGCTCAAATCTCTATCGTAGATGACGGAGAGCACATTGAGCACCGAAAATAAAGGTATATTGTGATAACTATTTGTTTTTTCTCTTTTAAACCCGTTTTGAGACGTCACAGTTTCGGAAATCGCGAGCAAACAAATGTGCATTTTAAGCGTTCTGTTCTTAGTATTACAAAGTGTATTTTTTTACTAAATCGATAACACTCTATAACTTTGTATTTGACATTTTACCACTTTTTGTACTGTTTTCGAGACAGGAAGGCTTGCTCCGGGGTTTGCCATTAGGTGGCGCTATAACTGGTGCCATCGCATAGAGCACAGACGTTTCACTAAACAGAGACATTACTTTCATGACTATGGCTGCCGTCGTTTTGCATTTAGGGAGGTGACCATTATTTATGTGGGCACCCGATATGTATTTCAAACGATAGGTTAGTAACTGATCGCTCTACGTCAGTGTGATGAGGATATTAATAAATCAACCTTCAGAGCTTAAAAGTGCAATGGACTTGAACTCACAGTTTTGCCTTATTTCTAATGATATTATACGAATGTTTAGTTAGCAGTATACAAATAATACATGTGAGCTTTAGTGCAAGTGAATTTCAATCATTTTTTGTTTAGAGAACACTATAACGAAATTGTCATCGTAACAGAATAATAATGTAATTAAGAATATATCTAACATTGGTAAAAATAATCAATATCACATATATATAAAATGCATTCGGGGTTGTAGACGTTAAATGATTAAACAGGCCGAGTTAAATTCTAATTTTCCTTTATTATAAAAATATTTTGGAGAGTGGCTGGCATACCAACATCTTGGTTGAAGCTTTTTTCAATAAAAGTGCGTACAGAAAATCCCTAATTCTCTCAGATAGGGGAATAACAATATAACCATGTGATCAAAGTGAAGGGAATATTGGCTATTTTTAATAAATTACGTAAGAGTTTTTGGGGGAAAAGTCTAGCGCCAACGAGACGCGTCATTATTTTCGGTGGGCACGTGAAAGCGATTAAAATATTCTTTTACTACTAAATATGCCAAACGCGAGATTTAATATACCTCCAGCGCGGGAAAAGAACGAAACTGGAGTTTTAGAAAAGTGATTTTGGAATACATTAAGATTTTAAAATATATAATATTAGAATTTGAAATAAAATTGAGCTAGATTATTACATATATACACAAATATAAAAATAAATGCTTTCTGAAAATGTATTCAGAATCACGTTGCATTGATATGCAATCTTCTGAAATAAAAATTTCCTGGCATTAAAAACTGATATTAAAGCTTCAGAAGGGAGATGTTTTGTTACACATCATTATCAATTATTTTATATATTTTAAAGCTTCATTGGGAAGAACTTTTGTTAACCTAAAATGTGTGTGTAGCGAAAGCTGTTTCTATAAACTCTCCTTCTTCCGATGAAAAGACCGAGGGAAATATTGGATCTCCGACAAGGTAGCAAAATGCGTTTTATGCCAGAGAAACTGTAGCTGTCGATATTTGGAATGTTCATGCATCATTGGTATATGGATTTTTACTCTTATGTATAGCTTGCTTAGATTTCTAGAAACTTTCAATATTCTTTATTTTGTTTCCTGAGTACAGATTTTACAATTACTCTTTCATGCACCGATTGCGCAGATAAATGAATTCTTAATAAACAATTTCGTATCATGTGCATATTTAGATATATTTCATAAACATTTGTGATGCTCAGAATAATGTATCCCGTTTAGTAACCGTCGTCTTTTATGAGCAGTAAAACTGTTGAAAAACGTTGAAAATTTAAGCAGTTGGGTATAGCAAATCTATGAAGCGACTCTTAAAAGATATAAAAGCGCGGAAGGAAAGTAATCCTTAAAAACCGAAACGTGGAAGTAGTTTATAATAGCTTCACATCTTTTGTTTGTTATAAAACAGAAACTATAAAATATTCTGGTTTTTGAAATTCGATCTCGATTTTGGAATTTTATGCTTAAGGGTCATATTTGGCCATTCCCTAATTATATTGCTATAATACAGAGGGTGTTCGCACATTTTTTAGACGATTTCATTTCACTGTAGGGAAAATTCGTTTGTTTGAAAAAAATTATTTCCACAACAATTACATTTTTGAAGCTATAAGTTATCATCTGTTACCTAAAAGTTTTTTTACATGCAAAATGCGATGGATGGAACGCTACGGTTTTGCTCTTTCCGAAGCGAATTAATCTTATTCAGTTATTTAAAGACGCTGTGAAAGCCAAAGTTTTTTTTATAGCTAAAGCCACAATAGGTAATATTGTTAATAATAAAGAAAAATTCGTCCAAGTTTAGTTTCAAGTGGAAAAATTGTTCCAAATACGTATCCAAGGAAAAAAAATCAGTTCTTCGAATATTGCAAAGGTGAGATCTTTAATGTTGAAATAAAATCCTAGAGGTCAAAGGTTTGTTTCCAAATCATTAACATGCTCAGTATCAACTGTAAAAAAAATTATTAACACTGATCTGAATATCAAAAAGCCTCAAAAATACAATTTTCATCTTCCTCCACGTCATATCGCTGAACACAGAACACGCCGCAGAAGTTTTTATGAAAAGTATTTATCCGGACAGAAATGGATAAAATGTTGTATCAATAGATGAAACTTAAATATATTTAACTGACTGCAAGAAAAAAATGATTTATTATCAACAAACAGGAGAAAATTCTTAATTCATGGTTCAAAGAATCTAAAGAAAGTTTTTCTAACGGAATTATGATTGTTCCTGGTTTTTCATATAATGGTAAAATACAAGTAAAGAGAGAGGATAAAAATGTTGAGATCAACTCTACATACTGTCAGGAGCATATTTTATCCATAATCTTCAAATATGAAATAACATCTCTTTACCAATCAATTTGAACAAGCAGTAGAATTGAACCAAAGCAAAGCAAACAGCTGCACATCACAATGCACTGTTACTTTCCTGGAAAAATAGAAAAAGAAATGGGTATTAAGATTAAAACCTTCACTGAGATTCCTGGTAAATAGGTCTGTATCACCCATGAGTTTTTCCTGCGCATTATCCAATCGCCCACCTACAAACTTTTGTGGGTTTTGGAAAGCTGTTCAAGAGGAATGCGACAAAATACCTCCTCCGATACCACAGAAATAGTTATTGTCATGGAAGTTACGATGTTGAAAGATTGTTAAGAATATGGGCTATCAAATGGAACATTTAAATAGAAAAATACAATTTTAAAAAAAATCTACAAATACCAATTAAAAATCGCCTAAAAATGTGCGAAAAGCCTCTGTAGCCGAGTTGTCTAATATTGCTGAAATAGCCGATAAGAGTTATCGCTATTCAATGCAAAATTGAGAATCCATACAAGAAATAATAAACATTAAAATAGATCCTATAAATTCAATTACTAGAACGAAATGACGCACTTCCCTGATATCAAAGCATTAAAAAATAAACCAAGCAGAACATAATTAAACTTTTAATTCGTAAAATTAAAATGCAATATATGTCTGTTAATACCCACATGTCATGCCAGAAAACAGTTTTTCTTTTCGGGTTTTCACAGCTTTTGTTTCCTTTAATATTCATCTTCTACTAATAATAATTTGAACACTTTCAAGTATTTCTTCAAGTGGCAGACTCATCTTCCACCCTAAAATGTCTCCATCAGAAGCCATCTGAAGACAAATCCTAGAATATCTTCTAAAAGCCTTTAAAACTTCATGGGTTTTGATAGAAGAACAAATAACATTCAGCGCCAGTACTAGTTAGAGGTGATTAAATGGTATCATTGATAAGTACGGTACCAATCACTGCATTGATTGAAATATGAGTATTATATGTTTGTGGAAGAAAGGTTGGAATGTTCACGATATGAAATATTACAAATTTACGTGTAATGCCTGAAATTTTCTATTATTATCTGACTGAACTTTGGTTTAATTTGTAGATTAAATTCGTTTTATATTAATTTTGATAGTTACAGATCGAGATAATGTATTTGCTAAGTTTATAACTGTTAAAGATGCAATTGTATCGGAAACAAAAGGTTTAGAACCATTATTGGAAGAAAACATCCTACTATGTTTCGATTGATGGCGCACACTTGACCATACAGACTTCCTTCGAGCTACATTCCATGTTTCCATGGGCCACTTCTGCCCAATGGCTGCACGTGAACGCCCCGTGGCAAGTAACCTCATAATATCCAAAGTTCTGGCATTGGAAACGTCTGAGATAATTGAGTTTATATTGGCTGACAAAGAGACAATATAACCAACTTTTAAATAAGATTTTTTTAAAAATTATCTTTTAAGTACAATGAGCAAATTTGGAATAGCAAAATTTTAATTAGAGGATTTAGTGTAATATTGTACAGTACACATCATAATGCTCCGTATATGCTTCTGTAATTCCTTTAATCCTAATGTTTAGAAGTTCTTTATTTATTAATAATTTGACAAATTCAGACTTGCATGGAAAGCAACATACACAGGTATGTTTTAATGCGTTTTTAGAGCAGATAACCGAAGCGGAGTGTCTTGCCAATTTCACCTCGCTCGCACAACTGTTTTATCTTCTGTCATCCAGAAAATGAATACAATATCAAAATTTTCTTCGTTTCACGGCAGATATTTTATGACAAAAATATGTTTGTGATGTTTTCGAGCTTGTTTCGATTAATATCCCAAGAAGGGAGAATATTTCTTTCGCCCCATGCATTATTGACAAAATGCTTGGCCCGACAGTACCGGCCACCGCAGTTACAGATTCTAGATATTCACAGCTTATGCTACTAGCTACCCACTGACTAGTCACCTTGGTACTAAGTGAAACCTACATGCTATGCGTATACCTAGGAATGCTAGACAATCCTTAACGGCAAGCACTAGAAAACGATACTTCCACTTGATCGCTAGCAGACTTACCACTTAAATGGCTACGATATTACCCGATTGATACACTTGATACCAAGTGCACGCCAGTTCTAAAGTTTACCACAAAGACAACAACTGGAATATTTTCAACCTAGAAGTAAACAGGACAGCAACAGGCTTCTTATGGAGAACCCTTCGCCTGTCGTCGAGGGAGAGTAAAGAGAAGGCAAAAAACAGAAGATCCAGTGGAGAGTTATTCAGAAAGAAGATAAGATCACTATAGTTGGTCGAGTTCATGATGCTCGTCAAACCTGAAGAAGATTTAAGTGGGAGACATCTCAGAGGGTTAAGAGTCTCAGAATGGGTTCTTATCACGCACTTTACATTTTTATTTTTTTTTATTTTTAAGCAGTAGTTGCGTAAAATACACAAATAAGTACAAATAATAAAGATAATTTTAAAAGGTAATTTTGGGTTAAGATTTTAGTTACAAATAATTTATTAAAATAAATTTTACTGAAAACTGAATATTTAATTAAAATCCGTTTGATGGAAAATTTCCCTAATTGACGTTAAAAATATAATAATTAAATCTTATTATTTATTTCTGTTAAATTATTTAATTTTATTTTGAAACTGCGAAATTGCAATTATGCATTCTTTATGCTGGGTAGGTTTAAATAAAAAAATATGCAAAAATTTAATTAATCGTTTAACCAACACTCATCTGGAAAGTAAAATCAAAATTCAATTCGAAATGTGCTTTTTTATAATTTTGATATTCAATTATCAGAGTATAACGTAAACAATATAGGAATGTCATATTCAATAAAAAGAAATTGAATTAGTCCGTATATTAGTGATGCAAAATAAGTAGGATAGATACACATGTACTCATAAAATACATCATAATCTGTGAAGTACTTCACTGTAAAATATATAAGTAAGGTAGTAAATTCTTACGAAGCAGACAAATGAAAGAAATTTCAAATGAAAAGTTATAAAACGTAAAACAAAAGGCAAGGGAAATATCTTTCTTTTTTGGAACATAACGAACAGATGACTATAAAATTAAAATAAAGCATTTCGAAAGAATATGAGTAAAAAAAGGCGAAACATATGATAAACAATATATTCAAGGTAGAAAAATAAATTGAAACGCTATTAAAAGTCGCGAAAGAAATATAAATGAGGTATTACGAAAATATGATAATATTATTACAAAAAAGGAAATGAAAGTCAACAAGAAGCAAATGAAAATAGTGCAAAAAATCAGAAAGTCATCAGGATATTTTAATTCTTCAGGAATGGAAAATATTTCAATATATTCAAACCATTTATCCTGATTTTAATTACGGATCTTTTGTAAAGTAGAATAACAGAGACATAGTTATCCCCGCATTGTGCATAAATTGCATTTTTAAATAGCAGTTAATTCTATGTAAGTGAGTGTAAGAAATCAAAATAAAGACATAAATAAAATGTATTTTGAAGATGATTAATCTAATTAAAATCACTTAATTGCATGTCTTAAGTCAGTTAACTAAAATTTATTTGTTTATTCTTTCCTTTTTAAGATCCGTGATGTTAATTATTTAGTTAATGAAAAGTTCTTAACAGTTTCTTGTCCCAATGACACTCCTAAGTTTTTGAAGACATCAAGAAGTCCTAAATATCCAGAATTAAAAAGTAAAACTGCAATATTAACTCCTAACGTTAAACTTTGCATTTCAAAAAAAGTTTCTTTAGGTAAAATTGTCCATATCACATTGTTAAAACTTTCATTGTTGTTCTGAGTCTTTCCATGCAAGCATTTAGACAGCAAATTGCTATCACAAAGGCTCGTATAGGTTGTCTTGATGGAATTTATGATATCATTTGGCAGGCCAGGAGATTTCTCCACAAAAACTTTACCTTCATGAACAGCTCGTTGATACTTACACCAACTGTCGCCTCCTTTCGGGCATTGTTTATGCATTTGTTTGTTTTTGCCTGAACAACAGTGTTAAAATGCTGCAATGACGGCTGACTGCATGTTTTGTAAATTTCCTATATTACTCCTGATCGCGATACCATAATAGTTCTGTAATTTGTCAATCAATTTATCGGTCAATTTTCCTTTGCCGCCTAGTCCTTTCTGTCGATGGAGATAGCTGACACGCAGCCGTTTAAGGAATTGTGCCCACGGCGCTGCCAAGTACCGTCTACCGATACACACAAGATGATGTCTTTGTCTTGGTTCTCACTTCAGTAGCAGCCTCTTTCATGTTCTTATCAGCAGCACACCGAACAGCTTTCAACAGCTGATCTTCATGTCTACGAAATGTAGACTTGCTCTTAAAAGGCAAGTTCACTGTACATAAAAGTTTTTTCCCTGCTGTGAAACCTTTTCAAATAAGCCTTAGGCCCAGCACTAAGAGGGAATTCAGGGTAGACTTTCTTCCTATCTTAGCAGTTGAGGTAAATCCATTCATGTATCCACACTTGCATGTTAAAGTGAAGTCTGAGCAAAGTCCAAATCTGGAATCTTCTGTCAACTTTAAACCAGTTTTAAGGCATTGAACAAACACACAATTTAAAATGAAAATGTCCATGATTCTGTTCCCTTTAAGTTCGTTACTTCATCCTTTAGCTCTGCACAGTCATTCATTATCAATTTGGATGCACTTGCAGTTGCAGGTTCTTCAACTGATTGATTTGCATTTGTAAAGCGATTCCCATGAAAAGATCGATTTTTAGAACGTTTAGTTCTGTATTTAGGCATTTTCAAGATAAAATCAGTAATAAAAAATCAAAATAAAGCTAGAATATAACTTAAAACCAACATTAGAATTCTCAAAAGAACGTGACGCAATTGTATACAAACAATGTGTATGAAATCAAAGATTGCCATTCCAGGAAGCTAAATAAGTTCTAAAAGTGTTGCCAGATGCAAGACACATTACTTAATTAAAGTTAAAAATGAATTCTCACTGTTTTTAGAGGTTCTCACTGTTTTTAGTGTCAGAAATCAAAACGAAACTACGGTGTTTACACTTGATTTGAGCTCTAGACGGACACTTCCGGTCTCTGAAAATGAACTTCCGGTTTATTAAAACAGCTATATCTCCTTAAGTAATTATCGCAGGAACATAATTTTAACAGATTTGGAATCTTAAAAGTATGTACTTTTAAATAAGACAATAAAAATTTTTTCGAAGATTTGGTCGAAAATGGTCTTTTTAACGTAGGCAGTTACCTTAATTGAATTCTAAAAAATGTGAAAATTAATTTTCGAAAGACAAATACTTAATAGGCACAATTATATGTAAATTCCCAATGTGCAGTTAATTACAAATTTAGATTTGAAAATGATATGGAGTTGGTGATCCAAATGATCAGCAACTGTCATTTCCAATAATATTTATAAGGAAATGAAAATTCAAGTATTCTTCAAACAAATTATGCATACACCTATAAATGTGTTTAATGTTTATATACATACACAGACTATACAAAAATCTTAATTAACACCTCTATATTAATTTGAACAAGTATTTCTGATAGATATACAGTAAAGCCCTTGTTTAAGAAAAAAACTAAATAAGAAAAAGAAAAAAAATATTTATCAACGATACTACTCATCATTCTATCGTACAACATTGTTTTCCTGTCGATAAAACACTTCACGAGACAATTTTATAATTTTGCTGTATTTCTATTTTATGAAATTGAGTATTAAAACTATTCTAGCACCAGACATGGAAAATGTAAGTATAAGGGGCAAAAAGCGTGAAAGGGATTGTAATTTTTAGTAGAATTTAAATTTGAATTATTTTTAATCTTTAAAAATGTATCTAAATTCAACATATAAATATTGTTGACGATTTTTACTTATAAATTTAAAATTTTTCATAGTTTAAAATATTTTTTCAATTCACAACTACTTTAAAGCACTGTTTATGCGTTTCTCATTTATACTTCGTTTCATCACACTCCTGATTCATTCCTATCCATTGCAATGATCAAGTACCTCGTTTATGCGACGCAAAGCTTCTCAGTTCCTATTAAGGGGGAAACAATTCCGAGAAAGCATGGGGTAACAGGCTAGAAAAGAACGTAAAGAGCTTATTGCATCTTCTTTTAAAGACGAATGGACTCCATTGGAAAACGAACTTTTTTGTTTGTCAAAATACAAGCGAAAAAATAGATTCAATTCGATTCACGAGGCTATACTTAATACTCGCAGACAATCAATACGTTACACGACGGTCACAGACATTTTTTAATTAAATGCCTACCTGAAGGCACATGAATCGTATAAAATAAGAAATGTATAATTAGTACTCAAGATTTACAATAAATGTATAACTTTTCTCACTTTGATGATAAATGTTTAACTTTAAGATTTCATTATTGCTTTCAATATAATGTATCAATATACAAGTAGGGGAAACTAGGGATACTTGACCCTACTTTAACTTTTTCATATATTTCTCGAATATTTGAATTTTTATGATTAGAAAAAGATTTATTTTTAAAAAGGATAAATGTACTTACGTTAAACTGATATCTCAGTTATTCATAAAATAAACATATTTCATGAAATCGCCTAGGATCAAGTATCCCTAATCTTAGGGATACTTGACCCTAAGCTAGGGATACTTGACCCTAAGCTAGGGACACTTGACCCTACATGCAAAGAGTATTTAAATACTTTTGATAATTTGCATGTACGTGAAATACAGATATTAGGTTAATACTACTGAATTACAAAAGGTGTTTATTATCGAAGAATATTAATGAAACTAATAAAAAAAATAATACGGAATTTATAAAACGCAGTTGTTATTAATAAAATCTAGTTAATAAATTAAATTAGACTAGTCATTAGATTCAATCTAGTTATTAAATTAAATTAGTTCAAAATTTAATAAAGAATTAAAATATTGATTTAATTAAATGATAAAAATTGCAGCAATGGAACTGGGAACCTAGCAGCGTTTAGAAATGCAGGTTTTAGAAAACTAGAAAAAAAATAATAGTATCAAAATAAAAAAGGAACTAAAAAATGTTGTACAGAGCTAAAAATAGAGAATCTTAATTAACTTACTCGGTTCTTCTAATATTTTTAAAAAATAAAAGCAAAAGAATAAAAATATATTTTAAGAGAAAATTCAAATCAAGAACGCAAGACAAACTCAATAGAAATCGCGAAACGTTAAATAAAACCAAACGATGACAAATAGTTCAAGCAAAAGTTTTTTATTCAAATAATAAATAAATAAATAAAACTTTATTTCAGGCAAGGAAAAAATAGATTGATTAAATTTCAATTATTTTTAAAATTCTTACTAAAATAATTATTTGAAATTATCATATAAAAAGAATTTTTATTCAGTAAATAATTACTAGCAAACAATTTTTATATAATTATTCTCTATATTTGAGTTGCCATTTTGCCAACAAACTCCACGCACCAGAAAACTAATCCCAACTACAAAATGTGCTTCGGTCAGCTACGACATCGGAGCTGCAATAGCTTCTTATAGGGTCTAGTATTCCTAATATTTGTGGGTCAAGTATCCCTAACATGACTTTTTCTAAATAATCTAAAAAATCAACCACTTAGAATTAAGATTCTGAATAACCGTATATCAAATTAAATCTAGAAGTGTGCTTAAAAGACAGAAATATTTTAATCCATCATATATTCAATAGTAAGCTTCCTATCCACTGAGGAATGACAAAGTGAAAATTTACTTTTGTACCCCCAAAATATACTTACCTACACACCATTACGTTGACTTCACAGCTTGGAATGAAAAGCCCCTCCAATATAACATGCGACCAAAGATTCAAATAAAAATGGCGCTCAAAAATTAACAACTATCTCACAATCTGAGAAAATCAAGTAGGGACAAATATCCATAGAACTCAAGTATCCCTAGTTTACCCTACTATCTTTAAAAAATCTTTAAAATTATTACTTTTAAATGAATTTGCATTGGTAAGATTAAATTTGATATAATCAAAGTTGCTTATTAAAATTTCAATCATACGTCTTTTCATTTAAACGTCGTTTAACGCCAGTCCCTTGAAAGACGTATAAACGGTGCTTTACTGCATTTTCCATTACATAATTTATTGTACTCCTTCTGGAATGACTGATGAATCAGCATGCAGTGTTAAGATATTTAGCAAAATTTAACATTCTGCTATATTTTTTTCCATTATGTTTGTTCTTGAATGACTACAGTTGTTTAAGATACATATATTTATTACTCACATTACTATAGCATGGTGCTATTATTTGATATATTTTTACACTTGTTTGCGAATATTCATTCTTGTATACTAGCTGCAACTGTTTTTTATATGTTTTGTGATTTGGTTATACTATAACCCCTTTTTTCTTTTTCCATTATTTTTATTTCTATTTTTTAAATGCTCTTTTGTTATTAATTACGAATTTGTGAATAGGGGAGTTATTATTAATTGCTAAATTTTGTATTTTAGTAACTAGGATTTCCCCTTCCCTGTTAGTTATAACATATATTTTTTGAAGACACGTACCTTGAGTTCGGAAATGCCACTTTCATTTTGCTAAATAGAATTGGTCCGTACTTGCAGTGGTTGAATGCTGAAGTGTTGGATTAAGTGCACGGCCTGGTTTCGGTCACACACCTTTCTGACACTTACTGTAGTTTGTTTTGTTCTGACTTAAATTTGAGTTGTACTTCAAATACCGGCTTTCTTCGGAATAGTCAGTGGCCGAAATTTGTATGTCCTTAAGAACATGTAAAATTACAAATTATATGTATGCTGGCTTTAAGTGTTAATTAGCATGTGTGTTAAAGCTTAGAAACAAACAAATAGATATTGCATTTTTTTATTCAGTAGTTAAATTCAAATATAAACTTTGAATCGAAATCTAGCATTCACATAACTTCGCATTTTTTTACATATATCTGAATCAATTAATGTTTCCCTTTTATTAAGTAATTTAAATTATTTAATGAATTATGAATAAAGTAATATATTGAATGCATTTTTGATTTAAAGGATGAAACTTTTCAGCAACGAAATATTAATGAAAGACATATATCTTTTAAAAATTACTAATTTGAGTTCCAAATTTGTGTTCGATGTTACTTTTTATTATTGTCATTCTTTTCTTTTATTCATTTCTCTAGAATTTTCCAACTGCGGTTGAAGAATAAAAATAAATGAGTGCTGAAGAATTAAAATAGAATTACAATTGAACTTTTTATTTCTTTGCCTTCAACACTACGTTATGAATTCGCTTTTAAAGGTTCACTTATTTTTTTAGGTTCCGTGCTGTAAAGTTTATAAATATTTATTTTTTCTAAATGTGTCAAAATCCATATCTAATTTGAACTTCTCTTCCTTAACCAGAACTGAATACAAACAAAAAACTGCTTATCTTAAAAAATTACATATATTCTGCGAGGAATTTCTTAATAAATTTATTCAATATTCAATCACAGAATCTCATCCACGTGTTTTTACAGTGTCATAAAACTAATCAAAGAGCTTCCGTAAGTTTATTTTTATAAATTTACTTTACAAAGGGAATAAAGAAAAATCGATTGAAGTATTCCTTTTAATCCGAGCGCTGTTTCATATAACGGTGATATTTTTAGAATTATTTATCTTTATTTGTGATTTTCGCTGAAGCATAAACAACTGCGTCTCAAAATACGAGAAACAAAGTCTGCCAGAATGTTTTTATTGGTGCTTCTCTTGCTTGTATTTGATGTTCTTTCAGTGGTCTTGTGGGGGCTTAGAAACAATCTCTGCTATTGATATGAAACTGCATTCTGGCATTCCACAAAGCATTAAAAGCTTCACTTGACTATAAACTACATAGTTCAAACGGAATCTGACGTCAATAATGTGCTCTTGAGGAAAGAGGGACTGGGTATTAAAAAAAAATGTTCGAGTGTTATTTTTTTATTCTGATGGAATAAAATCAATATTTTATTATTAAAAATTTCTCTATAATTTGATGCAAGATTTATTTTTAGCAATAGTTGTGTAAATATATATAAATGAGTCTAAGTAATGCTGGAAATGCGATTATACGATTTAATTTTGATCATAATTTTTTGAATAAAATTTAATTTGTTGAACGGAATTAAGATTTATTTGATGCCAAACTTCTCTTATTAAAGTCAAAAATGTATTCAGTAAATAAGTTCATTAATCTATTTATAAATTGTTTAATATGAATAGAAAAATCATAACTGATATTGATACAAAAATGAATGATTGTGAGTGTTAAGACTTATTTCTAAAATTTTATATGAAATAAGAATTTTTATCTGAACAGAAAACTATTAAGTATGAGTTATAATTTATGCTTCAATAATAATAGTCTATTCCACCAATTTTCTTATTTTATTCCTTCAATGTATTTAAAAGAATGTTTATATATCTAGAAGAGTGGTTATAAAAAACTATATAATTAAATTTCTTGTAAAGTAGTAAAATAAAAAGGGTTTTTTTTTAAAGACGAGATAAAATCTTTTGGCATCTCTTCTAGTACAAAATTATATAGCTTCCTCTTCAGTACTCAAGTAATCATGCCCTCAACACTTTTTAAAGTTTGAGTTGACTATAAACGGCATACTTCAAGCAGAATATATCGTCAATAGTTTGTCCTTGGAACTGGCTGAAAGACTGCTCGTGAGGTGACGTAGGACCTTCAACTATTATGTCGCCACTTGCTTTCTTACAATTTCCAACCATTTTGAAACCACTGCAACAAATGAAATAGCCTGGCTTCGAAACGTCTTCTCAAAACTTCTCTGCACAAGATGGAAACTCAATCTAATCATGGATTTTATCCAAAATAACGAGCAGTTATTGAGAATTTAAGACAGGACCTCTACTTCGAGAAATGGCCTGACATTTCCTTGCACAAAAATTTTTGTGAACCCTTTATTTAGTGGGGATTTGATTTGCTGAACATTCGATTCAGTATAAATGCTATTCTCGAGTAATTCTCCTAAATATTTCATATGTATAGACCAACAGACATTGAACTGACGCTGAAATTTTACTAAAATTAGCTTTAGATTTAGCTTTCGTTTTTAGGCATGTTTGTAACTATTCGAAAAATTATGCAAAGTACCGTTGATTGCACTTATATTTTTATTACTTCTAGTTTGTGTACACTTATATATCAATTTCAGTCAAAAACTGTCCTTAGACACTGTATCCACCTGTGCCCATTACCTCAGAGTTCATGTTATTTTTAGATGCTGATGGAAGTCCTGAAATGCCCACCATGTACGTAAGTTACCAATTTAGGTAACAGATAAGCTTCAAGAAGTTCGTCTAAGCTCGTTAACATCGGCAATGCTCTTTTAAAATGTGATGGAACGACATATCTATTATGTGTATAGTAACAGACGATAAAAACCGATTGTCCATTACATTTTTACATGCTTGATCACTTGTTTAAGGAATATCGAAAGCAGGTTTTTACAAACAGATTCAATTGATTGTCAATCTAGTCTTTTTTTGTAAGTTATTGTTCATTATTCAATTGTTTCCAGCAAACTTTGGATACATCAAATAAAGCTTATCAAAAACGACGAATGGCAAAAAATGTGTTCTAAACTATGATACCCATACTCAACATAAGAGTGTTTTCACTAACCAAAACTAATTGCAGTATGTATGGGATAAGTTAAGACATCTGTCGTATTCATCAGACCTATCGCCATCAGTCTTCCATTCCTTTCATGCTTTGCAAAACGCTTTGATTGTTCAAATATTATCTGACGGTGTTGATATGAAATCCTTTTTAAAACTGTTTTCACTCTAATATTAAGAAATTTTAACGGACCTGAACCATAAAGTTAAATGAAATACTACGAAAGGTAATTGATAATAATTCATTTAATAAAGTTTTCCTATTTATAGAAAATCACATTTCATTCAGCCAAGAAATAACAGAATTACATTTTGGCCAGCCTAGTAGATTCAAAATGAAACTCTAATATACCGTCAAAAGTATAGGAGAACAATAAATATCTTCAAATAAGATTCCTTCCAACAAAAATGCATTCGGTAATATTATCCTAGTTCCTAAATTTTTTAATAGAATCCAAATTTCATTTACAACTGCAAACTCATTTAATAGTTCGAAAGTATTTCAGATGCAATTTCAGCCTGTTTAAGTCCCAAAAAGTTTTTTTTCTTTGTCGATAAAGAAAATGTACTTATCGCGTATCCATGAAAGTGAGGCAAGGAAAGTTTCTTCTGTCTAAAGCAAAATGATTTCCTATGGCAAACTTCTCTTCAAAGTAATAAATGCAATTTCCGATTTTTTCGGATGAACTTCTTGCTTAAACATTTCATTAAAGAGAGTACAGTAATTCTAAACCCATTTTTCAAAATTTTCTCATTAAACGTACGAAAATGTTTTTGGCTGTTACTTTCGTTTCAATTTAAGTTAGAAATTCCCCAAATGTCAAGATTACATTCTGGATACATTTATAAATAATTTCTTTCTTCAAAAGTATCTTCACGCCTAACGCATATGAAGAAGTTTGTGATAATAAGAAAAAAATGAAATAAAATATAATATTACTATATAAAAACAAAATAATGTTATTTAATATTTTTAACCGTAGTTTTCTTGATGTTACAGTGACTAGTTTACAGACGCAAGTAATTTTCCTAAAATGGTCTTATAATTTAACAACGAAGAGAGTTTAAATACTTAATCTATAATTATTGTTCTCATTATATGATATATTTTGAAACAGATATTATTATATTTTATCATGCTATATTAAATAGTTAATGTCTTCTAAGATATTTTAATTGGGTTATAGAATTAATTTGTCCTTAATTAGTCCATTTCTTTTCTATTCTTGATTCAAATTTATTTTATTTTATTTCTGGTATATATATAGTTAAACTAATAAATCTTTATTATTAAAATAATATTGTTTCTTTAATGTAATCAAAAAGTAAAGCACCGTTTATATGTCTTTCAAAAAACTGACGTAAAACGTCGTATAAATGAAAAGACGTATAATCGAAATTTTAATAAACCACTTCGCTTATTATAAATTCAACGGTATTAATGCAAATTCAGCTGAAAGTAATAATTTTAAAGTTTTTAAGATAGTACTAGTATATTACTACATAGTGTTGAAAACAATACTGAAGTTTTAAAATTAATTTATCATAAAAGCGAAAAAAGTAGTGCTTTTATTACATATCTTGAGTATTAATTATGCATTTCTTATTTTATACAATTTGTTGCATGCAGGTAGGCGTTTCTTTAAAAAATATTTAATCGTCGTCTGATATGCACATTGTCAGTGAGTATTAAGTACAGCATTATGAATCGAATTCATTTAAATGTTTTCCATTTATATTTTGACAAACAAAATCCAAGTTTTTTCAAAGCAGTCCATTTCGTTTTTAAAGAAATGTACAAGGTGCGACTAAAAAGTTCGGTGAATAGAATCATAAAACAAATAAAATAAAACATGAAAACAAAATACCTTAGGAACACTGGCCACCTTTGGCTCACCTACCTTATTCAGAGAATTTTTTTTAAACTTCGTAATAAAGCGACTTAACATAAACCTCAAAAACATTATGAATTCAATTTAAAAGTAGGGGGATGCGTTGGCCTAGTTGTAAGGTTTCCGATCTCGGGGACGGAGGGTTCCAGGCTCGAAACCGGATTCCACTGAAGATTCGCCATGTATGTAGGCGTGGCTTTTGCGAAATTCGATGGCGTGGGTCGAATGTACTCCCGCTGGTGTGCTGAGGAAGCTTGGATGCCATTTCAGGTGTAGTTCTCTGACCGCTGTTCGAAATTACGTGGTCCGTCCCAAAATAGCCATCGTTATGCTACAAAACGGGACGTTAATATAACTAAACTAAACTAAACTAAGCAGTTAAAAAGTAAGAGGCTATTTAATTTATTTTTTATATTATTAATGTTTATATAATTTTTTAACTTTTTGCGTTTTATATACATCATTAAGCAATACTGTCCGTCGAAAATTCTGTAGGAAAATTTTAAGAGCAAGAATGGTGTAATAAAACTTTTCAGAATGAGTGTGATTTTAGGGAAACACTTTACACACGTTAATATCACGCTTTAACCTTCCCAAAATTTTTCCGGGTTCTTCTCGTGCATAAAGAATCAGAATATAACTTATGAAGGTTTTAATACTCTAGACATGAACAGAAGGCATGTAACAATAACCCTTTCAAAAGCGGAGCTCTTTAGCCAGATTCTGATTCCATTTCATGCAAATAGAGACTCTGTCGCCATCGAAGTCTTATGAAACATTTTTGAGAATTCGCCGCTCAGCAAATATTTTCGAGAAACTTCAGTTGTGAATGCAATGTTACAGGTTTCAACCAGAAGCTTTTGAGAAGTGTTTGGTAAACTGTTCGTCCAGCGTGAAGAAAATATTAGGTACCTCTGCTCGTAATTTAGCGGAAATATTCAAATAAATACCATTTTCTAGGGAAATAAGAGCTTGGCTAACGACGTCGTTGCTAAAGATGTTAGAATTTCAAAGATTTCAGAAGCTAATGGAAATGGGAACTTTATTTAGCAATATTAGTGTTGATTTTAGGCTGTTCTGCTTTGACTTCGAAGCTTTAAACTATTCATTAGGATATGGCAATGGATAGGAGAATTAGAAATATCGCATGTTATTGCAATCAGAATCAGTTATTCGAACTTTCTAGCTATATTGATTATATAACACATATTCCTGACTTTGTAATGGTAGAAGCATTTAGAATATATTTTCCAACTAAAGAAGAAAGTCAGTATAATCGTTATGAAATCCATCTAAAAAGTAATAAGTGAAATAAATAACAGGAAATCTATTTTAATCGTAAAATGTGCAATTTTTTAATTTTTTAAGGGAGTTTTTGTAATTTTGTATGAAAGAATCGAATGATTGTGAAATTTAAAGCTTACATTTTAAATAAAAACTAATCAAAATAGCTGATATTGTTTAATTAGAACTTTATTATTCAAATACTTAGGAAATTCATGTCAAAAAATGTTAATAATAAATAAATTTATTCGCTACTTATTAAATTGTTCAAAGCTAATTATCAGAAATGTAAATGATACAAATATGCATCAATATGCAATATTTTCTGTCAATTGAGTATCTTATTATTATTATTATTATTATTTGCATTAAATTGGCATTTATTTTTTAAGTTATTCTAAGATTTCCTTTTTAGTAATATATCGATATAATTGCATCGAATACAGAATTACTATTTTTTTTTACTATCGCAAATAAAACCTTATATATATATATATATATATATATGTGTGTGTGTGTGTGTGTGTATTATTGCTCTCTTGTAATTTGTTTTATCCAAGTTCTTTGTATCTGGATCTTCTTTATTCTTTCATTTCGGCATTTTTCGGGTCACGATTTTGTCAAATTTTGTCAGCCCCTAACAGCAAAATATCCCGTCTTTTTTTAATCCTTGCTATATCGTGACCCTTGACAACTTGCTTAGCCGGATTTACATCTATTTTGAAAGAGAGATTCACATCCATTTTGAAAGAGAGATTTACATCCATTTTGAAAGAGATTTACATCCATTTTTTATTATTTTCAGTTAGTGTTTTTATTTAGTTCTAATTCTTTATAGGCTGGCTATGACGCAAGTCAATTATATATTGCTCCAGAGATAGAATTGGGTTTCTTTTTTAAATTTATTATTGCAACAAGCTGTAATCGTTTATCATAAGTAACTTTTTTGCAAGAACTACACAGACACTTTTGGATCTATTTTTAAGATGGCTTTTGGAAAAAGTAAAAGGTTGGCAGAAATTCTAGTGAAACAAAATCACAAATCAGATCCCTCATGAGAGAGAAAGTTGAAATGCTTCTAAAACACTTTCCTTGGTCAACTAGCTCTTTAATGGCAAATTATACTCCGGAACCGGAACACTTCCAAGAGTTCACTGAAAAAAAGTAGGTCTTGTTATTAACAATCTTAAGAAAGGAAACGCCTCTGGTCTGAACCGCCTGGATTATAGAATCTGGACACACATTTTTGATTTTAATACTAAATTTTTAACGGCAATTTTTAATTTATGTTTTAGATTTAATTACTTCCCAAGATCGCTTAGGAATGCCAAGGAAGTTTTCCTACAAAAATATGGCAAAACTTCTGTGCTGTGTAATGCCTACCGGTTGGTCTGTCTCCTCCCAACAATCGGCAAGATTCTTGAGAAACTCTTTCATTTAAGATTTAGAAAGAATCTTGTCGAGCTCATTTTCATTCATGACAATCAATTTGGATTTAGGGAGGGGAAAAGCTGCGAAATGGCTATTAACAGCATAGTAACAAGATTAAAGGAAAAGAGAGAGACCCAGTATAGTGCTTTGGTCTCTCTTGATATTCAATCGGCCTTTGACAGCTTAGACTGGTCGGTTCTTTTTAGGACACTTGACTTTTAAGGCATTGCCAACTTTAGAAACTTTATATTTCATTATTTGGTTGACAGAAAAGTTGTTTTCGACGATGGCCTAACCAAGATTGAGAGAGTTTGCACCATGGGCGCTGTCCTCAGATATCTGCCTCTGGAACATTAATCCAATATTGAATTTAAATAGCGAAAAATTTTAAGTACAAGCTTTCGCAAATGACCTGGCCCTAGTTTTCACTGGAAGAACAAGACGTGAGTTGGAAACAAATACAAATTAAATATTGGAGAAGATTATGGAAAACCTGAATTCTCTAAGATTGAAATTGTCGGTCGACAAGTGCCAGGCAATCGCTTTTAGATCGAAACAAAACTTAAATCGCCAGAGGACGGGCCAAGTCGTTTTTAACAGATCTCCCTGCTTCAAAATCAGCAATAAAGTAATAAAAGTTAGTAACAACCTGAAATACTTAAGTATTAATATTGATAACAGGTTGGCGTGGACCGCGCATACAACTTTACACTCAAAAATATTTAAGCTTACATACAATTTTAGCCCAATATGATTTCAGTATAGACAAACATACTTTAAAAACATGGTATTTTGTGGTTGTCGAAAACCCCTGCTCTATGGTGCGGGCGTCTGGGGTGGATCATTAAATACTGAAAACATTAAGCGTTTGACAACCATCCAAAGAGTTTTTCTCTTAAAATTCATGAAAGTGTATACGACCACCTCTACGCAGGTACTGGGCGTCCTGGCAGGAATTCCCCCGCTCTTCCTTTCTGCCAAAGCAGAATTTCAAAAATTTCAGGTCTGGGTTTGCCGGTCCCCCGAGCTCGGTAGTGTTCTGGATGTCGGTGAACTTGATCATTTTGTTAAATTTTCCAGGGTCCCAATTGAGTTCAGAATTATTGGCATTAAACCTGAAATTGCAAATAGTCAATTCGAGATGTACACGGATGGATCCAGGATCGTAGACGATTGTGGGCTCTCAATGTGCATTCTCAAAAATGAACATCCCTTTAAGATTTTTAAATTCAGACTGATCAAGAATAATACCGTTCTCCAGGCCGAGATGGCGGTGATTAATTTCGCTGTCCGCTGGGCCCAAGAGAAAGGCTTCAAAATTAATATATATACCGGCAGTCAATCCTCGATTGAAGCTTTGCGGAGTGCCATGTCCAGGTCTGCAATTGTAATAGAGGCAAAAAAGAATTTACATTTGGCTGGTAACTCGGCTGGGTTCACCTCTGATCAGAGCACATGTCGACGACCCGGGTAATGAGTTCGCCGATCACCATGCAAAATTGGCCACAACTGATGGCAAGAATATGAATGTCCAAACCCCGCTCTCATGTGTTAAAATCAAAATTGCAAAAATTCTAATGAAAGATTGGCAATATAACTAGGAAAATTATGACTCCGATTCGAGGAAGAGGGCCAGGAGTTTCGTGCCCTGCGTAAAAAAATTACTGGTCCACAACAAATGCTTAGCTTACTTTTTAACGGGAAACGGTCCATTCCCCTGTTACCTACACAGATTCAAAAAACTAAACTCACCACTTTGCCCTTGTGGTCGACAAGTGACGCGGATCACTACGTTTTTCATTGTCCGCTTACTAAGGAGCATCATCTTAAAGAATCCGCACCGAATTATCGGGTCGAGTGGTTCAAAAATTTATTGAAAAATTGGGAGTACATTTTGAAAAGATCTTCAGATTCTGTGGGGACATCCCAGCTAAAAAAATCTCAAAAAATCTGAAAGTATTTGGAACATGTTTTCTTCAGATTTTCTGTAGAAAAAAATGTAGAATATCTGAGGAAAGATGTGTTCCAAATACCTTCAGATTTCTGCGGTCAAGGCTTAATTATTAATTTCAATTAATGTAATTATTAATTTCAATTAATGTAATTATTAATTTCAATTAATGTAATTATTAATTTCAATTAATGTAATTATTAATTTCAATTAATTTAACTAATCTAGTTTGTAATTCAACTTACTTGTACGATGTCGGTTCAGATTGTGACAAGACTTAAAACTCATCCTGGCCGGAATTCAAACACGCGTTTATAGAGTTAGCAGGCAGGAACACTAACCACATGACTTAACCGGACTACGCGAGATGGGGGTAAAATAATCTATGCGAGTTTTAGCGTCACCATAGCTCTAGTGGCACCATTTAGTGGTGTAAAAATCAACCATGGTCAGTTGGTTGGTTGAGGTTTAATGACTCAAGAGCCATTTTTGGCTAAACTGCGCCACAACCATGGTCAGAATACGTGTTTCAAAGTCGTAGAGATAAATAATAGATGAGATTAGTAATATTTTTGTTCAATAATGTAGATTGTCTGTTTCAATAAATTCGTTTTCACCTTTTATCTTTATGATAAGCCTTCTCTCCATCCAAAGGGCGCAAGCTCCACTTTCCCCTTCTTTTTGGAGGAAAATAGCTAGTCAGAAGAGAAGTAGAAAGACAGTTGAAAAACTAATTAGAAATTAATTAAATTATGGGGGAAAGTTTAAAATGGTAAAACCTCAAATATTTATTTTAAAGATTAATCTAGAATTCATTTTCTCAGTGGCATATTTAAAATATTTAGTGCCTAAGACAGTTTTCCATTAGTTAAATGTTTCTGCTGATGCATTCCTTTTCTATACAAGTACATGGTCGATATCACTAATTGAACAGGGTACTGATGAATCTCCTGTCTGTTGTAAAATTAAACAATAATGATAATTACATTCTAATTTTGTTTTATATCCTTTGGAATATATGTTTTAGAGAAATGCAGTTATTATGAAATTGCAGTTAAATCGTCAAGAAATCAACAGATTATTGGTCAAGTTTAATGATGTTGTGAAAATCTGCTAAATAACTTCAAATTGAATTGAAGACAAAATACAGATTTTTTGCTGTCTTAAAAAAACAGCAGGATATTTTTAAAAAATGAAGATTTTTTGCAGATTAAATTGTAGATTAAATACAGATTTTTCTGTCTTCAAAAAGATCTACAGAAATCTTTAAAAAAAACTTCCAAAAATTTTTTTCTGCAGATTTTTTTTTAGCTGGAATGTGCAATAAGCTTAATCAGTACTGAGTTTTGAATTTGATTGGAGTGTTCCGGTTTGGGGAAATTTTTATTATTAATATTATCTTCAAATTGATGTCATTCTAATATTTGGTTAACTGTGCTCGAGTTTTCGACGCTTTTAGGGATTGTTTTCTTTTCTTTTCAATTGTTATCTTGTCCATTGTGAAGTTTTTGTTATAATTCTTGTCAGCTTCTGAGCTTTTGTGTAGTCTTTGTAATGCTTATTGTCTCTCAATTTTTGTTTGTAACTGTTTGGTTTTAAATGCTACTGATTTTAATTTGGTTATCTTTATTTTTTTGTGTTTTTAATGTTTAATTTTTTGCGTTTTTGCTCTTTGAGGTATTCAGTTTTGTGTTTTTGCTCTTAATCGTTTTGTGTTTTTAATGTTAAGCTTTTTGTTTTTTTGCTCTTAATCTTTTTGTGCTTTGTGTTTTGCTCTTTATCTTTTTTTTTGAGTGCATTGCTGTAAACGATGATTTTTAAATTGTTCTGCTCACCCCTTGGAGTTCTTTGTAAATTCTTTTTCAATGTAATTAATTTCTTTTGTTTTATGTTTCCCCTCCGGCCTGTTATGTTATGTTTCCCCTAAGGCCTGTGGAAGACCTTACACCCCTTGGGTAGGCTGGGCCTGGGCGGATTGTAAATAAATAAGAAAATATCATAAGAAATAATCAATACACAATTAACAGTCATGGAGTGTAATAGTTCTGACTAATATTAGTTTTTGAATAAGTGTGGCATAATTCTTAACGATTGAATTTTTTTCGTCATGTAAGTCCGGGATATTTGTTCATGTACACTCTCGGTCATCTGACTGCGAATCAGAAGATAATTCGTGTAACATCCTCAAAATAAATTAATCTACGCAGTCTAATTTTGAAACTCTTGATCAACTCACGAAACAATTTTTTTAAACCCATGTAAGCACATGAGTTCTGTTTTATTTTAATATCATGCTTAAATTATTACTAAGTTTTCATAACTAGGATTTATAACCTATTTCATTTTTTAGTTGTACGAGCATATTTGATTGCTTTTAATTATTGGCGCAATTTTTAGAGAGCTCCTTTTTATTGTTATATTAAATAAACATGATTCAGAAAGGAATAAAGAAACTTATAAAAAAGATTGATCTTAAATGTGAATATAAGAAAAATAAATTAAAATAAGTTCAAAACATTGGTCACTAAACCGCATGCTAGTCAATTATTTACAAATACAAATAGTATTTATTGAACCATTCCCTGAAACTGAAATCTCCATAAACTGAAGACGCCATTCATCAAGGAATAAAATAAGCTAATTAATAATTGGTCTATACAAGCATTATTTAATCCTTCAACCGTCAATTCGCATGGGAAAATCAAAACTAAAATACAAAAATGTTTATTCCTGCAAACTGGACTCAACCATACAACAGTTCATTGAGATATCAGAACTAATTATTCATTTTTAAATAAAATTTACCATAAATGTAATCCTTTAATCGGTGCCCATTATCATACAGCCACACAACTAAGAATTATGTTAATCTGTTAGGTGTAATACAAATAATATTTACACCCTCAATTAATGTTAATACAATCAATAATTGAGAAATTAAGACTAATTAATAATTCTTTAATACAAACAATAGATATTTATTCCTTCAACTTTTACTTATTTTTATACAACTACTCATCCAGAAATCAAATTCATATTCCTTAAATACAAATATCATTTAATCATTCAATCGGTACTTTTATTCATACAATCACAGAATGAGACGCTAAAAACAGACACACAACATAGTTCCAAAATCTACAACGTATCAAATAACTTCGGCAAAGAATGATGCAAAATAACTGCACACTCTAGTTCATAGTCACTGCTTTGAATGCTGCAACCACTTTTACCGAAAAATGTCAAAACAATGACATTGATTCTGGCCACTTCATACACTTTTGACCGCTTTTGAAGGTATGAGGGTACTTTGATGGAAAAATACATAAAAGTGACTGAAAATTCCCATACAGCGAAAAACAATTCTTCGGCTTTAGCAGGTCGACGTCACATTACATTTCTTCCTACTCGCTTATGCTTGTCACTCCAAGACCTTACTCGGAGACTTCAAAGTGCATGATGTTTCTTTGTGGGACTAGAATTAATTTTCACAAGGTTTGGCATGTGTCATAGTTGGTACATGAAAACATTTTAAAATCCTGTCTTTCTAACAAAGAGATTCAAAAGGTAAGAAAATAAAAGCGTGGAAGTTTGCCTGAAATTCATAGGAGTACCAACTCTGCGTGACACAGAAGACAACGCTTTCAGAACTGAAGACAACTTTACATTTTTCAAGGCGAGAGAATTATTCAAAATTAATCAATATCAAAGGCACTTTCAAATTTCTCTTATTATAAATTAGGTGTCAACAAACAATGGAGTGGTCTAATCGGAAACCAGTGGGAGGAGGATTTTAGATTATATAATTGATGCTTGCTACTATGAAATCAAATTTTTTAAGCAGAATTTTTTGCTTAAATTCTATTAAATGATGAAATTTATGTAATTATTGATTTTTAAAAAATCTTTTATAGCTAAAGCAAATACATATAACTTTCAAAATCCCTACTGGGAACATTTTATTTTAGATATAAGAGAATAAAGATTAATATAGATAGTAATTAAGATTAAATTGTGTTAATTACTTGTAAATCTTATTTTACATCCTCATATCGGTATAAAAGAGTCACAATACGTATTTGTATTTCCTTTAGTAACTTGTCTAGATCAGTTAAAGTTTTGTTTATATATAATTTGTGTAAGTTTTAAAATTAATTTAATGACCAAAATATTAAAGTTTCTAAAACAACAAGTAATTTTAAAATTTAACCAGATGAGCTTTTCCACAGTTTAAAAAATCACATGTCAACCTTGATATTCGAAACATGTACCGAAAATTAAAATAAAAATTTGGTTACAAATTTAAAACCAAAGATGTTAACTCTAAGAATCCTCTTAAATGTTAACACAAGGAAAAGTGTTCAAGATTTCTGTTAGTGTTTATTTCATGTAATTTGTTTATTTTATGCTCATAATAAAATCCGAGAGATCTATATTTTACTCTTGATTTCCGAGAAAAGATTATTTTGTATATAAAAAAATTCTGTGTATAGAGTATAAGAAATATATTTCGACAATTTAAATATGAACAAAAACTTTAACTGAAAATTTTAACTTTTTTTAGAGCAAACTTTAACTGAAAGTGTTAACCATTTAGAAGTTCCAGTACTTCCTGCTTAGATTTTCAAATCTTGCAAAATTGCAATTCAAGAGCACTTAGCGTATCGTTTATTGTTTTTCTGTAAGTCTTGCTGCCTCTTTCTTTCAGAAATTTCAAAAAGAAAGACTCCCCACTAAATATATATGCTAAAAAAACACGATGTTCATATTATAAAGTCATTCACTTCCGTAGAAGTGAACGCTTGTATATTCAATTAGCAAAAGATATTTTGTTTGTTGCTTTACCTATTTAAATAAAAAAAATCTTATTTCATGAAGTTCATTTTCTAGTTATTGAAATATTATTATTTTGAAACACTTAAGAAAAGCGTTTTCGAGCCCTCGAAAATCTAACACAAAAGCTACATAATTAAGTAATGAAAAAAATAAAGAAATGTAGTGGAAAGGATTTCAAGGGGGAGTATACAGCGTGTTGCAAAAATACGTGGCAAAACTTTAAGAGTATGTCTGGCATACAGAAACAAGTCATTTTCGGAATAGCACATGGAGCCGAAATACAAAGGGAATTCACTACGGGAGGCTCTTTGTAAGTGGATTGAGTAAAAGAAAAGGATATACCTGATGAAATGTACAAAACAGATTGAATAGTATACAAATTTACAATAGCTTTACAACCCAATTTCTTGAATATATCGCCTCAGACGGCAAGTCCTTTTAACTTCTTAAGTCTCGCGCCGGTGATATTTACGTGCATCGAATTATCGCATTTTTAGGCTTTCAAACTAAAATTTAATCGTTAATTAGCTTTATAATTTGACACAAAAATTACGTAGAATCCATAAGCATCTCAAGTATTCTATGCATTCTTAGATGAATGAAAAACGACAGCCCCTTCCGAAACAGGAGGGTCATCTTATCAGATAGCAAAAAAAAAAAATGCGATCCTTAAGGGGTTAACACTTAACTTATTCTACTCCAACACCTGCTGTTGTTAGTACTGTGTCCTACTTGCCATTATCATATATATTATGCCGCACACGACTTGTAAGCTATTATTCATGCAACAGGACTTTTGTAGTATTGTAAATTTGTATTCTATTCAATCTGTGTTCTACATTTCATCTGGTATAGCATTTTTTTACTTAATTCACTGAAAAAGAGCCACCTGTAGTGAATTCCCTTTGAATTTCCGACTTCATGTTTCATTGTGAAAAAGACTTGTTTCTGTATACCTCACCTGCTCTTAAAGTTTGGCCGCGTTTTTTTAAACACACTGTATACACATAAGACATATAACAATATATTTAAAAAATACAATGGATTAAGCTCAATTTCTGACAAAATAGTTTTGTGTAATTAAACAATGAAGATCGAGAAAATATATTCGATTAATTGTTTAACAAATGCAAAATAAGTAGGAATATGATAACTAAAAAGCTATTCAAAAGATTCCAATTGAAACATATGTAAATGCAGACTTGGACCGATTGCAAAAAGGAAGATTAAATGAGCATCTATCGATATAACATGAAGAAATATTTATTTTACACTCTTTTAAAATCTTTTTCTAAAACTAACTTTTTCTGAAGCATTGAAAGCTATCAATAAAACGAAAACCGTATTATTTTTTGCCTCTCAAATGTTATGAATATCTGAGGAAGAACATAAATGCTAAGTCAGTTTCTAATAAAAGTTAAGAAAACATTTGAATTATTAAAAATCCTTCAGTTGTAATTTTAATAGTAAGTTCTTATTAGAAAGTAGAATAATCCCAAAACGTTTTAGCAAACTTTAAAAAAAATGTTTAGCTAGATAAAATTTACAATTAGAAAATATGTTATTTTGCCATACATAATTCAATTATTTTAACTAATGTTTTCTTACAAACAGCTATATAATATTAATAACAGTATGTTTCTGTTATTTAATTAATGAAAACCTCTTCAAAATTTTAAAGAAATAAAGCTGAACATTTGGAGATATCGTGTACATAATATATGATAAATTGCAAAAAGTTCAACTCATGAAAGCACATAAAAACTAAAAAAAAAATCAATAAACTAAAATAAGGTAACTGTTCTTAAGCGCATATATAAGACTGATAATTATTTTAAATTTCAAAATATCATACAAACATACTTTTTAAATAATTAAAAGTTTATAATTGATAATCAATAATTAAAAATATTTTCAATAAATTCCAAGCAAGAATTTACTTAGTACACCATGAAGAAAAAACGCAATGTTTTTTTTCAAATAGAAACTTTAAAGAAATGTTAGACAACAAAATACATTGAAAATACTTTTAAAGTAATGTTTATTAGGGTGGAATGAAAACAACTTTTTTTCTTTTTTAACTTATAATAGTATGGAAAAGTTGCCTTTTGATTGAAAAAAGACAAAAATAAAATTTAATGGCAATCGTAACATGTCTTAAGGTGATGACCATGATCACACGCACCCGAAACCATTCGTGAATTATTTTCACCTGTGGAAACACCAATTTTGGAGTATGTTTGGAAACTCTCCGATGGCAACGGTACATTATTTATAAACAGCCTGATTTGCTTCGCCGTTCCTTTGGTTGTTATAAGAGGTATGCATGCTTTTGTTCTGTAATAAAAATAATTATGTTTTCATAAGATAAATATAACTTTATTTATATGTATGTCATTTGTATTTAAGAATTTTATTACATTTAATTTGTATATTACACGTGCTATGCTTCGGAAATTTTCTTTACTAAGCCTAGTTCGAATTCGTTCTCATTAATATACTCCGTATGCTTGAATTACGAAACAATTTTATTCTTTGAATCAGTGTATGTATCCTTAATTATTTGTTGTTATTCTAAATTGTATCGCAAAAATGTCGTTCTCAAATGCAATAATGTACAATATTCTGAGCTTCTCATGAAATGCATTCAGATAAAGCATAAGTTCATTCGCTTTTTATTGGTGAAGAAATAACAGCCTTGGTTAACAACATAATCCTGAACATTTTAACTGCCTGTTTTAAACAAAATGTTATTAAGTAAAGCAAAATCTGTATTCCTGTGGAATTGTTCAATATAATATGTAATTCTCCAACAGAACAAAAAAGTTCTCACCAATTATTTTTCTTATTTTATTGCAAATTGGAAAAGCAAATTAATATCAATTCTAATAACAATAGTCTCAATAATCCTGAAGAATTAAATCAGAAAAATCGAATTGATTAAATTTACATTACAAAAAAGAAAAAGATAAGAAATGAGCGAATGTGAAAACAGAAGAAAAATGCATTAGTTCAGGACATTTTTGTTGCAACCCTTTTTTTCTCGTTTTCTATTGAAGTTCAAATTTCTATCTTTTCAATCATTAAAGATACAGTTAAAAATTGTATATATTTGAAAGCACTGGAAAATTTTAGCCTAATTTGATATTTCATTCATTAATATTCGATATTTTGTTTTTCATGGATGTAAATATTTTGCATATTTTTTTCCCACCTGAAACAAGCAGACGATAATAAGACAGCTGATTTTATTTTATTCTTATTTGTTTACTCTTTTAATTTAATTCGAACAGTCTTTGAGTTGCAACGAAATAACGTGTTCTTGTGTGAGAATATTTATTTTCACTCTTGTGATTCAAAGTTTCATTTGGATTGTTTTAAATAATTTTTTGTTGATTTCAGGTTAGAACTTGTCGGAGCTACTGAATCTTAAGGATTGAATTTTTCTTTTTTTAGATTTAGTAGTAATTAGATTTAGTGTTACTGAACTCCAAAAATGGTGGCAACTACTTTACACCAAAAGTAGTGTAAAAGAACATTCCTGGTGTTTGATTACACCAAGAATTACACTATATGCCCAAAAGTATCCGGACACTTGCAGATTTTCACATTTTTTAGATTTTCTCCGAAATGGTTTAACTGACTGCCTTTAAACTTCTAACATCTAAATAATAGACAATGACTCACATTTTACATTGAAGATTCGGTCCTGAGGACTGATAATATCCGTCCTCAGTAATTCGGTCCTGTAGGGGACCGTCTACAAACTGATGAAGACAAAAACGTATTCGGTCCATCCCGCTTTACAGAATACTGATAACAAGATGAAACTTTCAGAAATTATATTGTTTAATGTGCATAATATTTAAAGGAATTTTCGTAAACTCAGTACAAATATTTGGAAAGATATAAAGGTTCTCTTAGAAAACTCAAATTTTCCCACCTGCTTTTTCCTTATAACACACATAGTTTTCTATTATATTATACGAAACTTACGGAAAAGATAACAATATGTTAGAGAAGCATTTTGTAAAAATTTGGGAAAGAAATTTTGAATATTACAGAAATTATGAGCATTTTTAGTAAATAATGTTTTACGGCGCATGCGCAAAACATAGTGTAAATTTTTTTCACGGCTTTAAAGCTAGATATATAGGGCGACTTATATAAAAAAATTCAGTTCATTATCATTAGTATTCAGAAAGATATCGAAATTACAGCGAGCAGAATTTTAGCTCCTGTCGAAGAGAAGCTAAAAAATGAGGGGTTGTACACAAATTTATATTTTTTAAACTTATATCTTTAAATAGTTATATTGAATTGTATAGTGGTTAGAATTTGCTGAATACCCATGAAGACTTATCAATTACGTGCATAACTTAAATTCTAGCTAATTAGGAACTATAAATAACAAAAATATTATTACTTTAATTATATTATTTACATGATTGTTAACAAGTTACATATTACAATCTTACGGCCAAACGATATTTTTAAATATATTTCTTTTATGGCTAAACTATTTTTTATCTAATTAATTTCTTTTATGGCTAAACGATATTTTATCTAATTAATTTCTTTTATGGCTAAACGATTTTTTATCTAATTAATTTCTTTTCTTAAATTATTTTAATAATTCTACATATATATTTTTTATTCGTTACGAATATTAGATGTGTTCATGGGTATTCAGCAAATTCTAACAACTATACAATTCAATATAACTATTTAAAGATATAGGTTTAAAAAATATCAATTTGTGTACAACCCCTCATCTTTTAGCTTCTCTTCGACAGGATCTAACATTCTGCTCGTTGTAATGCCGATATCTTTCTGAATACTTATGATATTGAACTGAATTTTTTTTATATAAGTTGCCCTATATATCTGGCTTTAAAGTTGTGAAAGAAAAATTACACTATGTTTCGCGCATGCGCAGTAAAACATTATTTACTAAAAATGCTCATAATTCCTGTAATATTCAAAATTTCTTTTTCATAGTTTTACAACATGCTTTTCTAACATATTGTCATGTTTTCTGTAAAGTTCGTATAATATAACAGAACACTCTTCATGTTATAAGCAAAAAACAGGTGGGAGAATTTGAGACTTTTTAAGAAAACCTTTATATCTTCTTTAAATATTTGTGTTGAGTTTACGAAAATTCCTATGAATACTATGCACATAAAGAATTACCATTTCTGAAAGTTTCATCTTGTTATCAGTAATCTGTGAAGCTTGGTGGGCCAAAAACGTGTTTGTCTTCATCAGTTTGTAGATGGTCCCCTAATTGCCCTCAGGACAGAATCTTCAATGTAAAATCTGAGTTATTGTTTATTCTTTACATGTCGGAAATTTAAAGGCAGTCAGTTAAACCATTCCGGAGAAATTCTAAAAAATGTGAAAATCTGCAAGTGTCCGGTTACTTTTGGGCATATAGTGTATCTTTGGTGTTTCATTACACCAAGAATTATCTTTTGTGTTTCACTACACCAAGAATAATTGTTGGTGCTTTACTACACCACTTTTGGTGTAAGGTAGTTGCCACCATTTTTAGTGTTGTGTTATACTAAATTTTTAACAGTGTATGAAACATCATCTTACAATGCTAGACCTTCTCTCTCGGTTTAAATATAAAATTTCAAGATAAAAAATAAATATGAATATGAATGCACAGTTTTACTTTCAATTATAAATCAAAATACAAGCAATACACAATCAAATACTAGGATAATGAATAATAAAGTTAACTTTATTTCATTATTATTATATTTCATTGGCAAAACACAAAATGCATTTTCTTCTATAATAATAATCAGTGGAGGCGAAGCGCGGGCGGTTTCTCTCCATGCTCCAGGGGAGAAATTAAATTTTAATTCATTTTAGCTCCCTAAAATTAAGAATTATAAAAAAGCAAACGAATCCGCAGAAGCCAGTTAATTTTGTAGCTAAATTTTTAAATTTGTTGCCTACCTTCTATACTCCCAGAAACTTTTAGTTGTCTATAAATTTTTTTGCCCCCCCCCCCTTATAATTCCCAACGGCAGCCACTGATGGTAATAACAAGGATACATAAAGTAACTGTGTTTTTCGTTAGTTGAAAGTATAACTGAACAAAATTTCCCATATTAGGAAACAGCATATTTTCTTTTTTCCATAGTCGATTTCTTGCACATATTTGACTAAAAACTAATGTTTTATATCCTCTTAATAGGTTTTAAATCCCCAAAGAACGTTTGTTCTATTAATGAAGCGGAATAAAAAATACAAAATATTTTATTTGGTCTGTTATACTACAAATTAGAAATTAGAGAAAAAGGTTGGAATAGAGCAAAATTTCAAATTTATGAAACTTTATCGTACTTTTATTTCTGTCTTTTTTGCCTTAAAAGACAGCTTTTCCGTACTATTAGAAGTTGAAAAAAGAAGAAGAAAAGATTTTTCGATCCATCCACTCTCTATGTTCTATGTTTCGACAAAAAATCCTTTCTTAACAGATGTGTTGATAATTTAATTTACATGAAAGAACAATATTTTAAATAGTGTATCCAAAATTCAAGCAAACTTAGAGGCTAATAGGAAAGAAACAATGAAGTTTTCTTATATTGAGTGTATTTTCATTCTAATATGTAGCCTTAATATCGATATACAAGTATAATTTTCCATCACTAATATCTCATTTGCAATTATAAATATATTGCATTATACTTTTGTATGATGATAGTTTTTTACAACCCTAACTTAATTAAACGAAATCTCATTCCAAACATGCGAAAATGCAGTAATTAATAAAATAATATTTGTTCTTAATCTCCATTCAGATATGTTACCTTTTTGTGCCGACGCATATTCATTAATAGACGCAAACACACAATATTATAAAATATTTCATTAGATTATTATAAAGAACAAAATCTATGAGATAGAAAGATTCACAAGAAATTCTTACTTTTAAATCGTATTAATATGCACGGAATATAAAAATAGGATCACAACGTCTGTATTTATCAAGTAATTATCCTACAGAAAGTTATTCAGCACTTTTTTATATAATAAGTCTAGCCAGCCTTTTATTCTAGTAAGAAAAATTATAGTTATTTTGAATGAAATTTAGAAAGAAATATTTTCTTTGGGGAAGCGATGTAAAATAACCCACTGAATATAAAATGAATTTTTAATAAAACATGGTGACCACTTAAACCCCCTTCGAGATCGAATTTATCTTTTAAAACTTTTCAAGGAAAAAATTATCTTTAAAAGCTTTTCAAAGACAAAATTTGTAAATGGAAAACGTTACACAATTTTTGTTTGATTCCCTCATATATATATACGGATACTTCATCAGGGAAGGTGAAATCCGTACATCCATACTAACCGTATAAAAAAATCCCAAAACTTTCTGCGAAAAGTGTTAGCTAATAAAGCTAAAAGAACACTACCTTCACCCCGAGTGTTAGGATACATAAAAAAGGCAAATATGAATGACCAAGAATAAAAAATGTGCATACCAAAAAAATGGATAGATGCAAGCAGCAGGACAGAAGGCAAAGAACTGAACGTGTCTCCATAAAAACTTGAATTTGAGATATGCGGTATTTTTTGCGCATTCGTCGCGATTGTATTTTATATTATTTATATTTTTAATTTCCCCCTTTTGTTTATTCTTTTATAATTTATCTCCTGATTAAAACCGTCGGTATTTGCTTTCCGATCGGTTTAATGGCATTGCATTTTTGTATATTTGTTTGTTTATGATTTTTTTATTATGTAGTTTTTGCTTCTGATATGATTGTTTCTTTCATATATATATATGTGTGTGTGCGTGTGTGTGTGTTTATTTAATATGCATTTTAAATAAACACATCAAAATTAGCGGTATACATAATCGCACACTATATTTGCAATATATATATAATTAATAAAAATAAATTAAAATACCCTATCCATAATCATACAGTCGATATACAAAGGAACATTTGACATTAAACTATAAGCATTAATGCTTAACGAAACTTGAAAAAGACAATCCTTCTTTGAAATTCCAACAATCAAAGTGGCCAACTAGCCTTGGGACTAGTTTGTCGTATTAATCTAGATTTGTGGCGCCAACCCTCTACGAAGCCAATTATTGGACAAAAGAAAAGGGGAATATGTCCAAAAATCATCTCAAGAAGAGAATTAAAAAAAGAAAATACCAAACTATTTTACCTAAAAATATCTAATTTTATACAAACATACTGTTATACAATAAACTATTAAAAACTAAACATAGCTAATTTCATTTAAAAATTGCAGAATTAAGTATCTGTGTAAAGTTTTCATCTTACTATATAATTATCTATATTTAACTCATGTACCAAACAATTGCATAAGTACCGCATTTAATAAGAAACTGTTATTTTTTATTTAAGGGTTTTATAATAAAAACACTGAAAGAAGTATTAGATTTAAATTAAATTTAACCTATTAGAATAATATAAATTAGATATATCTATAAAATAAAGATTACTTTTTATACGATGCAATCAAAGCTTTTAAAATTGTGGCGCCATCTAACTTTGAAATAAAAATAATAAAATCTTATTGCTAAATACACCTTATACGATCATAAAAAGGATAATTTAAGTAGAAATATTTAAAAGGAGAATAAATAAATAAAAAATGTTAATATATTGGTATTAAATATTTCTTATTAATATAAGCGTACAAAAATGTTTTAGGATACCCATATTTCAAAGCCTTATCAAAAAATGCATTAATATGGGACTGCTGACTATTTCTATCTGTGACTATCATATTGCTTCTGTGAATATAATTTATTACAATATTTTTATATATTAAGTGACTTATGTTACTATTCCTAAATGTTAACCTATTTATATTGAACTGAGAAGTGTTTCTTTTATCAAAAATCTTAGTGCGTAATTTATTATCTACTATTTTTATTTCAAGATCAAGAAAATCCGCAGAAAAAGTTTTCATTAGTTTTCAGTAATATGAAGTATTCTGGATAAAAATCATATTGTGGTGAGTAGTCTTTTCCTGTTGTAAATATTAATAAATCGTTATATATATATATAAAACAACCAAAAATAAATAACAAGATTAAGGATATCCAATACAAAAAGAGCGATAACCATCAACCATTTTTGTATATCTATTAATTAATTTATATCAACTAACTTCCATATCTCATGTTTATTAGCTTTCGGTTGCAGATAATACATTTATTTTTCTAGTTTTCTAGATTTTATGTTATTTACTCATGAACTGTTTTGATTAGGACACAATATATTAGATAAATAAAAAAATATCCTGATTATTTTTCTTCTGCTTACGTAAATCATTTTACGGGTTTTTTATAAATAAATTTTCAGTAATTATTTTTATAAGGGCTTAATACATAAATAAATGGTTCTTAAGATTTAGAATAACTGTCTAACCGAGTCTCGCGACGCTAACTGTTAACCGTCACAAGTATTAATGCCTCAGCGCTTTTGAACGTTCCACGTGTATGCATGCCGCGTGCACGTGCATCGAAGTCCCATGCTTATTGTGTTTCCCACGCTGGTTTTTTGAGTGAGTACTGAGATCTATTTTATTCTTCATTTTTGTTTTATATTTATGCTTTCAACATTTCGCTTTCTGTTTTTTATTTTATTTTATTTTAATTGATTTTTCTTTCAATAAACATGAACTTATTGTTTGATATTTCGGTGTTCCGGGAAAATAAACCTTTTTTCAGCAATCTTGCTAAAGTTTGTGTCAGAAAACACCGAATATAAATATTCCACTCTCGTACGGGATTTCCCTGCTGACGACGCGTCCCGGACGTTAGCGTTCTGTTCTGTTGGCTTGTTCTTTTCCTAAAATAGTTTTATGTGATTTCTGTTTTTAATATATATATCCCCGTATCTTCATGTCCCCGTATCTAGAATCAATATGATTCTTTGTAGTCGGCTTAGACGGACATGAAGAGAAAGCATACCAGAAAAAAATTAAAAAACAATTTAGCAAAATAAATGAAACGAAAAATTTTGAAATAAATTAAATAACTAATTAAAGGAAACTAAATAATAACAGAAGTATCCATAGTATCTCTCTATTAGTAGAAGAGTCCACGGTATCACTAGAAAGACTTTCTTGATGTTTTTTTTTATCTCAATCTTGTGCTTTTTTTATGTTGATTAATGAACTTCGTACTCAATTAAAGAATGACGTAGGAGAGAGCAGTTGGCAGATCTGATTTTTAAGGATCTGGACAGAAGAGCTAACTCTTGGCAAGCATAAACCTAGCAATGCTGTAAATTTTATTTCTTGACTATCCATTACCAGTAACTTGAAGTAACCAAACTTGAATTAGATGGGACGCAGGTTTCCTTAGATGCCAAGATTCTCTTAATATACACATATAGGTGTCATTGCCTTGAAGATGTTAAAGAAACTTAAACAGAAATTTTATTTAATCTGATGTTCTTTTTTTCAGTAAATTGGTTTTTAATTAGTGATTATAAAAATAATTTTTTTACTAAAAAGCTATGGAATGAAAATTCATTATTTCATGGTTTTAAAGTGCTTTGTATTATTATGCCATCGCGATTCTTCCAGGAATATATATTTACCGGATTTTTTAGACACTTCTATTTTGTGCTTTCTAAATAATGAACGGTCATAAATTTAAAATCATCAAAATGTCTTATCTCTGTTTTTTGGTACTTTTGCTCAGTATGTACATGCATTGATTGAATCTTTTCAAGTCGAATATTTATAGTGTAACATGAAATGTTTCTGACAAGGATTCAAATATCGTAATTTCAAATATTCAATAAATTTGTTTTTGAAACCATCCAACCCTCAATCTGAGCCACTTTAGCATTGCTTTAATACTTTACAAATAAAAAAATATGTTTTAAATAATTTTTTGCCATTCAATAAATACTTTCTTATTTGAACCCATAAATAAGATTTTTTTATAAAGGGACATTATAATATGAAAGGTAATCATCTATCAGTGATGAAATTCACGTCAATGGAATATTTTTTCTGATTAATATCATATTTTTATTCAGTAACATATTGTTAATAATGTTTTATAAAAAACTATTTCATTGAATCTTGATAAAACGCGAATTTCAGTATTTATAACCTCACGATCATAAGCAGCTTTTATTTTATTTTTACTCCAGCGATACAATCATCTAAATATATTCCATCGTCTTGTATGTTTACAGACTACCCAACCTGTTAAACAGATCGGCTGAAGTTAATCAAAAACATCTTATTATTTTCCAAATGTATCCGCGATATGTAACCCACTTAAAACACCTTTACATACATCAGCTCTCATACAGAACTTCAAAAACATTAATCTTCGGAATTCATGTCACGAAATTTCTATAAATTGCTCTTGAAAGTTAATACATCGCCATAAAACAAAGTAATTTTATTCAGTTTTCTGCAGATGTTGATATGTTTCAACACAGAATATTATCTCTTCGACAGCATTAAGATAAATATAATTTTTATGAACGTACAATGGCACCTTCTCCTGAACCAGTGTAAATCAGTTTCGTTTTCATTCTGTAAAAATTAGGTCGACAGAATTGACTCAAGAGCCCGAATACTGCTATTTGACAAATGTGTCCTCAATATGTACCCCACCAAGCGAGCATCTATCTATACAGCAGGGGTACTCGTACAGAATTTCAAAATCACTCATTTTTATACTCGAAACTTCATCTCACGAAATTTCTATGAATTACTCCGGGATGAATGCTGCTTCACGACATCCCAAACGCGACGCCCTCAACAACGAAGTGAATGACAAATCGTCTGGCGACAATTGACCACCCCAGTGTAGAAATACTTGCTGACGACCCCCCTCACTTCGGTTTATCTCCGTCTCCACATGGCTTTTCGTTCACTCTTGGATGGGTCCTACACCAACTAACTTCTTTCATTCAGTGGCATACACTTCGGCATAGTGACAAATTGAACTGCTTCTGATTAATGTTTGGCCGCCCCAATCCATTTTGTCATCCTTATGCATTAGTCTCTTGTTTGGCAAAGCGCACTTCTGGATGGGTAGCCTTAATTAAGGGCTGAGACTCGTCAACAGTATACATTTGATTCTATCAATGCAGTCATTTTTCCTTGGAGAAATAAAGCTAAGACATGGCTGGAATAAGATTTGTATATATTACAAATGCCAGTTTTTCTGGTTAGAATATAACTAGTACATGACAGAAGCGATTCGTAAACCTATTTGTAACGGAGTTATGTGAGGAAAATTATGATAATTTGTGGGTTTAGGAGAGAAAGTCTTGAACTTTTCCAGAATAAAGTTATGTGTTACTGGTCTTGTGAGAGTGCTTTCGAATTTTTCATTGTATTGTATTTTTATATCAATATAAAATTTAAAAAAACGGTTTTATAAGTCTAATACTTAATATAAACGAATATGGAGATTACATTTCTTAATAATTTAAATTGAAATGTAATTACAAATTTCTTTCTGAAAACATTCATTGTGTTCAACAATTCTTGTCTTCTTAAAAAATGATTTGTAAAACACAGACGCATGTGGTATTTTTTTTAGTTTGTTTGCTTGTTTAGATTTACATCTAGATTTCAAGTTATATAAAAACTAATTATAGGCGGGCTCAGTGCTCGTCAGCTCAGAAACAAGCAGTGCTGCAATAGTTTTCGCTGGTACTGGGTTTTTCAACGAAGTTCAAATCCTGCATAATCCAACCTGGATTTTTTATATTCAATTTTTCTCTCAGCAAAAGCAGTGAAAATACGATTTTCTGAAGGTCTGCAGCGTGCAGCTTTTCATAGATACCTCTAATAATAATGATTGATCCCTTCTTACAAAATGTTTAACTGAATAATATTTTAGAAAATAATCTTCAAACTTGTTTCCGAAGAATGATTCGTTGCAATAGAAAACGAATATTCCATAAACCAGATACGTTCCTGTCGAGGAACTTTTTAACACTTTTACACCACACCACACCGCCGTCTCTAGAGCTCATGTTCCTGTCGAGGCAGCAGGAAGCGAAAAAACCTCCATTAAACAGCTTATGAAAGAAAGCGCAGACAAGACAAATGAAGAAGCAAGGGCGAAAGTAGCGCGCAAAACCAGGTCTGTAATGACCGTAGTTCGGGCGCCTCTAAATTTAAAGGGAGAAAGGGTTTCTTTTTTCTACAGATTCAGTGGTGCTCAGAGTGCGAATTTTGATTCTTTTGGGGGAAATCACTTTGCAGCTCTAGCCTGAGTCTCTCTTAGTTGTAGATAGATTCCCCGTCTTTCATTTATGTTTTTTTATTAATTCTATACAATTTCCATTGGTTAATGAATGTTCAGTTTGGAAAAGTAAGTAAGAAAATAAGAATAAAAACGAAAATATAAGCTTTTAAAATAACTTCAGGCGAGACTATATTCCTAATAGACGAGCCGCTACTGGGAGGGCTTTTTAAGTTTTGTATATACTTTTTAACTATATTAGCATGTACACCAAATACATTACGTTGTTAATTTAGAGTAAAATGAATCGGAATATCTCACTAATTTTTTTTAAAATATGGCTCTTAATGATTACAGTTTCTTAAAAATTACTCCGTAGAATGCACATATCAAGAAAATGCTTATAGGAAAATATTCTGATGAATTTATTGAATTATAAATGTCATTAGGTTTATTTGATTCGATTATTTGTATAAAGGCGTTCCTGCTCAAGTGCATCAAAATGTTAGGGAATGAAACAGAAAAGACAACTTTACATATTCGACTATTTTGTTATTATTTTATTTTGATTAATTTTAATGCCCTTGGAAAAATTTCTATCATTCAAAAATTCATAAAAACGGAGGAAATTCGTTTAAGAATGGTTTCTTTATCATATTTACAGTAAAATTCTGTTTGTTTGATATATTAAAAACATTAATAAAATTTCACATATTTTCAAACCGATTGTAATGACATTTGATTATTGTAAAATTTCTCTATTTATTATTTATATGCCTTCTCATGAAAAATTATTCTTATAGTTTTCTGATGTTTTTGCTTATGATTTTTGACGCTACAAAAAATTTTAATCAGAGAATACATCATATCGTATTTAATGAGCAATTCATCAGAATGCACGGATATGATGATGTTTGTGGAATACAATTCGTTGCTTTTTAGATACATAAAAATTCATTCAGTCTTAATAAATTTTACATATATTTTCAATAGATGTTTTCCCCTTAAAAATATGTGCAAGAATTTAATTTTTGAAGGTAGTTAACAGTGACGACAGGCGAAGTAGGATTATCAGCTAGCAAATTCCATTTTTAAGTGAAAATAAAGTACTTAAAAAAATTTAGATATATGAAAAATGGGTTGGAATTAAATTCGAAAATATCTTTCGTTCTTTTATGTAAACATTTTGAAGGAAAAATAATATAATTAATAGAGTTTAAATTTTTATCTATACTAACTACAATTTTCAAAAGATAACTTTATTAATAATTTCATCAAATCATTTTATCAAAATTTAATTAAATTGAATGAAAGGAATCTGCCCTTCTAATAAATAAATAAATTTTATTTTAAAAATTTCTTCAATTCGTCACTAAAATTAAAAATTTCTGCTCAACCAATTCGTCACTAAAGTTAATTGCTTTTTTTCGCAATTCGCTGAAATAATTATTGTTATTCAGCATATTCGTAAGTTTATTTTACTGATAGTATAATTTTAGAAAATCTTTTCCATGTGCATTTAATTCAATTTAACCGTGTAACTTAATGGCAATATTCTTTCTGTAATTTTAGCCATCCATTTCTTTTAAAGTAAGACGGAGTTATTTAACTTCAGTGTATGATAATGCATATTTCATTTGATGCAAATATTTTTCATCAAATAATCACACCACATATGGAGTAACCGATAAGCCTTAAAAAAGACCAATTTTTTCAATTAAATTCTTCTAATAATGGATAAACTAATAAATTATTCCCTTCTCTGTCAGTTTGGGAGGTTCTGAAAGAAATAGTTTTAGTTTATTTGGTAATTATCATTCCTTAATTTTTTTTTAAGCATCCATGGATACCCTTATCTCGACGTCCTTTTCATGAGCTAATAATACCCGACTGTTTTAGTTATCATATACGAAGTATCTGATTAGTTTAGTTATATTTATGCCCCGTTTTATATCAACATGAAGACTATTTTGGGACTGATCTCGTAATTTTGAATCGCAGTCAAATAACGAGGACCGCCTGAGCTGGCACCTCCCTTGGGAGAAAAATTTATTCCAACGGATTTGGCGTGCAGGAAGTCGGCTTAAATGGCGGTTTTTCGGTCGAATCGGGTTTCGAACCTAGAACCCTCCGGCTCGAAGCCGACACCTTACCACTAACCTATTAAATTTTTAAACAACAAAGATAAAACTTTGAATAGTCAAAATTATAAACCAGTATTTCGAGGAGATATTCTATTTTTGACACACATAATTCTTTCTCTCTTCCCATTTGACAAACATGGTCTTACTGAATTCGTCTGTTCAGAAGGCTCTTCGAGAAGAAACAGAAAAGTTTTGAGACGATGGTGAATAAATGGTGTAAATTTGCTCTTAAAGTGAATTTAGTCGGTTGAATTTTTGTGCTTCTTTATAAACATTACTCTTTTTACCTCTTTCTCTAACCGATATATCGTTAGTTAAGGAGTTGAACTACATGCTACTTCATCAATATCCAGTCTCCTTACAGCATTGCTACTAAATACGAGAGTCCCTAACAGTTGTTTTGGATATGACTGAGGATAATAATATGGTGTGAATTACTAAATGATCAGTATTTTTATGACGTTGTGAATTCCGCGGAAAAATACTGCTACCATTGATCTTGTACACACCACATACATTATCATTTCACGATAGAGAGAAAATATATAAATCTTAAACATTTTAATTAAATTTTAAGTGCTTCTGAAAAATGTAACTATCATATGATATATCTCTATAAACCCTTTCAAACAATTAACTGTGGCATTTTATGGAAAGCTTATCATATAATTAATTGGGTTTATCATATTGGAACAGTTTATCATATTGGAAAAGAAATAAATATTCTTACCAGCATCAGAAATTACTTAACAACATAAAGAAATATTAAACAGTCGTCACCTTGTACATGACTGGAGCATATATCAATTCTAATCTAGAAAAAAGAGAAAGAAACAAAAAAATCCATCGTTGACATTCCATTTTCTTTCAGGACCTATATGTACACCAGCTTGGCATTCAATGATTAATACTTAGGCGACGCAATCTATTCTGTCAACTTAATACATTAGTCTTTTCATGGTTGACTGACTAAAGTGTTTGCATGCTGGAAGTCCTAGAATAACTCTCATTTGTATTTTTTACCTGAATTAGATAAATGCATCCAATTGTTATTATTTCAGATAAATCAATTCTTCGGTGATCAATGAAACTTCGGTATATTTCAAAACTGGCATCGAATAGAATCCATTAAAACTTAGAACTACTCTTAAAGAAAAGAAATGATTGCAAGTTTTAAAGTAATTTTAAGATTCAAAGATCTGAAATATTTAATTAACAAAAATAATGGAGAGATTTTTCTTTATAAATAAAGATTCACAAGGTGGAAAACTTTTTATAATATAAAATTATATATATTAGAAATTATTTTTATAGAAATTATTTAGGAATTATTGTATATATATTTGAAATTAAATGACGTGTTTTTCAGGGGGTGCAATGTAGTAAATTTATGAGACTTCCCACTCACATGATGAGCATATTTATAGAATTATATTCATTAACAATTATTTATAAAGAAATTATTTAGGAATTATTATATAAATTCATGTATATTAGAAATTGCTTATAAAGAAATTATTAGGCATACATATATATTACAAATTAAATGGCACATTTTCCAGGCGCAGTCGAGTCAATTTATGAGATTTCCCTGTACATGATGAGCATAAATACGCAAGTTATGTAACTTTATTGTCTTACGTTGCGCTGTCACTTCATATCCTTTTTTCTTCTACAAGATGTGCAATGGATTCCAAAATAAAGTTCGCGAATTCATGAGACGACTTCTTTAATTTGGATAATTTTAACACCTAAAAATATCAATTCAACGATGATTCACTTATGCATGTAGAATAATTTCACTCTGTAACCAGGAGTGGCGTTAAAGTCTCCCGACAGGGGGGCAGGGTCTCTCCGACAGGGGGCACGATCTGTTGTACTAGGGAGGGACGTAATGACGCCCCTCTCAAATTTTCGCCAAATATGTATTTATCTACTAGTTGAATAGCCCATTACGTCAACGGGGTACAAAAATTTGGTCCGACGGGGGGCACAGCTTCCCCTACAGGGGGCCCTGCCCCCCGGACACGCCACTGGTGCAACCCATGTTTATAACTATTATATGCCAATGAATTATTAGTTTTTCCATCATCAGTGGAAATAATTAATAGAATTCAGAATCCTCCAGGGGCTCTATTACGATTCTACCGACAACCATTCTGTTGTGAGAAAATGACCCATTCTCCCACTCGTGACGTCACATTTCGCGATGTCATCTAAATCCGTTAACAGGAAGGAAGCTATCGAAATCGTTTGGGTACCGAAATCCCCTAGCGAGTTTCAGCCGTTTTTTCTCACCACGCTGAAGGCAAGCGAGAAGCACTTTTCGCTAGTGAGAAGGTTGTGTTGTTACTTTAAATGATGGCTCTAGTTTTGATGTTAGCTCTTGCGCAAGAAGATGCAAGAAGGGTTCCTTGCTTAAACACTTATTGATTACATCATATTTCATTGATAAGAGCATTTATTTACCTATGATTTCATGAAAAACAACTGTAAACAATATTCAAAAATGTTATTTTGATGTTTTATACGTGAAGTACTCTCTGGAGTGTATTTGTCTTTATTAGATCCAAAATGATACAGTGATTATAGATGTAGTATTGAAAATAAACATTGGAAAAACCAAAACATATTTTATTGCATAACAAAGCACATTCATATAAAGAGTCAATTCATTCTATGCATATGATATTCGAGAAATAAACAGATAAAACAATGACATAAAGTGCAAAAACACGATTTAATAGGAAGAAAAATTTATATTCGAGAAATATCAAAGATTCGTCTGTGAACAGTGCACAAAGTCTTCACTTATTAACCACTTATCTAACAAATTATATGTTTGATTATGCTGTAAAAACTGCATGACTACAACCATTTGAACAAAAGTAAGTAGTTTTCATTAAATCAATATACTTCACAGGCCGACTCGACAGTCGATTTGTTTGTTTATCCTTCGAACTCAGAAAGAGTGCTCTCTTTTGATTGGTCGATCGTTTCCACTTCTCGTACTCGCGGAAACGGTGAGAAATTACTCCCTTTGGTTTCACTCGGCGTTGGTGGTAGATCTAAATTGAAGGTCACGACTATTTTCTCGCTGAATTTGATTTCTCGCGTGCGAGAACTATTCGGTACGAATAGTTGCCGGTAGAATCGTGGTAGAGCCCCAGGGGAGAAATAATACTGAAATCTGCTTTGTAACTTGTAATCATGCATTTGAGATGAGCATTATTTTCCTCAAGTGAATTCTAGAAGAAAAATGAATTTATATATATACTTGTGTATGAACGACGTTTATTAACTTACTTTGAATTACAAATATTTCCCATTGATATTTGCTTTAACATTTTATATATGTTCAGAGAGAAAGCAGGGTAGAGTCATCAAATGTGTGTCAAAAGTGTGGACAATATTATTTTCTATTATGCTATTATTTTCTAGTTGTTTTCAAACACTAAACTCACTTATAAAACTTTTTCAATCGGAGTTTTCAGGCTTATTGTTAAAAAATCAAACTTCAGGTTAAAGCACAAATGCCTAATTACAGTAATTAATTAGGCATTCTAGGAAGAGCAAAGAATCTATATTTGTATTATAAAATTGGATGCTATTTTACCTTCAAGTGTATATTTCAGGTAATATTGAGATTCATGTAAGGCATTGAGAGGAAAAACATATTTTCCATATCAGAAAATTTGAAAATAATGAATGTAATCGTTGTGTATAAATACAGAAATACTAGCTTTGTGTGCAAAATAGCAGAAATATAAGTTTTGCTTACAAATCAGAAAATTCACAACTCTTGAATACAAGGATGGATTATAATTTAATTTTCAATAAAGGATATTCTTTCTAATCATTTTATGAAAATTTTAGCTATTTAAAAATTAATTTATCTTTTAATTAATTTTTCAGAACAACCGATACTAAATCTTTCACACTAGAATTAAAAAAATAAGGAAAACAAGATCTGACATATCTACACTTGAACGACATATAATACTTCCTCCGTAAGTTCTCTCGTAAAGAGTGAGAAAACTTCTCTATAAAATCAATGAAAATCTAAATTTTTAATTCATCTTTATCCCAATCTTTAAATCGCAAAAGAAAACTTGGAAATACAGAACTTAAATTTTACAGTAATAAAAATCAGATATAATCCTCATTTCAAGAAGAGATATATAAAAGTATGAATTTTATAAAGATGGCACACTTCCGAAAAGATATGGCGATATAAGTAAATTTTGTATCAGCGCCAAATTGAACACTAAAAGCAAGTTATAGACATTTCTATTACAAAAAATTAAAAGCATTATTTCACGTTTGCAGTGCCCCAGCAACATTATAAATTAACTAGTAAGAAATATAGCGACGGCGCTTCTGTGATAACTAGTTTTTTCTCTACAATGTTCTAAATAAAGATTCTTTAATTTCAACCACACTTTACTATCTGTATGAAAATCCTGTTCCGCAACTCAGTTGCTCCTTACAGCCATCAATTACATTGTAAGGTGAGTGCCATTTCAGATTTACAGCGATGTAAACTTTATACCCTATGCCTTCGGATAAGCGCTCTATTTCGAGCGTACCTGGCCTTTCGTAAACATCAACACCTGCAGCGCTGATCCTTGTGATTAGGTCAATTCTGAATTTCAACATAGTCTAGTTCATTAAGGTTTGGATTTGCTCCTTTGCAGAGAATAATCACCGCAATATGAAACGTGTTATCGTGGCTTGAAAAAGATTGTTCAACCATCTATGTTTTGATGCTTTCATACATTCATGGCTCTTTTAGAGCATTAGATTTTTATTTTCGATTTGGTCCGTCCTTTTGCTCTCACCTCAAAATTTAAGCATGGAGTTTATATATGCACAATGTTTTCCTATATCTTTATTCTATAAGAGCTTTATCACAAATTATACTTTAGTCTTGAAAAATGTATTCTTTATTTTATGTAACTTGATGAATTTGTTAGATTCAAGTCATGTTTTGAAACTAGATGAAAGCTATTTTGTGAAGGAAAATACGATTTTAAAATGTGATTAAATGACGAAAGAAGTTTAGTTTATTTCAATAATAATAACATCCTGTTTTGAAGCAACACGAATCAATTTTATGACGGACCTTGCAATTCTGAAACGTGGTCAGGCTACACCTGAACTAACCCCCATTGAAATCTTCATGCTTCGCAAATACTCAACGTCAAAATTAGCGAGTACGAGTCCCACATACACGACGGTTTTTTCAATTAACCGGGTTTCGAACCTTGAAATCGCCGGCCACGGATGCAAGACATTACCACCAAGCCGCAGCGGAGCACGCTGGGAGAGGGTGCCATAAGATACACTTATTTTCAAACTTCCACACTCCGTTATGGTTGGACTTTTGATACATCGCACCGAGTTTAAGGCGCACAAGACTCACGTCGTGGATTGGGTCTCAAATGCAGTACCCAATTGTACGAGGACAACAGCCCTTTTTTTGTTGCAGAGAAATTTATCTTATTTCTTCGTCCATGAGTATTATTTTAAATATTTAAAATTTATAGCATTTTGAGCAAAAAGCAACCAAATTTATAAGTAGAAAGACCATTATTGTTTTAGAGAAAGTAGTTTCTATTTCAAATAATGTTTTAGTGAAATCAAACAATCTAGATAAATATTTAACTTAAAAACTGGTTTGGGACAATCTGTATTTCCTCGAATCTCAGTGTCACTCCTCCATTTTTGAACCCCCTAAAGCAGATATGAATTCACTTAAATTCATTTCAAAAATGTGATATAGATTATCCCAAAATTATTAATGGTTTTCTTTGAATGTCTGTTACACAGCAAGCGGCTTCTGCCAAATATATGCTTTCAATTCTAAAGCATTCTTCATACGTATTTAAAGTTCCGGAATTCTGACATTTATCTGATAACTAACAATAATAAATGAGCAGTGGAACTGCAGAAACCGATATCGAAACAATATACAAAATAGCCCGAGAAAGCGTTTCAATGAGTATTAATACTTTTAGTCAGTGTCCCAAGATTTCATTTTGATAAATGGTGATTTCTTCATTCATTTGTCTTGTACTTAAAATGTCAAGTGCATTTTCGACATGGTAAATGATTTGAAAAGAGATTAAGAGAATCTTCTTCAGTTTCTATTTTCATCTTATTCAGGATTTCCGTTTACATACACAAGTTGTGTTTTATAAATTTTAATAGTTAAATATTTAAAGTTTATGTTTAATGAAACGTAAATGTTTCTTAAAATTTACACTACATTCCCTACTTTTGTGTTAAAATGCAAATTTAATGTCGAATTCGTCTCTTCAACTCTTTGAAATCTGTTGGTATACTGTTTATTCAAACATATTGTTTACGTCATTTGCTCAAAGTCATATTTTTTGCACTATTTTCATCGTAATATTAGTATGGTTTTAATGTTCGTTTTCAACGAAATATTTTGCAGCACAAAGATTTAAGCAAATAATTTTATATGCTTTTTATTAAATGAGCATAATCAAAAAAGAGGCGTGTTTACAACTGAAATTAACTGAGGAATTGACTGAAAATATTTTTTATGTTAAATAAAACGGAAAGCTTGTAATATATTTTAAAATAGGTTGTCATATTTATCCATTAAACAATCTGTGGTCAAGATTGTTCTTCCAGAATACTGATTGTGTTTCTTTAATTTTACACTAGCCGCTCTCGCCGCCCTCCGAGCGGGTTCGCGTCAAGCACCCACTTCGCTCGGCACTACCCCTGCCCCTCTCTGCTTCGAGGCTCTTAGCCACATCAGTTTTAAATACCGCATGAAGATCAGTGGAACAGACCATAAAATCATGGTAGATTTCATATTCATCGTAGACAACAGATTCTTTTGAAATTGTAAAATCTTTCAATAAACCCCATCTATTTTTTGTAGAACTTTCTCACGAAATTCAGCATGAAGGTCTTGAGATCCATAAATACAGAATGATATCGCGCTAAATAAACAGTTCCCATCACCTACAATAAGTATTTTACAATATTTTTGACACGCCATTTTATGGAACTGTTGGGATTATTGATGAAAACAAAAAGGCATCGCAAAATTAAAACGTTTATTCCAGAAACAACTTCATCCTCTCATTTAACAACGCTGCATTCCGTGAAAGTTTTTTTAACAACAACTAATTTTCTAGTTGTTATTCCGATAAAAATAAATTTAGAACGGAAACAAAATCATTTGCTATTGATTTTAAATTAAATATTAACTGAAACAAAGATAATAATATTTATAGATATGTTTTAACAAAATTTTCTGTTATTAAAACCAAATTATAGAGATATCTTAACAAAATCGTCTGCTATTAAAACAAAATTATAGAGATGTCTAACAAAATCTGCTGCTATTAAAGTTAAAATAAATTGGAATGAAATGGAACAGAACTGCATACAAATGAAAAATACTATTTCAAAATTACGAAAATAAGGCGGAACATTCTGATTTATTAGTTACTTGAAAGAAATGACGTAATAAATTGGCGAAATCTGTTCAGTTTTTGAGGCTCAGGAACACGGTACTATTTTGCAAATAAATCTCCGTTATTTCCGTTAATATATTCCGTTTACTTTGCAATATCTCTCGAAAATTAAGGGTGTTAGGCGCAGACGACCCTTGATGACATATCTACACGTCATAAGCTTTCAACTGAAATATATCGGTCGGGTGGTTGAGCCTGGCGAACTCTGTGAAGGTTTTTACCACCTTATTTTAAATATATAGATATACCATGAAACTCGAAGTATACTGAAAAAGCAGAAGTAATGATAAATTAAGCAATATATATGAAAGTCCACTGACCTTGAATGCACTCACGGAATTATGAAAATAAATTATTCAAATATTAAAGTTTTATAGTGTTATTCATCTTACAGAAACTGCTTTTATAAAAAGGAAATAAAAAATAAGCGAGAAAATTAGCTGCAGCTTGAAAGAATAACTGGTCTAGTAGAGAACAAAAAATTCAGAAATATATGAAGCAAATTTCGTAAAATAATCGGAGAAAGAGAAACAAATGTAATGAATTAGGTAAATAATCATCGAAACCAATGAAAAATACAAAAAAATTAAAAAATATAACAATGAAATAATCAGGTTAAAGCAATCACTCCTGAATCATAAGTAAGCACCTGGTGAAAAATATACAGATACAGTAAAGGCTGAATAGAAAGATAAGCCGTTATTACAAATTTTACAAAAGATATTCAACTAAATTTCTGTAATAAAAACACGAAGCGAATTTTGAAACTCAAATATTCAGTATTCTATGAGAGAATTTGAATGAAATATCATGATTACCAAGCTGAGAGGATGACGAAACAGATAAATGAAAAATTATTTGAGGATAAACTGACAGCAGCAATTGTTATGAATACTTTTGAAACAGTTATGCTGCAAGTCTGCATGTTCAATACTCATTTTCATTACTTAAAAATTTGAATCTTAAAAAAATTATTATGAAAAATTCAACTATTAAAAATAAAATAATATACTTATATAATAACTAAAATAATATACTTATACAATAACTAATATAATATACTTATATAATAACTAAAATAATATACTTAAAATAAAATAATATGCATTTTATTACAATATTACATTTTTCACTTAAAATATAAATTATTTTTAATAAATAAATTTTAATTAAGAGAGTATATTTCGTTGAATAATTTAATTTTATTGGAATGCATTCAAGTGAAGTAACAGTAACAGGATAAATACAACTACGTATTTGATTTAATTCTGACTATATGTTATCCTACGTAGTTCTGTGACACCAAGTGCTTTTTCCCTCTGCAAGATTAACAATAGATTTTAAAATGAAATTTAAGAAGTGCAGTTGGCTTGTACCATGTAAGCATTAATTGACTCTATAAGAAATTCAGTTTTTAATAAAAATCGAGACGTATAGAGCAAATTTTGAGGTATACGTTTGGTCTTATGCCTTTTACAAAGAAGAACCTCTTTAGTTTTTGTGTTATATTTATAAGAAACATAACTGATATCTGGTTTTATTCCTTCAACTCGTCTAAATCAGCAGCATCATTTTGAAGTTAGGTAGAGAGATGTACGAATTGCAATGCTATAGATAAAATGATCATTAAGGTATCCGACTACGTTCGGAGGCCTTTTTTTTAAATAATGATATTTGAAGCAATATTTTTGTATTTTTATTTGACATTTATGTTAAAACTTAATAAATCATAGAAAAAAGTTAAATGAATTAAATATATTTTTAAAAATTTGAAAAAACTTAGATTTTTTTGCACTAAATTTGACCTTTTTTCAAACACCCTCGTTCAAAAATAAATGATCAGAATGATAAATTCTTTAGCATACATAATCCTTCAACTATTGGCTAGGTCCTGAAGCAAAAGTTTTGCAATGTATCTAAAAACATGCAAATTATAAGAGTTTTAGTGTGAAATCATGAATTTTTAAAGAATTTTGGCCTTTTTTCAAACCTTAAAAGATACATAACTTTTTAATGGAGCATTATTTCGCTTATATTTTGGTTCATTACCTAGACGGTATAATAAATAATATGTATGCCAAATTTGAGACGGATATCTTAAGTTGAATTTTAGTTATCGTGTTTGAAAAATGAAAATTTTGCAAAAAATCACATTTCGAGAAAAATGAGTTTAAAGTTTATGTTTTTAATTTACAATAAGAAGAAAAAAGAATTTTTCTTCAATACTCCCCAGTTTTGTAGGCTAGTCCTTCGTGTTTGCCAGCTTAGCACATTTTTTAAAATTTTCTGATTGGAAATTGTTTTTTAGTCGTTTTCTTGAGCCTTATGTGTCATTATCGTTTTCTATCATTCAGCCGCCATCGATAGATTTGAATATTGTTTTTCAGTCAAATAACTTTATAATGCTTATTAGTTGATCTAGAGATACTTTTAGTGATTGATATTGATCATAATTACAATTTATGTACTTTTCCTACGTTTATTATCCAAAATTAGATCATTAACGGAGAATCAAGATACTGCAATGATTCAAAATTACCTAAATTTGCAACAATGTCATAGAAAACAAAGAAATTCACACTGAAAATCTTTCAAAATAATATCTGGTATACAGAAAATAGTATAAAACGAAAATAAACAATAAAATTTAAATATCTTAAGTAAAAACAATGAAAAATGCTTCTTTATCGTATTATTTACCACTCCATTTTCAACTGTCAAGTTCTACTAAAATGTCTCTAATTTCACTTCTGATCATCATACATGTAAAATAAAAACTGTTTTGAAAACTAAAAACAATAGGCTTTCAGATAAGACATTAAAAAAATTTGTGATTTTCGGTCAAAAATGGGTTTTCGAACGTATGCGGATACCTTAAAAGGCAGTTATAATTGGGAAAAATCTGTTTTGTTAGATTTTACTCTTTGACAAAAATGATTCGGCCTTTTCTTTTAAAAAGTACAAGAAATTTGTGATTAATTAGAGCTAAATATCTAAAATATTTGAAAGCCTATTGAATGCAACCTAAACGCTACATGTTTCTAATTAATTCTGACAATCAACTATTGATAGAGAACACGTAAATAAGATATTGCCATTCAAAAGTCGTTTCAAAAGGTGCACCATGCTTTTAGAAACTATTTCAAAACAGTAACTTCACTCACATGCTTATCAAGAAATAAAGAATGTGTAAATAAGTTAATCCCTTCACCAATTTTCAGGTATTTCTTATTATTTCTCAGGCACTGTTTAACCATTTCTTTACAGATGTGTAAAGTGCTGTGCAAATAGATTATTTTTTTAATGCTATCTCGTATAGTTGCTAAAAACTAAACTGTCAGGATTTCACATGAATAATGTAACTAAAGTGTTTAGGCCCAACTTACCTGCTGATAGCTTTACAACGTGCCTCTTTTTAAACCCCCTTGCTATATTTATTTCTTGATGAGGGAAAACAATTATATGGAACCCCACGGACTGTCGAATGGGACAAAAAGTATTTTCCAACGGCTTGAAAAGGAGGAAAAGCTATTTCTTGAATCCTTCCTTCTCTTTTATCTGACTCATGTTCTTCAAAGATAATTTCCGAGTTTTTCCGCCTGTAATCAAAAGAGTTGGCAGATGCTTTGAGAAATATTATCTGAAATATATTCGTGAAATAGTGACTTTTTCCCAGTTTCTTATCTTGTTTAAATTCTTTGCAGGCATCTCACATAAAATGCCACAAATTTCTAAATCCTGCATTGGCAGGCACATTAGTATTTCAGATACATGAAATCGGATAAACCATTCAACGGACTCTTCAAATTTTTCTGGATGTGGAGTAAATCTTTCAGTGGGAATACTACATTGCTCAGTGGATCTATTGTGATCTGGAAAAGAAATAAAGAACGCACGCCAAAATTTAGAAGGAATTTTTCACTAACAAGAACGGTTTTCCGACTCAGCTGTTCGCACACAGAAACGTTCCAGCCTCTTAAAGAACCTATCAAATAATCTTAAACGTATAGACCTTTTTACAACCGATTTCGGTTTTCAACTTGCTGCTTAAAGCTTCTTATTATTGGTTGAATTCTTGTTCTGCTATAGCAAACAACGATAAGTTGGTTGTTTTGAACATTCTCGTTTTGTTGTATTCCAGTAAGCTATATTTTTCTGGAAAAAAGGGAGTAATAAAAGTTGATCTGAACATCCGTCTCATTTCTGTCCTTTTATAAAAGTTGTAGTAAGATTGTTCAGAGAAATATAGTTATGCGATGATAGAGAAAGTTCTTTTGGGGGAACTACTGTTTTACTATCACTACAATACTTGCACAACTACTTTGGGAAAACGGATCTTTTTTTCCGATAGAATATCTGGCCGTCAATTTAAGAGTGAGATGAATGCAACCACGAATGAATGCGCAATATTACAGAATAAAAAATATGTTTAAAATGACAGCTGAGTCTCAAAGAGCTTGTAATTGTGTCTTATTCAAGACTAAAATATAGTTTAGTGAGCTCTGAGGAAGCGTATGATATTACTAAAGGATAAAACAGGTTTTAAAATATCTGGCGCATTTTTACATACCTGATGCGAATTTATTCACCACTTCTGTTAAGGCATGCGAATTTGCGTTGATATATTAAATTCTTCTCTTTGTTTTTCCGATAATGAATTTTACTGAATTCATTAATTGATTCAGAAAACAACCCAGAAATATTTTCAAAGTTCTTACCATATAATAATTGCCATAGAAAGAACTTACCATATTAAGAAAAAAAACATATGATTCACAGATGTTGCTGAGTCTAATGATCCTAAGTTATTTGTAGATATGGATAGGAGAAAATACGATAAAATAGCGTTATTTTTGCTCATTTGAAACACTAAGTAATCACAAATTTTAATTAACCTTCCGTTGGGCGCATCTAATCGATGAGATGAAGCACCTATATTTTTTTTGTTCTGAGTGTGGGTTCTGCCGAGAAAGGTGTGGGATCTCTAGTAACTTCCTGGCTCCCTACCATTTACAGTAAAGTATGGTGGTATTCTCTCTAGTTCTTTAGTGATATACGTGAGAGGCACGTTAATCTGGTAGATGAGTTGCTCCCGATTACGTCTTTATTTTTTATTTCTCAAATGTTTCAATATTTCTTTTTATATACCTGCAAAAATTCGTATACATGTGTCCCATCCCCTAATTCAATGTTATTGATCGTTAATTCCAATATATTGCTTCAAATATGTCGATATATCTCAGGTTCTCATCGATAATAGCTGCCATTGCTAAGGCACCTGGTGGGAAAACAAACTTCAATCCCTCCTGAATTCGCGGATATTTTTGTTGAAATTGCAAGGAAATACAAAAAAAAGTTATTTAAAAACGCAAATATAGGTTTACATCATAGTTCAGTTTGATAAGCTTTTTCTTAAGGCTAAGCAAAAATTAACTTTTAATCTCGGAGATGAGTTACACCCGAAGGTGTTAGCATTTGTATTACGCCCGACCAAAGGTTAAGGATGATAAAGTATCGGCCTTATAATGTTGTAGTAATTGTGTATAAGTCGTATCTTCAAAATCTTCAAATCATGTTCTACTCATAAAACTAAAATACTTAATTTGGATTTCTTAAATATAATTTTCTTAAAGGATTTCTAATTCTATATGAATGAATGGTTGTTTGGTATGTCACAAGAATAAGCGTTTTTGTTCTCTTAATATGCATAACATTTCTTATATTTTACATCACAAAAGAATACTTCTCCTACTATTAAAATTTGCTTAACCCCAGTAGCACAACAATATTGTAAAAATATTTCAGGGCGATATTGAACATTATTGTGAATATCGTGGAATGCCGAATGTTATATCTAAATTTTTAAAAGTTTTGTAAATGTAAAATTTTGGTACAAATATAATAGTGTTAGCTTAATGATTCGTGTTAATTAAGATTTTATTTCAAAAAATTCAATGGAATAATTTTTTACAAGAAAGCCGAATACTGAATTACGCTGTGTAAACAATATTTAAAATTTTATATTCCCACAATGTTGATCAATGTAGTGGTGACAATATTGAAAATTCTATTTTCCCACAACGTTGATCAATGTAGTGACGACAATATTGTAAATTCTGCATTTCACAATATAACACAAAGTTTTATTATTCCGTTTTTTTTTATCCTTAGTGACTATACGACCTGGATATATTCGAATATATCTCGGTTAAAAAAGAATATTATTTTTAATAAAATTTCCTATAAATTTCCTATAGACCGTCCTTCGTTTCATTAATTCAATAAGTCAATGATAAATTGAAAAAACCAACGATGAATTTTTATAAAAATTATTACTTTTTAAAAATTCTCCATCCCAGCTTTTACGAAATATAGAAGACTCCAAAATTATCCTGTTTAAGCAAATTATCAGTTGAGCAACTAGAACTTTAAAGAAAACTATATATCACATTTTTCTTAATGTTGAATTTTGACATTTATATACAAAATTAAATCCTTAAAAGAGTCAATGTGTGTTTGTTGAAAAATAATAACTTTCTTTGTGTCCCATATTTTTAACAGCAATTATTTTTGAACCATAATTTCATAATTTATTCCACTAGCAAAACTTAGTTACTAACGAAAATCTCTCTCTCATTGACTTCAAATCATATTCTCAACTCAAAATTATAAAAAGTTAATGAAATCAAGAAGACAGTTCAAAATAATATGTGTTGATGCACGATATTTCGTATCAAGCCAATCTGTTTTAGTGCAATCTATAGTCGGTGTTCAAGGTCTGGCTAGTTGAGTGGCTATGGCGACCGGCTTGGAAAGTAACACAGAGTGGTAAGCAAGTTGTCTGGGGTTCGATTCTAACGCTCGTATGTGTAACAAATATCGTATTATCAAATAATCAAGCGATGCAGTATGGAAGCAAAAGTCTTTTTTAAAAATCTCTAATAAGTAAGTAGGTTTAATATTAGAAATATTTATAATTCTGGAAAAATAAATAGTGCATCATTGAAACTAGGTTGAACTATATTGTATAATATTGCTCAATATTGAAAAATATGGGAAAAATCTTACATTTTACACTGTTACAATATTGTAACACAACATTATACAATATTGATTTTTCGAATTTTACAATATTGAACAATAGAGTTGCTATTTGGGAATAGAATGAATAAATTTATTAATATCAACTTCGTGGCTTTAATGGGATTCAGGAGATTGATTTCAGAAAATCTAAAAAGTAATATTGAAGTCGAAATAGAGAAGATAAAAAATCTTTAAAGCATCATACTCAGATTCTGGTTCTTTGATTCCTGTAATTATAATGCCATTTATAAATTTTTATTCTCCATAAAATTAAATGCAAAAAATCTTTCTTTTAAATGAATAGATTTTCTTCAGTATTTATTACTTAATAGCCGTGATCCTTTAGTTTTTTTAAAAAAAATTTGCATATATCTGAGGTAATTCTATAAATATTAGTGTAAAGAACGTAAGAATAGTTAATTTTAAATTCATGCACATATTTTTCAAAAACAATTCGTGATTCACTTATGTAAATATCAAAATCACGTGCATAAGTCTTTCTTTTATAAATAAACAAACTTTTTAACCTATGAAATTTTTTTTTTAAAAAATCCCAATATGTTTATCTCCTCTGAATTTTTTCACAAGGAAAAAAACAACTTCATTTGTATGTAAACATCACAGTAGTTTAGCAAAAATTCAGTATCTTTTAAATTGACAACTAATTTGCCTCCAAATGAATATGATATTTGATGGGAAAATGTGCGCATTTGAAAAGTCAAAACTACTTATTTTACTTAACACTTTCAATACTGACGGGGTATCTAAGCATATTCAAATGATTGCATCTTAAAAGGGTTTTTACTGTATCAAATTTATTCTATAGGGTAAAAATATGTGTGATGAATATATATATAAAATTTATTATAATTTATGTAGACAAAGTGCCATTTAATTTTGACATTATATGTAAATATTACTATTGAAAAGTTCTTATTGAAAATATCCATGCTAATGTGGCTTATATTGAATCAAATTTAAGATGAAGAGAAGTAGGTAATAGAATTAAAGCTTCCGTAGAAAATGAATCTGCACTGTGAGAAATTGGAATATCCATATAAGGCAGGTGAGCCAAAGGTGGTCAGTGTTCCTAAGGCAGCCCACCCACCAAAAGTAGAATTAATTTTATTTTTAATCACAACACGGTGCTACTGCATTGTAAATCATGAATCTACAGTGCACGCGGTTGAATTTGAAGAGATCACCTTGATCGGACAACATTGTTTGCAGTGATTTCACTTTCGAAGAGTAATCATTCTAATTTCCAGGTAAGAATATATTGGTGCAAAGATGTAATGTCGCTTTCCTGCCTCGCTAGTCTTGTAGTTGGGGAGGGAGTTTTACAGGGGTAAGTATGGAGTGACGGGCATCGGCCTTTCCGGAACCGTGACCTTCGCGATCATTTTGATGACCTGGCGACAAATTTGGCGACCTTGGCGACAAATAGATGATTCCAGAAAATCCGACAATTTTCTTCATATCTGTATTAGGAAAGGGAATGCGCTTGAATATACGAGAAAATTCCATGTAACGTCACGGCCTGTCGAAGAGAGTATATAAGGACCGCGTTTGGATCAGAGGGTTTAGTGTTGACCCATTGGAACGACTTTAGAGTTTCGTCTGCAGTGCGAGATAGGAAGCTGGTGAGCTGAGCGCTATTGAAAGTGCTGTTATTGCCGTTATTAGTTATTTGCTGACTGTTTGTGTTGCTAAATATCAAAGTGCTGAACTGTAATTACGTGTGAATTGTTGTCTGTTTACATTGCTAATCTGTGAAAGAACTATTGTTTCCTGTACCTATGCTACGTGTTTTCCTGCATGTTTGTGAATAAACCTTCATTCTCCATTATCCTGCGTGTTGGGCTGTTTACACCATACACCCACAAAAAGATTTTCGTAACAATATATTAATTTACATGTGTTTAAATTCTTAGAACTTTGAGTTATGATACGTCAACTGAAAGTTTATTTCTTTCTCTTTAACCACATGTACTTCAATTCTAATAAATTTATCATATTAATAGTTTTAAGTCTTTCAAATGCCGATCATATGCATGTTCGCAAGGAGGCACGGGTGTCGTGCCACCTTAGGAAACAAATATGGAAATCAGTGGCGAATCCAGGATCCGGTTCGGGGGGGGGGGGGCGCGGAGGTCATAAAGTTTGCATCGCAGTAACGAATGTCAAACCTCATGGTTTATGTACACCAAAACTCTTTAACTTTACAGACTTTCATCACTTGACAATAAGAATCATAAAGAATACTACAATATTTTCGATAATTTAATAAAAAATACAATGAAATAACTAGACAAAAAATGTTTTCGACCGCATCAGCGCTATAAGTACAAGTGGATTGACTAGAAAAGTAGGAAAATTTTCGAGCTTGTCAAGCCATTAAGCAATGTTGTCAAGATTTTATTATTTTTCTAAAAATGAAAATTAAGAAAAAAACAGTTGTAGAGATTTTAAATAAAATGAAGAATTTTGGTTTAACTCGAGGGGGCTGCAGCCCGATAGCCCCCTTGGATTTGCCACTGATGGAAATCAATGTAGTATTTAAGTAGTAATTTTCAAAACTTCTACTTAAATACCTAAAAAAACTTATTACCATTTATTGTTAAATTTATAACAATAAAAGTCACATTTTATATTTAATTATTGATTAATGGTTATAGTTTTGTTTGCATATCAGAAAAATCACACCAAATATTTAAGAAACTTTTGTTAATTCTTTGCTTCTATTCTCTTATTCTTTGAAAATATTAGCTGTGTCCCGTGACGCTACCGTTGACCTTCAAAGTATTGCGTCAGAGCTTTAGAACGTGTTTGCTTTAATGATAACACTTGTTTTTTGGGTGAATTTTGAGAATTTCCTCTTCTTTTTACCTTTGAGTGCATGTTTTCCTTTCAATATTTGGTTTTTCCGACACTGTTTTTGTTCTTTTTTCTATAGATACACGTTAACTTTTTCTTTGTTTTCTCGGTGTTGCAGGGAAGCAAGCCTTTTGCAGCAGCTAGGCTCAAGCCTGTCTAGGAAACACAGAAAAATAATTCTTTTCTCTCGTATGGGATTTCCCTGTTCAAAAGGCATCCTATACGTTAGCGTTCTGTTTATTATTTGATTGTTCTCTCTTTTTTCTAAAATAGTTTTGCATATTTTTTCTTTTATTAATATATATATATATATCAAAAATCAAATTTCAATGGAGAGATATTCCTCTTTAGGAGAGGAGATCCCTTTTATTTATTCTTATATATATATTTTTCAATAGATGTAAAAGTTAGATAGTTCATAGAATTGTTCTACATGTGCTCTTTGCATGTGTATTGCACTTTTGTTTATAGGATCATATTTTAAATTTTGTTTAATTAATAATTATTTTAGTTTTTGAATTGCATTTTGATATGTCTTATTATTTTGTTTTGTATGTTCATATATATATATAAGAAACAATCATATCAGCAGCAGACATAGACGGCTGGTGCACCAAAAAAGTGGGGGGTCAAAAGAGATACGAGTGTGTGAGTGGGTGGGCGTCCCTAAAGCTGTTTTTTTTGTAAAATTGGGCTATTTATTGGATTTTAACGTCATTATTGATTAAATTCTTCGACCTTTTCTAAAAAATTCGGGACACGGCCTCAAAAATCGGAACGGATTACCACCGTAGACTTCCTCCTTCCAATTCAAAGTTCCATTTAAATTCTTATGAAATGATAACATGAGAAAAATATAAAACACTTACCTATTAAGTCAGTTCTTCTTTCTTTAAACTCGTGAATCTATCAATGATGTCGTCACAGAACGGCGTACTCCCAAACACAGAGAAAGCAGGTTAGTTATAAATGTATTTATTTGATATTAAACTTAAGCCTAAATGCAGAAGAGTTTTCTTTCCTGGAACACCGAAAAGACAAAGAAACAAAAATTCACGTGTATGGAAAGAAAAACAACGGAAACAGAGTCAGAAAAACTAAAAATTGAAAGGAAATCATACATTTTAAACAAAAATGAAGAAAAGATTCTCAAAACTCTCCCATAAAAACACGTGGTATCCTGATGCAAGTACGTTCAAGAGTGCTGACGCAATATTTTTGAAGGTCAAAGGTAGAGTCGTGATACACAGTTAATACTTTCACTAGCGGTTAACAATTAATTTTATTTATCTAGTACATTGCGCCCAATTTAAATTAATTTACGAATAATTATTATTACAAAACTTTATTAACTAGAAAAATAAATGTATTATCTGAAAAAATTGTTAGACAATGAAAGATAGCTGAAATAATCTAATAAAGAGATATACCGAATATATAAATTGTTGATATAAAACGTTTATTTCTGGGTTCATATGAGACCTTGTTGGCTTTGGTGGCCCTTCTGTAGTTAAATACATCGCTCTCATAAGCATTCCCCTATTTGTATTTTAAAGCTGAAAAATAAAGGTAAATAGAGAGACTTGGGAACTTTATTAGAATGAAGATTGTTTTTTAAAAGTTCTATTTGCTTTCTTGTTGATTCCGAATTGTTACAAATGCTTCTGAACCTAAGTAATTGATTTACTATTGTATTTTTACACATTTTGGTATGTTTGAATTTCAAAAGTTGAATTCATTAACATTAAATTTAAATTCGTTTCTTTTGTCGTATATGCTTAGTTTTAATTCCTTTTGACAATCAATATCTGTACATCCAAATCTCTGACGTAACAACTCGCGACAACAGTAAAAAAGATCATCTTTTAAACAATGAACGTCGATCCGATGGCGCAGTAGCTGTCGGAGAGCACTTCGAACTCTGAAAATGAAAGTATCTGCTGATAAATAATTGTTCTGTTTTCTTTTTAACGCTTTTCTGGCGTAAGATTGTTGGAAATCGCGATCAAACAAATGCACGTATTACACGTTTTGTTCTTAGCATTATTGCGTTTAAGGTGTCTTTTCGAACTAAATCGAAGACGCTCTATAATTTTGTAATTGACTTTTTCCAGTATCTTGTACCGTTTTCGAGATAGGAATGCTAACTCCATTGTTTGCTGCCAGGTGACGCTGCAACCTATCTCATCGTGTAGCGCATGATCACTTGACTATACCTAGACACCAAGTTTGTGGCAATAGTTGTCGCCGTTCTCAAGTTAATGTGGGGTAGAAGGACTTTAGTGAACACCCTGCATATATTTTTGTTTAACATTACACATTGTTCTGCTAACATTAAACATTTTTTTTTATTTTTGTATTTTGTAATTCTTTCCTTGTAATTAAATACTTACTTTTAATTGATCATTTTAATACTCTTCTAGAAGTAAAAATAGTTTCCCGAATAATTTTTTCACATTTTAAAAGTGATTTCAACACATGGACCACCTTTGGAACACTATGTGCCAAAGGTGGCCCATAAGCAACAATTTTCATGGAAATTCTATAAAACTTAGAATTGTCACTAAAGGGTTACTTACTTAACTACAATTAAAGAAGCAAAATAATACAGTAATTATTAATAATATTTCGGAAATAATAAAAAGCACCGAAGATGTAAATATTTTTCATACATTCAATTAAATATCAGGACTTATTTAATAGTATAGACATTGAAGATATAGTTAAGATTTTAATACAAATTCATGACGATTTTGGTATATGTAGAGAGATATGTAATATATCTCATACGGCTTCTTTAGTCTGATTTCCTATTTCAGTTTATTTTAGGTTTCGATTATTACAGGATGTAATATAGCTATCAATTTATTTTGATCCAGCAAGAAATATATTTTATATTTAAAAGGAACCTTTGAAAACATTTTTGATAGAACACTTCTCAGAATTACACGATGAATAGTGCTATTTCTATTAAAGCCAGAGCAAGGATTCATAAAAATGGAAAAATTTTAATGCAGATATTTTGGCATTGACAAAAGTGTCTCTTGTAACCAAATGCAAAGCAGAGGTAGTTTATATTTTGTATTTGAATGGAACTTGTGTCTCAAACATTTTCTGTCTTTATAGAAGTCTAGAATAAACAGGACAATAACCTTTACAATATTCTTCAATCTATATTACGAAGTAAAAGAAAAGTATTTATGACATTCTAAGTCATGAAAAGAATTTTTCTTAAAAAAAATACTTATTACTTTTAGAATTCAAAATATTCCCATCACTTCTTTCAGGAAAAATAATTTATTACTGTAACTTTTTTTAAAAATCAAGAGAAAAACGTTTCAGATATATAACCTTTCAATCCCACCTGTTCGAAACGACGAAAAATATGAACTCAACATTTAGAAGAACATACAAAACATTTCAGCATTTTTTTCCCTCACCAAGGGATTGAGAAAGCATGTATATTTTTTCCCTTAACTGTAGATTCAAATGTTAGTAACCTCGTTCCCCCATCCACATGCTTCAGGAAAGGTGAATATTATTGCATTCTTTTTTTCTCCATTTTGTTTCTCTTATTTCTTATTTCAGCAGTTGAAACTTTCACTTAATACCTTTCAGCGAGGGCTAAAATGTTAAATTTGAGATCGCAACTTCATATTTTCGTTTCGGAAAATTCTGAGATTTGGAAATTCTACAGATGTTTCTTATATATACACAAACGCATTTCTATTAATCTATTTTAATCTTGTTTGGGTGTTAGAATTTCATGTGTTGCAACTCAATAATGAAATGAAGAATGGCATTTTCAGTTATCTGTTTAATGATACTTGTAACAGAATTTCAAAACAGCCAAAAACGTTTCGTAGCACAAATATTCTTTCAAACGCAATTGAGACAAAAACTTCAGATTACATTATAATCTAATATTTTTATTTTTGTCTCGCGATCCCTCTTTTGCAGAAAGAGTATTTTATAGATAACTTCACTGAATAAAACTTTTACCTACACATTGATTCATATAAGTGTACTCACGAAGATAATAAATCAAATAAGTCAGCTTTTCATATTTTGTTGTAATATTTATACATGTATTGCAATTTTCGGCCCTTATATGAGGGTGATCATGTTTCTCGAGTCGAAATTTGGTCCAGACAGATGAATTATATGGGTTAAATGATGGATTGGATATATATTCAGAGAACGACAGTTAGCGACGCAGCCCCGTCCAAACTTCGATATCATCTGGAAGTCGCTTGACTCCGACGGAATTATCATGCATAGCTTCCTTATAACGGCCGATACAGGTCGGAGTATGTCTCGAACCCGTAAATTTCTATTCTCATAGTTGAGAGTATATCAACATACCAACGCTACCTTATAAATTGATTGGAAAGACCTAAATTGCAACGCATTTATGGACGCATATAGTAATTAACTCTTCGCATATGACATTTTTATAGTCTTGAAATGAATATCCTCCAAATTTTCCTAATACTATTAAAATTTCACTTTTAAACTGAAATATCTTCTCACATAAGGCACTTTTTTAATACACGAATGATGTCACGTTGCAACGATTCTCTTACTGGCTACCCTGGGATGTATTTCGCGTAGGCCACACTGTAAAAAAAATCCCGTAAAATTTACGGTTTTAAACTGGCAGCTGGGTTGGTTGTGCAAAACCGTAAAAGTTACGAAGTAAATCCGTAGGCACAACGGTTTTTTACCATACAGGAACAAGTTTTTCCCGTAAAAGTTACGAAGTAAATCCGTAGTCACAACGGTTTTTTACCGTATGAAATTAAGTTTTCTCCGTAAAAATTAAGTCATCGAAGTAAGTGACGTCGTCGAATGAGTTGAGTTGTTTTTCTCCTTCTGTTCGAGTTGAGTTGAAATGTGCTGATGTGTATTATCAATTAGGAATATTAATTAATCAAGGCTTAATTATTAATTTCAATTAGTATAATTTTTAATTGAACTTACTTGGACGATTTCGATGCAAGATGGTGACAAAACTTCTAACTCCTCCGAGCCGGGGATCGAAACCGCGTTCATAGAAATAAAAGGCAGTCGCTCTAACCACTAGACCACCGGAGACTTCATAAAATAGAGTAAAAATAATCTATTTGAGTTTTAAAGTCACTATAGCTCTAGTGGCGCCACCTAGTGGTGTAAAAATCCACTATTGCCAGAACACGTGTTTTAAGGTTACGGAGATGGAACCCTATTAAAAACATGAAATGAATGCAATAAAATTACATTTAAGAAAAGGGAAAGTTATCGTACGGAAAGCAATACCGTATGACGAAAAATAGAATTTGAACTGACGGTCTTAAACCGTTTATGGATGGAGCGGAAAACTGTGAAAAACCGTTTTGTCAACAAAACAGCTTTAAACCGTCAAATATACGGAAAAAGTCCGGGGGAAAAAAACGGATATTTTTTACAGTGCAGCTCTAGTGTTACGTTTGCGAAATCTAGAATTTTCTTATGTTTTTAACGCTACTAACTAACTTTATTTTATAGATGATTTTTGTAACGGTGAATATCTTCTTTAAACCGAGTTTCCTTTTCCTATTACACATTTCTATATGCCTTTCTCCCATTCAAGTCATCCACTCACTTATTTTTATGAAATTTCTGAACTGATCGAATAAAATCGATAAAATTATGTACGATATATTTATTGTAAATTTATAACTTCAAATAATCAGAAAACTGAGTCAACCCTCCCTGCCATGGCATCCGGAAAATCTGAACGACAGCCACTGAAATAGCTCGCGTACTGAGTACTCGACCTAGTAGTCATCACCGGCCACGGTCCGACCTCTCCCGAAGGACGTACGTTTTATGACTGGAGAAGGGAACTCAGCCCCCCCCATGACTGTGTCCAAGTCCAGGAGCGAGAAGCCGCTCACTTATCCGGCGGCTTCTCATCCACGTACTCATAAATAAAACTTTTTACTGAATATATAAATACTACAAAGTTTCTTCTCGTGTAGATGAGTTGGAAACCGTTTTGTGTTTCATGACAAACAATACAGTTTGAAACACGAGCTCAGTTACTAACATATTTCTACGATAACCATGCATATGATGATTTAAAATTTGAAGTTAATTCTTTAGACTGGAAGGATATTTTTTTAAAAAAATCGGTTCCAATTCTTATTATCGAACAATCTGGGGCATGAACGTATCTGAATGAAGTAATAAATAGCTACGCAGCTGAGGCAACCAGTTATATAGCAGCGAATTTCAATGACCTCTAAATTTTATTAAGTTGTCTCAAGTGGAATTTGAGATCGCAGTTGAAAAACAGCTGCTAAATTCATTACTTTTAAATTCCAGCACAAAAAAATCAAAGAATAATAAAAGCATTCCGAAATGTCATTAAAAAATGTTGACCTCAATAATATTTTGAGATTCTCCAAATACACAAAATGAGTTTAAGAATAGTTACGTAAACATCTTCAGCAATAAAGCTGATCGTTCATACATTTACATTTAGAACTGATGGAGTTTTTAGTGGTTAAAAAGTTCTCTTTGCAAAAAATAACTTATTTGCTTAACTACTTAAAGCACTAATTAAAAATTAAAGATATTCGCTTTTCCAGATTTTTTTCCTATCCACTGTGTACATTGCCCGAATTTACTCGCATACGCAGGAAGTATTCAGCTTCTTGAATCTGAGCCAGCTCATTTGAATGAATTAAGGGCTTAAAACAGATTCTTAAGTGTTATTATAAGCGAATTTTACTTTTTAATTCATCTTAATTCTGTAAGATTTGAATAAAGAATTTCGAGCTAATTTAGCTCAAACAAAATTGATTACTCATTTCCATCTTTTTCTTTCAGACAAATTCATATAAATATTTAAATTGCCCTAAATTATATGTAGAAAAACCTAGAAAAAACTCTACTCATATAACTAGTTCAAACATATTCTGATATTTAATTGATTTTGCTTAATGGTGATAAGATACGGATTTATCTATATATAGGTTTAAATTTTAATTTGTTTTTCTAGAAAATCAAAATTTTCCTTCTAAAGAATTTATAAATTCTAAAGTGTTTCGTAAAGATCCCGACAGAAATAAATGAAGAGTGATGCTTATTGAGTGAATTATGCATTTGATGAGTGAATTCAACGAATTATTTATAATCTCAGTTCACAAACTTATAGAATTTGGATCACAACATTCATATTAGTATTAACCGCGCACTCTTACAATGTTTTAAGTTGACTTCTGTCTCTCTTTCATCGAATTTTGGATTTTTAAATCATTAATATCAAAATATTTCTTGCTTTAACTACATGCATATATCTATTTTATAGGTTATGTTTTATTTGTATATCAACAGAATTTTTCGATGCGTAGCTTAATTCCGATAATGACTTTCCAAGTTTAGTTTTGAGACTCGTGTCTTAGTATCTTCATCCACTGTTATTTCGCGTCACACAAACAGATATCAGAACACAAGGTTAGAATCGTGGATTTACAAATATCCGCATCAGATGCTGAAAATACGCCTTTTTATTTGCAATTCAAAATAAAAAATATAATAATTTTTTTCTAACAGATGTTTAGATATCTATTAGCTATCATAAAAATCATGCTTTGTAGGATTGTAGGCTAATGCAAGAACAATAGTAAAATGTTACTTAAAGTAGAGTATGCATTTGTAGCTATAAATAAGCGTTCCCCATTTTTTAGAAAATGCTGAAAATAGTTGAAACAGTTTGATACGCAGTTATTTTTTAAGTGGTTTATTCCCAAAACTCCTTAAACAGTCATTTCCATATTTCATTTTATATTATTAAAGAATTATATTAGAAACAATTTGATGTCATCACTTGATGACATCGAGAAATGTAACCACATACGTTAGATGATTTCTTGAAAATCACTTATTTGTTAAAGGTACGCTAGAAATAAAGAAACTAATTACACCACTTTATTCTGCATTAACATTTTTACAGAATATTCTCATTTTACTTCAGATATTTGACAAAAGATTTCTTGAAATTTCCTTATTTTTAACATGCAAACTAGAAATAAAGAAACAAAGTAGACCATCTTATTATTTATTAACTTTTTTTAAAATGTTGTATTCTCTTTTTTCAGCAGATTACCTTTCAGTTCTATATAAAAAGTTATTTACACTTTTAACATTTACGCAGTCAAAATCACTTCCAAAAAACAATTACTTTGCTCCTCCAGAAAAATTACAATGAAATTATTCCAAGTTGCTATCTCAACCGATTTCGTATTTCTATTTTGATGTAAACAAAATTTTCCTTTCCAATGCCATTTATATGAATTTTTCTATCATAATATGATATTTATTCAGAAAAATTTACATAAATTATAAATAAAATTTTATAAATTTCATATATATCCGATGCAAGTTTAAATCTGTCTGTTTTGAATAAAATTCTTGGGATCAATAAATTAAAACTGAAAAAACTTTCCACTTAAATTTGTAAGATGAAAAACTCCATTATTTACATTAAGAGTTGAGAGAGGGACGAAAATTTCCTCACAGAGTTAATATTTACTAAAAATCTCTAGGGAATTTCTTTCCGATATTAATTAAGTTGGAATCTATACTTTGTTACGCCAAAGCAATTTCAACGAAAAGTATCCCAAGTTACTTTCCCAAACTGTTTCGGAATTCTATTTAAGGTAAACAAAGGAATGAAAAATACGAATTGTCGATTTACCTGGAAAGTCGAAAAAGTAATGCTTGGGAAATAAAAAAATAGTCAGCTTAGTGGACCAATCCCGTGGTGCAAACATCGATCATTTGAAAGCTCAATTTGTCACTGAGTTTGCCTGCTGCTACCATAAGATGCAAAAGGGGACTTTTCTGAAATATCAATGTTTGGCCGTAGATACTTGTAAAAATTTTGCGTTGCCGAACAATTGCACCGAGATTATTTTTGTATTTTAAACGGAGCAAAATATTTCAATATTTTTGTATTCCAAAGTAAAATTATTGCTAGATTATATGTATCAAATGTCACTTTTAGTAACACTTACAAGTTAGCTCCATTAATAAGAAGATAAAAATATTGAGAATTTAATTTGCTGGTGTAGTATTTGAAAACTTAATGCGTCACCCGATTTGACTGATTCTTTTAGCGAAGAAGAAAGATACTTTTCTAAAATATCAACATATGGAAGTAGATATTTGAAAAATCTCTGAGTAGTGGAGGAACAGTCCTTAAATAATTTTTATATTTCAAACGGAGTACTGAATTTTATAATTTTCTTTCCTAGAGAACAGTTATTATTGCAGCATAGATGACAGTGGAATGAAACCAGGTATCTTGATTCTGGCCCTATTAGTTCTCCTTTCTATTGGACAGATTCTGATATATACTCAACTAGTCAAGAATGTTCATAGTGGCCATGTTGTTGCTATTGAGTTTACTGTGTGTGTGAAGGTGTATTTGCATTAAGACGTCAACTCTCTATAATTTTCTTTTGTTTTTAAACTATCCTTATTTAATAATCATTACATTTATAAAAAATTTTATTTAGTGCAGCTTATTATACGTTTCCTAAGGGTTTATACCCTATCAAACAATAGGAATAAAATCCAATAATTGCGTTGCTTTATTTCGTTTTTTATAGCATCTGCACTCGGGGTAAAACCGGGTACTCCATGTCGCACAAGCCCAGGCCAGACATTATTGACGATTCTTCCGCTGAAATAAAAACACATCAGACGTTGATTGTTTATATTGTAATGTTGTATTTTCTAATTAAATGAATGCAAAGGGTGGATTCAATGTAGAAACTGTCTTCGCTGGGCCCACGAGAGCTGCAGTGGAGCCGAGGAAGAAAACAACTACTTTACATGTGAATTTTGTAAATAATATTCTTAAATTGTCTTGTAAATTAAAAATGCCTGCTATTTTTCAGCTGAAAATGTAGTTTTCCTAATTCCCCATAAAGTTAACTTGTGTACCTGGTTTTATTGCATTAGTGAGGTAAAACCGGGTGGTTTCATTTCGTATAAAATGAATTATTGATAAAAAAAAAGTAATAAAACTATGACTTTTCAGGAATGATATATCATATTCCGTTAAACAATGAATAATTCGATAAAATTTGACAAACTCTATGTCGAATAGTTAAGCTCCAAAAGGCCTTTGATTCTTAGCGACCTTGGTTTACCCCACTTACCCCTACATATGAATGTTGTTTTTATTATATTAAAATATAACGACATTTAATTCTATATCATTAAAGGTATTTGCTTTATGATTTCGTTTAGAAATTGTAACTTGAATTTAGTTGAAATTCGAAATTTTACTGTCCTTCGTGCGCGAACATTTTTAATGCGCAATTATAAAATATAGTAAAAAAGAACTATTTCCATGTGGTTATTCAACAAATTAATATATTAATAATTCGTCAAATGAGATTAGAATATTAAAAATTAATTTCCTATAAAAGTATAAATCTTGATATTTCAGGCAGTAAAGTAAATTAAGGAAGTGAAAGAACTATAACTTATATTTTACAAAATAAAACTAGATTAAATATTCCAATATATAAGTTATCACAATGAATGAAAATGTAGTCTTCTCTTCTTCCCAGCTCTTATTAGATGTATTAAAATTTTAAAAAAACTGAAAAAATCGAGATGAGATCGAATTCATATTAAACTTGGATAAATTAAAATTCTGTTAATAATAATGCCTTTTATAGGGAATATAATTTTAATTTAAATCAGATTATAATTATTTAAAGAGGCTCTTCATCATTATTTTTAAGGGAATGAAACGTGATTTTGCATTCGCATAATATCATTATCTAATTTGCTAATTTGCAGTATAAAATCTTTACTTCATTTCAAATCACAGTAATATAGAAATTCTTTTTTAAAAAACTGAATAGAAATTATTTATCATTGTACTAAATCAATTGAACTGGAATTTCAATTTAGTTGTAAACTCTTAAATAACCGAAGATAATATCTTGCATAAATCATAAAGTTTTGCACTGTGAAACTATCCCCAAACTCACTTTCAGTACTGGAATCACATAAATGGTTATAAATTACGTTTAAAATACCGAAATTTATTTTGCATAGATTTTTAACAAATAATATAATTTAAAATATAAGATAATTACAGACCTTTGAGGAGATAAGCAAAGATATAATTCCTAAAATAATGATGAATGTGCTAAGAGTCATAAAAATAAATGACTGCATAAAATTAGAGAAGAAATAAAACAATGAGGCAGATAATAAGTTTAAACTCTTATAATAATTTTTCCAGTAAAAATGATGCAAACAGTTTTAGACATTTAAAATAATTGTCAATTATTCCATTACCTTGTACACTAAAACCGATTTTGTTTGCTTTCTCTTCGAAACAATGATTCTTCTTTCTATAGATGCGCCTTTGAGAGTTGATTCCAAAAAGACTGGAAGCAGGTTGGACGAGTTGACCATCGTTCCAGTTGATTGCTGCAAACTCCGAGTCAGCTCTTAGGACAGTTTTGTTCTTTGGCGGATTGATTTTAGTCCTAAGAGTGTTTCATCACTTCTTTCTTTTACCGCTCTTCTTTCTTGTTTTACTGTCTGCTGCATTTTCTGCTGCTTCTCAGCTGAAGCAGTCTCCCCAAAGCAAGTACCGAGCTTCTTTAAAAAACTATGTTTTCTCTGAAATTTCTGTAGTCTTATCCATCTTAAAGGAAATAATCAGTACAAAATTTTAGGATAAGGCCACGATCATCTATTTGCATGAGAGTTCATAAAACTTTAACAAGCAATAAATTTATACACATTTTTTCCTATTTATTGAAATGTTTCCTTTTTAATTTTCTGACGAATTCTCACAACTTACTGTAAATTCGTAAGGTGACAATGAAACATTCAAAATTAAAGATTTTGTTTTTAAATGATATTGATGAATATTTCCGACATATTTTTTTTGTTTTCGCGTGTGTTTACCATTTATTATCAAAGCAATATTCATCATTTCTTTCATATTATTAAGAGCCTAAGAACTTCAAAACTTTTAATTAATAATTTAAATAAACATTCAAATTTGGGTCAAAATAATTTGCTCTTGAAATTTAAAATTAAAGTATATCTTATTTTCGAAACTTATTGAAGATTATTTCCAAAAGGCTTGTTTTTGTTTTCGCATTAAAATAATGAATATATTTCTTTCTTACTATTGTGTAGACTTTTTGTCTTAAAATAATTATCATATAAATTACCGAAAAACGCAAAGGGAAAAAAATAAAAGCAATTCTTCCTTTATTCTTTCATTGAATGGGTTTCAATTATTATAGCTTAAAAATGCTTTTAAAATTCAACTCCAATACATGCTTCAAGTAAGAGGAACAGGTTCATAAGAAATTTATTTTAAAAGTTGATATTAAATTGAACTATTGCATAAAATCAAAAACATCCATCCTTTGTGCTTTACTGTCTGCTGCATTTTCTAAAACTTCTCAGTTGAAGGAGTTTCCCAAAGCAACAGCAGAGCTTCTTTCAGAAACTCTCTTTTCTCGACAAGTTTCTATAGACTAATCCATCTTAAAAGAACGCGTCATTACATTATTTTATGATAGTGTCCCGAAAGTCTAGTTGCATGTGAAAAATAATAAGTGAGGAAAACATTTTTTTCTCTTAAAATCCATTGAAGGGAACATATTTTTTAATACTTCGTCAAATCTGAAATACTTTTATAGTATCCTCTATTAACAGTTTTCTGTGAACGGATAAAATCACTCAAAAATACGAATTATATCTATGAATGATTTTTTTAAAAAGTCTAGCTTCCATTTTGTCATTTGAACCAACAACTATTTATTTTTGAATATTATTTATAATTTATTTTACATTAGAATTTCCGCATTTATCTTTTATATAAAGCATTTTGCAGGTTGCATTATAAAAGATTTTTTCTTCCTTTTCTCAATAAATGGATTGAAAACAAATTAATCTAAAAATATATTTCTAATTCTCATTCTCATTACATTTCTATATAAAATGTAGAAATTATAACAATTTAGAAAAATGCACAAAATATTAACAATAAACCGAACATTTTTATAAATTATAGAGCATATAATCATTTTATTGAATGTTGCTGGTATTGCTGATTCTCAAGAGAAGAGGTTTTAAAAAACAAGTCAAACCCTCTTTCAAAAGCTCTCTTATATCGACAAATTTATATCGCTTAATAAAAGATAGCTTAAAGAAAAAGGCCTTTACATGATGTTACGATAGCGTTCCGCTCGATGAGTTCCATGTGAAATATAACAAGAAAGGGAAATGGATTTTTTATTACTGTTCACTGAAAGGAATAAAATTAAAAACTTTTTATCAAATTGAAAACATTTCCTTGTAGAATACATTTAAAAACATTTAGGGATAATGAATTATTCATAAATGACAATTTTCTTTTCGAATGATACTGACAAATATTTACATATATCTAGTTATTATTTCCTTAATAAAACATTATCATTAATTTCTTTATATTATTTATAAATCATTTGAATTTTAAAAAAAGTTCATTTCTTTCTATAATATATAAAGGAGCAAGATCTTTTGTTCAATTTTTTTAGGTAAACAGATTTCGAAACTTATAGTCAAAAGATATTTTTATATGAGATCTTCTATATAATTTCAAGATAAATTTTGAAATTAAGATGAACTGTTGCACTGTTGCATAAAATCAATAATTTCATCTTTTTTCTTTAACGGTCTGCTGCATTTGCTATTTCTTTTCTCAGGAGTTTCCAAACGAAAGTGTATAAAATATAAAATTTTATATAAAAAATTAAATTTTTTAATCCATCTTAATGGAGTTTGTCGCCAAATTTTGTAGTAAAGCGTTATGATAGTCTATTACACGTAAAAATCAGCAAGAAAAGTGCATGAATGTTTCTGATATTCATTGAGAGGTGTGTGTAGTTAAGTTTCAATCATATATAAAATACTTAACAAATATAGATTTAAATTTTTTTAGAATAATGACAATGAATTATTCAAAAAATTATATTTGCACGTTCCTGGTTAACTCTTTCTAAGGTCGTGGGAATATACTTCCCACCAAATTCATCAATTTTTAAATGCTTTTTTTAATGTTGGCGTTAGTTCTCGCCAAATTTTTCGATGAAACAAAATCTTGGAAGTTCCAATTTCTTATCTCAAACCATAACGAAGAGTCTTGACTTGGTGATTAATTATTAATCAATAAAATTAATTAACAAAAAATAATGCCTTCTGATAAGCTAAAATAATTTCTTTTCTCAAATTAATCTCAATACCAAAGTTATTTTATTATACCACAACTAAAAAAAATGGCCTTATAAAGGGTTAACATATCCATACCTCAAGTTTTTGTTTGAACATTGAAACAATGATAATCATTTTTCCAATACCATTTACTAGACATTGGATTTTAATATCTTTCTTTTAGGCTGAGCATAAACAATTTTGAAATATATAACATATAAAAATGATTTTTCTTTTTTCATTTTTCAATAATTGAGTTTTAACTATTTTAGACCAAAAATATTGTTTTAATGGTAGTCGTTTATAAATTTTTATTTAAAATGTAAATGATCATTGGAGATTTATTTTAAATATAAACATTTAAAAAATTGTAACATGAAGTCAAGACGATCTATCTTTTTTGTTTTACTGCCTGGTGTATTTTTTGCTGCTTCTCAGTTGCAACAGTTTTTGAAAGGAAGTGCGAAGCCTTTTTCGAAAACTCTGCTTTCTCGACAAGTTTCTGTCGGCTAATCCATCTTACAGAAACGCGTCATTACATTATTTTGCGATAGCGTCCTGATAGTCTAGTTGCACGTAATAACAAGAGAGGAGGTCGAATTTTTTCTCTTAATATTCATTCTAAGGAGAGTACTTTTTAATTCTTCGTTGAATTCAAAGGACTTTCATGCAACATTTCCCCCTTGAAACGCTTCTCTTATGATTAATTTCCAAAACAAAATAATATTCTGAATGCTTAGAAGGGTGTTATCATATGGTTAGATTTTATGACCACAAAGAAATTAAGATAATTAAATTTTTCATATTTATTATTTATGATTAAATTTTAAATACATTTTAATAATAAAATATATAATTTTCTATATAAAGGAAAATATAATCTTGTTTTCCCTTCATTTTAAAAGAATTTCAGAGCGTAGAGTAGAGATGCTTTTTTAATTTAGCCAATTTCATTATTTTCAAATAGAAATAATGCAAAATTTAAAACCAGTTTGATTTAAAAATGAATTAAATTGGATAGTTGCATCCAATTAAGAACATACAAAATGTGAAAGAATGTCATTTATGTTTATAGTATATAATCGAATATGCATTTGGCAAAATAAGCATATTTGAAAAATTTTTGGATTGCCTTACCACAAAATTAATAAATACACAAAAACACATTTAAACAAAATTTTAAAATATTGATAAAGAAGGTGTAAGATGAATATAAAGGATTTCTACTGTACTTTATGACATGTAAAACACTATCCATATACAGGGTGTGCTCTACAATTTTGGCCCAATGATTAATTTCTTAACCGTTAGAGATAGACATATACTTCCAATTGAAAAAATGCCTTGAATGATGTAAAGAATTATATTTTTTTGTTGTTTGAGCCAATAAATGTACTGCTGAAAATATTACGAAGTTTAAATCTTTATACATTCCGCCGATCCATAGCCATATTTAGTAAAATATTTTTTGATGCAATAACATTTTAAACAAAAATAGTTCCACTCTTCTATGATTAAAATTTACCGAGTTATTGAGCTTTGAATATAACTACTTTAGAGGACTCGAGAAAGCGGCAGCCAATGATTACCCAAAAATAATGAAATTGAAACCTTCTTAACTCAATCAGTTTTAGACACAGAAGAGTGAAACGTTTTTCGTTTAAATTGTTAGTGAGTCAAAAATAGTTTATTAAATATGACTAATAGTAATAGGGGACTGCATAAAATTCTATACTTTGTAAAATTTCCAGCAATCTATTTATTAACTGAAACAACATAATATAATTCCTTACGTTATAAAGCATTTATCCAATTGCAAGTATATATCTATCTATAAATGTTTAGAAACCAGCAAATATGTTTATTGCACCACGATTAGAGAGGGCACCCTGTATATTACAGTGCTGTTCAAAATTATTAGAACGGACTCTTAAAAATTCATAATAATGTTCATAAAAACTTGATAATTAACTATTTTGTTTTGATTTTATAGTACGTTATTTCACTCTCCATAAATGCATATAAGTTTTAATTATTTCATGAAATATCACTACTTTTTAGAAGGAATTATTTTTTAAACAGCATATTCTAGCAGTTCAAAATTAATCGAAAGACTGATAGGGAACATTATATTTACGTAAGTACGGATTGGATTTGTTTTTATTTTGGTAAGTTTTAATAATTTCAACAGATTAATTGGTTTGGTAGTTTATGTTTTTAGTCTATGCCAACAGTAATGCTCAAGAGCTAAAACATTTATTTTGATCTTTGCCGCCGCAACAATGAAAATCGAAAAGATCTGGAATCATATGAAATCCTAGCAAAAAGAATAAATTGTCGATGTTGTGTATCTACTATCTGTGCAAGAAGTATGAGATCACAGGATACATCGAGAACAAGAGAGGGCGAAACAGAAAACCGAAAACAAGCCTAAGAAAAGATTGTATGAATGTAAGATTTGCACAAAAAAGAGCAATACATTGCCAAGATAGATTGCGAAAAACTTGAAATTCAATGTGTCAGATCTAACAGTTTGCCTTATAATCAAAAAATTAAGTTTTATAAACTGTATCCAAGAAAAAGACCATATAATCTCAATACATCTCAAAACAAAACATGACAATGCGCTTGGCCTTTCCAAAAGAGCATATTTCGAAGGTTTCACAATTCTGGCACACTAGTAATACAAAAGCTAATATGATCTTTTTGCATAAAAAACGTAAAAGATTGTAGGGAGGATCAAGGGGAGGCTCTAAAAAGGATGAATATTCTGCAGAGGGTAAAACAATGCGGCTGAAATATGATGGTATGGGGTTGTTTCCCTCTAAAGAAGTTGGTTGAATTGTCATGATCAACGGTAAGAAGACTGTAAGTATGTACGTCGATATCATGTCCCAACATCTGAAACAATCCATTCGAAATTTTAGCGTGGTTTGACTGTATATCTTTCAACGAGATAATGACCTAAAATACACGTCAAAGATTTTCAACGATTATTTCTCAAAAAACAAGATTAAGATACTGGAGTGGCCACCACCAAGACAAGACCTTAATCTCATCTAAAATTTATTGTCAGTTTTGAATCAGAAATTCTATTTTAAAGAGAGAAGAAATAAATGAGACAATAAAAAATGAATGCCACAGTATCAACCACGATAGAATATAGAAACAGGTTGATAGACTGAGTCAAAGACTGAAAGCAGTGACTGAGCCCAAAAATGGCTCATATATGCATTGAAGACAGATATTTTATATTTAAAAATTGTTATATTATTTTTTCGTTGTAAGTTTTTGACCGTTCGAATAATTTTGAACAATACATAATTTAGAGTTCTACGAAAATGTTCCAATTCTGACTTATTTTGCGATAATGTTTGAGTTAGTTGATTTTTTTTCTGATGAATTAAGAATCTGATGATTGAAGTAATAATAAAATTAATATATTTGAGATATAAATTAATAAATTGATTTTCTTTTATAAAAAGTGTAAAATTCTCTGTAGTGTTCTAATAATTTTGAACAGCACTGTATATGTATAAAAGTAATAAAAATTTTAACGGCTTTAAGTTGCCCTGCACTTCGCATTTTTATCCGTCGTGGCTGATTTATCGATACTACTTTCTTTTACCGAGCAATTGCAAAGTATAGCATGCATTTTCTAAATCATAAGAGTTTTTGAAGCACTTCGTCTCAGTTCAACAATTGACTTTTATTATGAGTGCAATTCTCATTGTTCGGATTCAAACAATTGATGACTGAAACAACGAAAAGAAATCTAGCTTTTTGCCTCATGTACGTAAAATATAAATTAAATGTTAAAGTATTTCTGATTTATTCAGAATGTGTGCATTTTCCCCACTTATGTAGGTTATTCTCATTGAGTACATTGTGCCTCAAAAATAAAGTAGTTTTATTGGCATCTTCTTATATGAATTTTACACAGGTACTCACAAAATATGCTTCTTAACAAGTTCTTTTTTAGTCCATATTGATGCTAATTATTAGATAATTTAAAATATACCTAACAAATAATGTGAATAAAAGTGGGAAGTAGTATCAGAAATTAAATTAGTTTACAAAAGACCAAAAGTATAAAAGAAACCATACGAATTTTCATTACATCTAGAATGGAACAAATAAATAAAATGATAATAACTTAAAAATTATATTACAGAAAAAGTTTGATTACATTTCTACGAAACAAAATTGAGTTCTCGAAGCTAATTAACTTAGAAAAAGAGGAAAAGAAATTAAATCCTTAATGATTTATGTGTAAAAATTCAATATCATAGTATTTTTTTATTAGAAATGCAACACGCTGGAGTTCAGAAATTTATTCAAAATAAATTTTCTTTGCATTAAAAACTCATACAAAATAAATCTAAAATAGAAATTCAAAAATTGGCATCGCAATATTTAATTTTAATGTGATAACTGTTACTGGTTTAATAAATTCATTTACATTTATTGTGTCTTATTGTTTTTATTTACAAAGAAGACAATGTAACGCACATAATATTAAGGTCTACATGGAGCTACATGTTACAAAAATGGTTTTTATGGTCGCATTCCTATTCAACACAGTATTTTTATATCGGTAGCATCAACTTTATATATATATATAATCTACTTTAGTTGCACAGATTTTTCTAACATAGTTGAGTTGTTATGCGTTGTTAAGATTTATTGTTCACTAATATCAGCAATACTTAAAAAGAAAATTTTTAAGTCTTCTTATGGGACCTAATTAAACAGAGTAAATTAATTTATTGCGTTGTAAAAGAATGTCAATCAAGTCTTTTTTCAATTTTACAGCTCACCATGTTTAGAAATGATGTAAAGCAATTTTCTTAATTCTTCTAAAGAAACGGAATGTAATAAAGCTTATAAACTGACTTCTGCTTTGTGAGGAGAAATTCATTATTTCCTTTTTAAAATTCTGTATCTACTTTCAGGATATTTCAACATGAAATTCTCATATCTTCAGAAGAATCATGCTGGAATGAAATTTTTTATGGTAATTATATAATTAGACCAATTTTTAATGGTATAATTAAACTTTATTCAATTTTATAATTATGAAATCTCACTGCTCATTAATTTTAAGTAAAGCTTTCAGACAACACCTTAATGTTTTCTGAACACCCAGACTGCAATAAAGTATACCAATTTTAATTTTTTAAGTTATAATAAAACTTTATTCAATTTTATGATTAAATCTTTCTGTGCACAAATTTTAAGTAAAGCTTCCAAACAACAATTAAGCCTTCTGAACACCCAAACTGCAATAAAGAAGACCAATCAATTTCAACTCAATAACAGAGTCTCGTAAATGGAATAAGCATTTACCTGGAACAGCTTTGTTTTAAAAAATGAGAGAATGGAGCACCTTATATAAATTTAGATAGCGAATCTTCTGCAGGAGTACTGGCGAAGCAAAGCCCCCCCATTGTCTTCCGTGACGATAGCAATGCTGACAGATGGACCAGGATTCCTCTGGGAATCTTTTCTGTCGCCTAGAACTCCTCTTTCCCTGTATTGGGTCATTTCACTTCCGATCTCAAAATAGACTTAAGAGATTTATAACTCTTCAGCCTTTTGACTTTGACAAATATCCTTTGAACAGCAGAAAGACGCAGAGGCAGCTTTTTTTCCCAAATTCTATAGACTCTTCAACTGCTACGATTGAACATCTTAAATCGGATACATTTCCTTATTTAGTGATTGATGGATTGCCTGCCTAGATTTCTAGCCTAGAAAGAAAATGCACTTATCACACTAGCTAATTAAATGTTAAAAAAAATTTGTTATTGGCGATTTAGTTGACTATCTGAGGATTAGCTTCTTGAAAAACAAACACTATTGCGTTCGTTAATATATTTCATTAATATCCAGGGAAAACTATATATATAAAATGCTAAGGCGGTAAAGGACGTGGCGGAAAAAGGGGGTTAATTTCTCTTTTGTCGATGGCAACGTCTGTTACCAAACAAAACCGGAAGCCTCCGGCATGTTAGGCATAACTTCATAGGAATAGCCTGTTACTATATTCGTTGTGGTGTAAAACAACTTTTTCTTGCAAAAAAAGAGGTTAAGACGTAGAGTTCACAATATTTCTTTCAATATAATGAAAATTTGGATGTAATGATTCAAAAGAGATGAATGATGGCTTATGAGAGCCAGAGAACGTCCAGGTCAAAGTCAAAATAGTTTAAGACAGCGACTTGGGTTTTTCTAAAAAAAAGTTTGAATCAAAAACTTGTGTGTGTGTGCAAATAAATTTTATAAACCTTACCCTCAATCTAAAATTCAGAAATCTTAAAAATTCCAAACTACGATGTAAATAATAGTTGAAATAAGAAAACACCCTGCTTCACCTCCCAGCCGTGCGTTCCGATAGAACAGTTCTCAAGGCAATGCGCTTGCAATTTAATGTTCCTGGGTTCTGTGGCTGGCTGGCTGGCAAACTTTTCCTCCGACACTTTATTTTCACTCGCCATTATTACCGTCTTCTGCCTCCCATAATTATCTCCTCATTTTAGTATCACCTTAATCGATTTATTTTTAATCCTTGGAAATTAAAAACTTCCAAAACATTTTTAAACATTTTTTTTACATATTCCTAAGCGCTTTATTCCTCCATCCTCTTTGTCGCATTACCAATATTTTGGATAGTTTAAGTTTCAGATAATATCTTCCTAAAACATATGGAAAATAATTTTTTTACTAGATTTTATTCCTTATTTCCAAACATGGTATATTATCCGATAAATTTAAAATAACTCTTAATGTAAATTCCATCTCTCCAATTGACAAGTGTTCTAAATTAAGAAAATAATGAAAACTGTTTTTAAAAACACTGTTTCATTAGCGTACTAAAAAGTAATTTTTTGTTTTAATTATTTTCTACATTTTAGTTTTTAATTTAGAATTCATTGTCATAAATATAAATTTTTTAACAATTTCTTCTTAAATTCATAAGCAGATGGCGCCACTGGCAAAAAAAAAGTTAATCAGTTAACTGATATTAAAATTTTGAAATAATTAAAATAGTGTAGTGTCATCAAGAAAACACGAATGTACAAGTTAACAGAATGGAAAATACCTGTAAATAACATTTTATCCGTTACTACTGTACCTGAATTAACGTTTCATCTGCCCGTGAAGTTCATACAAATAACATTTTATTCAAACTCACAATACCTGCAAATAACATTCTATTCGATAGCACAGTGCCTACAAATAACGTTTTATTCGAACGCATCGTACCTGCAAATAAGGTAGGCTAAAGTTCAGGACCAAAAACTTTTATTCCTTCTTGATTAAAGTGAAAGTATTAAAAGGAAACCACCTTAAGATTTTTATTTATTCATAATATTGTCTTTTTTATGTTTATAGTACTAAGATGTCACACCACAATCTCTTTATTAATAATATTAAATCTAATTTGATTTTAGAATTAATTTTTAGAATAATTATATTTTTTTTTAATTTTGCAACTCTTATGTATTTGCTTATTTATGCACTTTCATAATTTTCTTTGAAAGTTTTATTTGAAGAAAAACATCTTTTTTGAGGCTAAAATATTTTATTCTGTGATGATTTATATATATATATATATATATATATGTAATAATCTCACCTAATTTTATTTTAAATTCTAATATTATATATTTTCAAGTCGTAATGTATTCCAAAATCACTTTTTTAAAACTCAAGTTTCGTTCTATTTCCCGAGCTGGAGGTATATTAAATCTCTCGTTTTGGCATATTTATTACTAAAAGAATATTTTAATCGTTTCCACGCTAACACAAATCGCGAAATCAGCGACTTATTGCCGCCATGAATTTTCAATAAAACACTTACGTAATATACTAAAAATAGCTATTATTCCCTTCACTTTGATCACATGTCTCTCTGTTAAATCCCTACCTGAGAAAAAGCAGGGATCTTCTGTTCTCTGTTTGGCTCGAAAACTTCAACTAAGATGTACGTACATTCCGTCACTCTCCCATAATAAAAAGAAAATTAGTTAATAACTCGGCCTGTTTGCTTTTGTTTAACGACAACAATAACGAATACATTTCATATATATATATATATATATATATATAGTTAAATATTTTTCAAGCAATTAAAATTCAAATAACATTTTCAGTATATATACCTATGAAACTAATAATTAAAATTAAATATAAATATTATATATATATATTCATAACAAACCTGGGAGGATTGCAACGCAATCCACATTGAGTTTGGTTTTTCCTTTTTTCCTATTTTCAGAGGTTGGACAAAAATTCAGGCCACATAAAGGAATAATTTTGACTAACGGTCATTCCTTTATTCAGAAAATTTTTGTCCTGCTTTAGAGCTAAAATGGCGTGTGGCCTCTGAAGAAAAATCGCCATTTTTGCTCTTTTCCATTTTGCTTTCATTCTAATTGTATTTTTGTATTTATATTAATATTAATTTTCTTTTTTGTGTTTTATATTAATGTTTTATATTAAGGTTTTATTAATGCTTACTTTTTATAATTCTTAACTTAATTTTTGAAGTTCGAATTTTGTTTTCCTGTATAACGCAAAAGAATTTTTATTAATTTTTAATTCAAGTTCTATTAATATTAAATCTAATTTTCGTTCATTTTTATCATTTATAACTGTTGAGTTCGGCGAGCTTTAGCGAGAAGGGGGCAGAGCCCCTTAGTTTACTGAATTTCTTTAGATTTTTAAATTGCAACAATTCAGCAGCTTAAATTGGATATGCTTACTTTTTTTAATGACTTATGCAAAGAATGCCAGTGAAGTTCTGCAGAAAATTAGCTTCATTCATAGCATCTTCATTTATCAAATTCTTTAATTACATGTTAAAATAATTCACCGATATTTATGATTTCGTTAATTATATTGAACTAGCTTTTAGAAAAAGATAAGCATTTTGTTACAGAAATTTTATTTTGCTTGTAATAGGAACGCAAAATTTTATGTTTGTTTTCGTTAACTTATTGCGCCAGCCTCGAGCATAACATATAGAAAATCTATGTTTGTGCGTTCTGCACAATCAGCAAATATTGAAGATTTAAATTAAGCAGTAAATAAATATCTGTCTAACATTAACTTAAAATTTATTAATGTGTTATATTATATATTCAAAACATAATTTAAACGTAAATTCATATAGCTGTTCCTATGTATTAAAAATAAAGTTGAATGTTATTTTATGAAGATTAATTAAGACAAAATATAGAGAATATACTGTTTCAAATTATCGATAGCTTAACATTATCTTTCATCACAAATCTAATATAAATACATGGTGGAACATAGCTAGTTTGAGCTGATGCGCCATTAAAACCTCTCTACCAAATATATATGCAAATAGAGAGAAGTTGCATTTAATAGCAAAACCTGCTTAAGTTAAGATAAAATAAAGAGAATATACTTCGTCGTATTAATAACAGCTTAATATTATCGTACGCCAAAATTGTAATTTAAATACATGATGCAAAATAGCGAATTTTGGATCGTGCGACATTAAAACCTTTCTACCAAATATAAATACATATAAAGCGAAATTGCATTTGATATTGGCCCTTCATAGAAAAAGGCAGTACTGTATCCATTAAAGTCGTTAAAATTAGAAATAAATCCAAATAATATCGAGAATTGATGCTATAAATTTTATATAGTTAATAACTATTCTTGAAATGATGTATAGACCCACTCGAATAAGCATGGCATTGGATTGATGAGCCTGACATCCTGAGAGAATACCAGAGCACTGGAGACATTCCGAAGTAGCCACCGGTGCCAACGGTCATCCATAACTTTAAAACACTTCCACTAACTCATCACGATTTCTCTCGGATAGAAAACAGATATATAAATAACGTGAAGTCTCACCTATAACTTAAAAAAAATTATTTGTAAACTTGAAATTCCTTTTCCCCTCACTAATTCTTATTTATAAACATATTTGTCCATATATTTATAAACTTATTTAAATGACATTGAAAGAAACTGTAATGTTTAAACTTAAAGTTTAACAGTTAGTTAACTTTAAAGTAACTTAAAGTTTTATTTTAATATGCCTCTTATTTATTTTGAAAAGGTTGGTTTGGATGCTGATAAGATAAATACATTAGATGGTATAACAATTATTAGTTCAAGATATGATTGCACAGTTTGTGTTGATTTCAGTTGATTTTATTATTTTTGAAATGCACTTCAATGAAGTAATGCTAGAATATATTTTATAGCTAATCTTTATAAGTCATTAAAGATATTTTCTGAAAATTTATGGTTAATGGTTTGAATAATGCATTTTATATTGCTCTGTGGCGTTAAGTCACGTCTTTTTTTCCTTCTGCAAAATGTGCAATAGATTTCAAAATGAAAAAAGTTGTAGACTATTTGACGGAAGTCACATGAGCATGAATTCATACAATTCATCTAACAGTGATATTATTCATTTTTTCATTGTTTCCTCTTTTATAGTGAATAAGGAATGTAGTATAAGAACAAATTCATACGAATATAACAAATACAATTTATTGATAGTTAATAAAAAATATTATCAATGTTTAATTGTTCAAACAGAAATGATAATTATAGATATAAAATGTTATCAAAGGGAATTTCTTCCGGTTAAATGGTTTGTTTCTTATTAAAAATCTCCTGTTTTCACTCACAATCATGATCCGCTTGGAGAAAAGTAGTTTTAATGGAAATTTTTCATTTTCTAGAGTTTTATCTTACTTTTTAAACGTAATTTTCTTTTACAGTTTCCTTTTAGCAACTCTGAAAAGCAAGAATGTGAGAATTTACTTAATTACTTTCTTAAATTGCTTAGAGCTATCTGGTATATCCCATTCATGAACACTCGAATGATATCATTCCATTAAAAAAAATTCACGAGCCACTATTTCTTAAGACAGTTTAAAAGACAGAAAATTCTTTCTTCTGACCGTTGTTATTAACTCTTTAACACGCTTTATTTTCATCGATTATAAAATGTCAAGATGATTTATTAACGTCAATTTTATCCGTCTCATTTGCATCTTTCATTGTATTTCTTTCAATCTTTTCAATCTCTTTTTTTAAAAACGGATTCAACTAAGTCTCATTTTTTATTATTTTCGAAAAAGGAGAAAGATTCTTTTCTTTCTTAACATCGGTGAAATAATTATTTCTGAAATAATGAGCAAAGTTTCCTTTTGTTCTAACTTTTCCCCCTGTTTTAAGTGAATATCTAGTGATACGAAGACGGAAAGCTGAACTTCAAATCAGCTGCAGGCATTTTTGCGACATATTTTTTACTTGCATTGTAGCTGAGGTAGAGAGGAAGTGGTTTTTAAAAGGAAAAGAAAAGTCTGTACAGTTTTAGCATAGAAATGCGTGGAATTAAATTGCAACGATGTGCTTTTGCTGAAATAGAAAATCTGAGATATCTTCAATCAACTGGGATCAAGATTTAACAATGTTTTACCTCAATTAGTGTATTTAAAAAATTATAATGGCACAAAACTTTTGCCGGGATATGAAATTCTTAGTATTTCTAATCAGTGAGAGTAAGGCAAAAGCGAATGTTTGACTGGATTAGTAGATAAATAAATGAATTTTAAAAAATATTATAATGATGGAAAAATACTCTGTATTAGGAAGTGTGGAATGTTTTCTATTAATTAAAGCACGGTATAGAAATTCTTTTAATTGAAAATATACATCTAAAATGTCCGATGATATACAATAACTTTACATTTATTCAAAACATTGTGTATCAGTGTTTTAAAATGTAGCTTGCAATTTGTTTTGCATACATTTAATGCGGTGAAAAGTAATACTTGCTCTTAAAATGGAACCATATCGCATAAGTTTACTTCCGTGCTTACAGAAATATGTACAACATTTACCATCAAAGAAGTTCAATATAAATACCAGAATAAAGATTGCCTTTTTCCAAAACTCAAAGAAAAAATGCAAAAGTAGAGTTGCCAATATTATTCCTGGTATTTAAAATTCAACAACATAAAAGAAATATAAGTGTGTAGAAAAGTAAAATAAATATTTGTTGAGATAAGTAAATATAATTAATTATTCAGAATATATTACATCGATTTCCATTAATGAAGCTCCTGCCTTTGGAGATCCGATGAAGAAATGAAACTTGATAATATAATTTCTCTCTTAAAAACATCTATTTTCTCTTCAGGCGAAAAACCACAGAGAATATTAAATATCTTTTGGAAACAAAGATCTTGGCAAAAGAAATACAATGTGTTTCCAATCCTTTTGAAATAACAGATAAGATTTGTTGTATATCCTGACCGCCTGTGGAGTTAATACTCAGGTTTGTCCCTTCGTAATAATCAATATACTCAACACAAATGCAGTTATTTAACGAAGCGGGGGATTAAAACTATCTTCCAGGGGAACGAAACAGATTTATGTTTCCCACTGTAGGAGCGAATTCTAATAGTTTAGTGATACAACAGTTGTATCATACAGTACACAAAGAAAAAAATCTTTTGGGAAAGAATTTGTACCGCCTTTAAGAAAGAAGTCAGTTAATAAAAAAAGTTACTCATTTTCTAATCTTTATTTCTAAATCTACAACTATCATTACTTTGTTAGTCCTGGGATTTTTTACAGATTCAATGTAAAACCACTTTTACAGTGGAAAATTAGTAGGTGAAGTTTCTTAAATATTAATCTTCAAAATCTTAAGCTCATTTTCGAAAGTTCTTTTTATATGCTGAACAAACGAATAATCAAACATGAATACCTAAGAGTTGCTTACTTTATCTTGGATGTAAGAACGATACATTTGGGATCAGTCCAAATTCTATAATAATCGAAAATTCTGTATTGAAAAAATATTTTTGTTCCATTTTTCAACCAAATTATTTTCTAAACAACTTACTTTCCTTATGATTCTACAGGACATTTTACAATTCAAAACCTAGAATTTATAGCCACACTTAGTGAGAACCAAACCACATTTAATCCAAGAAAACAGTAAGTAAAGTTTCTAAGACATAAAACTTCCAAACATTTCGGAAGTCATCTGTGCATGCTGGGAAACGAGTAATCAAACGTGAATACCTAAAAGTGGCTTGCTTTGTCTTCACTGCCGGGAAGAATACACCAGGGATCAGTCCAAATTCTCTAAGAAGGATTAGTAGACTGTGCTTGTCGACGTTGTTGCAGAATGTCAAAAATGATTGCTGGACGACATTAATTTCATTGAGCGACTCATGCATGCATATCATCTGCTGTCTAGAAGGCTTAATGCAGTTGCATGGACGGAGTAGAAATTCTGATGGTGGTTTCACAAAAGGTATGATGGTGAAAAGTAATCAATAATTAAGGAGGTTTTCATTTCTGTTTCCAGAAAGCAGAAAATATAAACTAGACACATGAATATTGTAAAAGTATTTTATGAAAAATCTCAAGAGTTTTTCATTTGCAATAGTTATCAATATTTTCTTTCATTAAAAAGGAAGAAAAAAATCAAGATATCCTAAAGTCAATGCCCGATACAATTGGATCCCAAATAATATTAAAATTAATTTCAAAATATTTTGAATTAAATTGAGATGCATTTAACTGCATTATGCTATCCTTGGATTTATTGCTGATATTTCATGGTAAGTTTAATTGATTCGTATTTTAAATATGATATAATTGAAAACAAAATTCTTTTGCTAAGTTTTACTATAAGTGAATTCAGAAAAAATAAAGAATTTTAAGACATAAAACTTCAAATCTAGATCATTCAAACCTACATATGGTTAGATTTTGAAGCAAGCATATATCTAATGAAATTTTATTTACTTATTATTAAATATTATATATATTTCTAATTATAAGCAAAAAATGATAATTTAAATACAAATGAAATGAGTTAAATTTTTGTTACTTGCTTAAATTTACAATTCAGCATTCTATTGTAAAAAATCAAAATTTCCCTTATGTCTTTTTTCCAGTACTGTCTGGGATTGGCTACTACTACTACTGTGCCATATCACATCCCCTTCCTAGGGCGTAGATCGCTTCTGATCAACTTGGGGATGGATATGAGTGGGAAAAGGGAGGCTTGAGGTGGATCTTTTTTTAATAACTGTAAGGAAAAGAAAAGAGAAGAAATATTTAAAAATTATTCGAAATACGATTTAAATGGGTGATATTGTTTTTAAAGTATGCGAACTCTGGAAAAAAAAATAAAAGGTACAGAAAAATTGTTGCTGAACTAGCATTGCATAATATATTCTTTTTTTTTATAAATTACACCATAAATGGATGTAAATGAAGGAGCTTATAGCTACCAGTTTGAATCTTACATATGAGGTGTTAACTAGCAATGGTAGCATAAGAGGGGAAAAAGAATCAAAATATATAGATACAAAAAGTAGCATTAGAGAAAAAAAGAGTTCAAATATACAAATATAAACAAATACAAAAGCAACACACACTGGTTAAATATCTTTTATAGAATAGAGTGACAAATTAATACGGAAGATCAAGTTTCAACAAACAAAATAAATATCAAAAAAATAAAACAACAAAAAGATGACAGATATAAAAAAAGAATTCAAATATACAAATATAAACAAATACAGAAACAACACACACTGGTTTAAAATGTTTTTTTGGAATAGGGAGACATATTAAAATGGAAGATAAAGTTTCAACAAACAATAAAAAATAAAATAAAATAATAAGAAGAGAAAACAATAAAAAGATGAAAGAAATAAAAAAGGGGGTAAATTACTTAAACACGCACACTTCTATAAACAGGTTAACAGGATTCAAGGATTAAGAGCTAGTTTTTTTAAGAATCAGGCAGGTTTGGATACTTGACATTTTTGATTTTGTTGAAATTTTTAGGATAGGTTCTTTATGTAAAACTATTAGACACGTGTTTTTTATTTCTGCAAAAAATTTTTTTCTCTATAGTTTTGGGGGACCAAAATTGAAGGTCGTCCATTATTTTAAGAAAAAGCATACCAATTTACAAAAGGTAATACTTTTTGTGCCAAGAGTGAATTACGGCATTGGCAATTTATTTTGTGTTCTACTACTTCCACACTGACTGTTAGGACGTAAAGACGTATGATTAATTCTTCGCACAAAGGCCAAAGGTCATTTAAAATTCTACGAAAAAAGTCTTTTTTCCGAAACTTTCACCTCCAAACTCTTCTTGTGCCAACAGTGAACCACAAAGGTATATATTTCAGTGAATACATACAAAAAAGAAATACAGAAAAAGGGTAGGTATGTGTGGTTGACTTTTGGCCTACAGAAATATTCGACCGTGAAATTGCGGAAAACACAAAATTGCATGACTTTCAAAGTCATTCACTGCTTGCACCAAGGGAGACCAGGTATGAAGTTAGCTGGAAAAGAAGCCTTAAGTATAGCAGAAGCAAAATCAATTTACAGATCTATGGTAACTTATTCAAGATTTATATAATGCAGCTCTATACTTTGTGCTGAACATGTGTTTTGTGGCCCTTGTTAAAAAAACGTCGATTGCTTTTATTTCAATATTTATTACTATTGTATGTAAAAATATTACATTAAAATTTCTTTAACTAACTGAATTGATCTCTGAACATAATATACAATTAGAACAAATTGAAAACTGAGTACAGCAAATACTCATCGAATGACAACAAGTCCTTATTTCCATATTGTCATGCGATTCTTGTAGCATTTATAAGCAATAATTATTTGATCAATGTCCATAACGAATGGGTCATTTCCATATAGTTGTACAGGTCCATAGAAAATGAATTTAATATTCACCTCTTCTTCCTGATCTCTTTTTAGCCAGTGGAAATTACCCGACCATTTTTCTAGGAATTTCATAAATATGTCTTCGCCTCCATTCTTTTTTACTTTACCAATGTAAAACAAGTCTTATTCATAGAACACAGCAAAATACAAATGCTCCTGAACTGCTCCTTGTATGTTTTGAAGCTTCATTTTTATGTTTTGAATTTAATTATTTCAACTTATCTGTTGAGTTATTTTGTGTGATTCATCGCTTTCTAAAGTATTGTCTGTAGAGTTATCTCCATCATATATACTTTTTATCCTTTTTGGTGTGGTTGGACAAATAGGTAAGCTTCGCTTCTTCCCTTTGTTATCCTTTTCTGCTTTAAGCTAACTAGAGTTGCACATCATGGATCGGCTCAAAGGTTGTAAGTAAGTTCTGCACCTCTTGTTGTTCTAATTCCTGTAGAGAAGGGAAAGTAATGTATATATAACTCATATCTGATATAAAATTATAAATTAATGTATCCTGCCATACCGAATTTATAATGGTAAAGTAATATACTATAAATAATAGTAATATAAATATGAACTTAAATGTTTTCTTACTTCTTCAGTGATGTCATCTAAATCTTCATTAATGTCATCAACAAGTTCCAGACCTGGACTTGGCGGTTTTAATGTAGCACCTTTATGCAAAGATGACATCCTGCTGAAGAGGCTTTTGATTTGTTAAAAAATCATGTACTCAAAAGGTTGAAATAATTTTCTTCCAGTAGGATCGATCTGTTGTCTCATTTCCTTCACTGTATTTTCTGGTGAGGATTTCACACCAGATTGTTCTCTTTTCATAAAGATGCTATAAATATATACTTCTTGTTTTTAAGAGAAGCATGTTATTTTTCTATTTGAAAGTGTCAGACCTCTTCTAAACACATTCAAAATTGCGGTTTTATTTGCGAGGTTTTCAGGCTCATTTGCTGCAATGGGAGATCTGCCAGTGGAAGTTTTTCAGTATTACTAAAGCGTACTTTGTCTAAGGTGCTGCTGATCTTGGTAAAGTTATGAGAAATATGCAAGTAAACAGAATTGATAATGTTTTTTGCAACATAAATAATTTAGATGTTAAATAATTTACTTTAGACAAGCCCATTCTGTCTGTTACACATATAGCATTGTATAATATAGTATTTACAGGAGTTTAAAAGGAGGTATTGGCATACAACGAGTATTTGCAGAACTCAATTTTCTATTTGTTCTAAATGCATATTATGTTCAGAGATCAATTCAGTTAGATAAGGAAATTCTAATGCAATATTTTTACATACAATAGTAATAAATATTGAAATAAAAGCAATCGACAGTTTTTAACAAGGGCCATAAAACACATGTTCGGCACAAAGTATAGAGCCGCATTATATAAAATTTTAATAAGAGATCATAGATCTGTGAATTGAATTGATTTTGTTTCTGCTATATTTAAGGCTTCTTTTCCAGCTAATTTCTTACCTGGTCACTCTTGGCGCAAGCAGTGACTGACTTTGAAAATCATAGAATTTTGTGTTTTCCGCAATTTCAAAGTCAAATATTTCTGTACGCCAAAAGTCAACCACATATATCTTGCCCTTTTTTGGTATTTCTCATTAGTATGTATTCTCTGAAATATGCACCTTTGTGGTTCACTGTTGGCACAAAAAGATTTTGGCGGTCAAAGTTTCAGAAAAAAGCCTTTTTTCGTAGAATTTCGAATGACGTTTGGCCTTTGTGCCAAGAGTCAACCATAAGTGTTTATGTCCTAACAGTCATTGTGGAAGTAGAAGAACACAAAGTAATTGCCAATACCATGGTTCATTCGTGGCACAAAAAGTATTGCCTTATGTAAAATGGTGTGTTTTTCTTAAAATAATGGACGACCTTCAATTTTGATCCCGCAAAACTATAGGATTTTTTTTACAAAAATAAAAAAAAAAACACTTGTCTAATAATTTTACATGAAGAGCGTATCCTGAAGATTTCAGCAAAATAAAAAATGACAAATATCCAAGACTGCCCGATATGCCTGATTTTTTTAAAAAATGGCTCTTAACAAATACATACTCTGAAAAGGATATAAATACATACTCTTAAAAATGATATTTAAAACAAAAACATACTTAAACATACTTTCTGTTGCGACGAATAACTGTGGAATGGTTAAACATATTTGTATGTACAGTAAATAAATTAAGAACTGGCTGAACATATCCGAAAAAAAACTTTCACCGAATCTTGGGTAAATTATTTATGGCGAAATAAGATCAAGGACAAAAGGAACGTCGTCCATATATGTTAAATGTTCTTTCAGAGTTTATATTAGGGTGATGATGGCAAAATCAGTTTTCAGAATATTAAGTTTCTTAAACCCTTTCTCTTAATGCGGGGTTTAAGAAACGTAATTTAAACACATCTACATCAGTAACTGTTTTAGATACACTGAATGACAAACAGGTCATTTTAGAAACCAACGATGGACCGGTTTTCTGTTGACAGGAACAAGGTTGTCCTCAGGGTTCCTGCTCTTGGCTTAGGTTTTGGAATCTGATTGCCGACGAAATCCTTGCTTAAGAATTTCCGCCTGATGTTCAGCTCTAGGCGTTTGCGAATGACTTTGTCTTTCACATTTGCTCCGGAACTAGAGATGGCCTCAAAATCTGGGCCAACAAGCACTTGATATCTTTAAAACTTCGACCGACAAGAACCAACTTCAAATTTCTACGCTGATTTGGAAACTTGTACGAGGTCCCACTATCGAATGGGGAACAGAATCTATAAAAAGAACTCGCACCATCAAGTAACTAGGGATCATCCTCGATGAAAAGCTTAATTGGGTTGCGCATATTAAACACCAAGGCACGAAGCCTGCCCTCTAGTAAGTCCACCTTCAGTACTGTATTTTACGTTTATTTCAACACATTCGATATTTGCTGAATTGGAAAAAATTTAATCAATTTGGCATAATTTCTTTTCAGTCAGTCCCAAAATGTAATAAAGAATTAAAAAAGAACAGAATAAAAATGAAATCAACCTAGAAGCCATTTACTTGTGCCAAAATATTCTTTTAAGAAATAAAACAAAAAGTAGTTTAGAACTATAAGTCTAACTCTGAGTGCCCAGCTTCTGAAATAGAAAAGGAGCATAAAAATGAAAGACAGGCGAAAATATTTTACTTTTTATTGAAAGAAAAGAAACAGAATACCTATAGAGATAAAACCAGTTTAAGAAACTGAGAGAAAAATTATGCCTTTCGATGGAAATTCAAAAAAAGTAATAAACAAAACTCTCTCAAATATATATCCAGAAGATAATTGATCAATTCCTTTTTCTGTTGACTTGAATACAACAACAGAAAATACTATTATTAGTTACAATGAAAATGCGTTTTTTAAGCAAATAAAGAATGATGTTTTGAATTTTAATGTAATCTAAAAAAATATTCTTCCTTTCAATAATCTTTGTGGGTTTAGTGATGATAAAGCGGTGATAAGCGAATAATTGTTCACATACTTTATAGGTACATAAACTTTTAATCACAGACAGACGCACACATATCTTTTATTATTACATGGCATAACATAAAATCAATGAAAATAAATCCAGGAAACACAATTACAGTCAAAACCAACAAATTATTACCCTAAAATTTGCAGCTTAGAACAATTTAGATAAAATAAATATCTCTGAAAAACACTAAATTTAAGCTATGGCACAGAAAATCCGCTTAATAATTCAAGTTTTATTAAGTCTTAAGTCAACTAACCTATATCTGAAATCTCTAAATGTTTATATTTGTAGAATTATCATCTAAACAGCTCTCATCACTTTCATCCCTATGCAAATGCTGATTCACATGAGAAAACTCAGGATGTTAAATCAGGCTTATTAAATTGAGAAGAGCGATAAATAGTCATATCTATGATCGATTGCTGTGAATTTCCGTCAAATTTCAAGCGATATAACTTCCTGATCCAATATGAGTGCAGTTTCCACCAGCCTGCGGAATTATTCGTCATAGTGATTAGGAAAAGGATATGAGAAACTGCACCTGGGATGGTTGGAGCAGGGCTAATCTAATACCCTGGTCTCTGACCAGCTTTTAACACCTGTTTGTAACCAGAACAAGCCCAATTTATCCCGAAATTCCCAACCTACCACTAAGATGGTATCGGATTTTCTGTTAATCTGTTCCCCTGAAAAGTAGACTCAATCGAGAGGGCATCCATGCAGTAAACCATTCCAGGGGATTATCAGAGGTGTATCAAGGATTTGGGTAGGAGCTAACAATGTAAAGTTTTACTCTTTCTGAAGATGATATAAAAAATAAAGAAAATCCTCTTTCTCTTGAAACGGCCTCCAAAATTACTTTGCTGCGGAATTAGAAACATTTCTTAAATCCTTTTTCAACAACAATATTTCAAAAGAACGAAAGCACAGTTATGAGATAATTTATCTCTCTATCATCTCTAAGTTTTCAGACTTCGATAAGCTCCTCCTAAAAGCAAAGATGGATGTAGGCTTTGAATCCTGAGTGCTATATATCAAATTAAGTTTAAGTTTTTTAATATTTTGAATAAACTAAGCTAATTTTGGAAATTATAGTTTCATGTACTTTATGAAATTTTTTGCACTTTTTCAACCGAAATATTTTCAAATGTACGGAATTAGTTCTTATATAATTTGTATATCTTCCACATTTAAATCAGATCTGAGATTCGGGTTAACTATACCTAGGATATATGTTTATTTGAAATGCGTTAAATTTCTTCAATTTTTTGCATTAATCAGGTAAATTTGACTAATACATTTTATAAAATATGGTTTTGAATTATTTATTCTTAATTGCTAGTTGTCAAAAATCACAAATTCTGTTTTTTTAAAATTATAATGTATATAGGAGTATTTACTTTATTTAAAATTTTGTAGCAGATGAATGGCAAAATAAAATGATTTTTTGACAGCTAAACATCAATAATTATTTCTTAAAGCTTTTTAAACAGCAGCAGACGAAACAATTAAATAATGCGAAATAATGAACGTTTCCATGATTTAGTTGCTTATATTTTTTTGAAGATTAAATAAATCATTCGCTTGAAAAAGCATCGATTTCTTGCCCTATTTTCATTAAACGACTTCTGAAAATGTTTTGAATATTTACACGGGTTGGAATGGATCAGAGTTACGAAGTACTTGTACAAATTTATATTGGCTTCTACACACCGAACACTTAATACTGGATGTGAAAACAGATCCCTGTATAATGAGTCTAACAAACGAGAATCTATTATTTTACTCACATATTATTTTTATTGAAGATGTTTTCCGTAGACAGAGGTTAAAAAAATATAATTTTCGTTAAAAGGCGAAACAAATGGTTAACTACGATAGCTATAATATTTTATATTCGAAGTTTTTATTTTTCAATGGTGGAACTCATCTCTCATAAATGATTGCATTTTGCTGTTTACTCATTTTACGTTGTATGGAGCAAAACTTGTTGCCTGAATCTTGACAGTTTATCAGCCAGATTTAATTTGTACACTAAAACATAACACTGAGGTGCTTTCTAGAAGAATAAAGTAAAAAAAAGTGATGATGTTCAATATATTTTGAATATGAAATCTAAAAATAGAGAGAGAGTATATGGAGCTTCTATAAAAATTCATCTACAAATTTTGGGATGTAATGTTATTTGTCCGACCATCCTGAATGTTTTGAAAATATTTTCTGTAAAAATATTAATTTAAAAATTAAGTCTTCTCGTGACTTTGAAGGATTATTTTTTTATAAAGTTCAGTCCCTTTCATTAGATGTCGGTGATAATTTGACAGCGACCGAATAACCGATTTTTTAGTACAGTATTTATAAAGGTTAGGACTCTAAATTTTATAAAAATAGTAGAAAGAAAAATGTCTACAACATACTGAGCCGTTTACAGGTTGCAGATTCTAAGGAAATAATTTCAAAAGAATTAGTCCTGAATAGAATGATTAGAAAAAAAGTCAGTATAATAACCCTGTCTGTATTCAATAATTCATTGAGTATTTTTTTTTGCTCAAATATTGAATGTATCTTTCGTAAAAATGTTCATAATGGAAGAGCTACTGTGTATTGGAATTTATCACATTGAATCAATATTTTATATATTTATTTTCGTATTATTTATGATGTCACAATTTGAATCTCTATATTTTCATGCTTTTTCACTAAATAAATATTTTAAAAATTAGTTACGAGAAAAATATATTATTTATTGCCCAAAACAAATGTATTAACATTTGTGTTGAACCATACATTTACTAACCATTAAGAAACCATAAAACGAAACAATTTCCATCACTAATCTGTGCAAGCATTCACAGAAACACTTTTGGCTGCAACTCTCCTTTAACGATACTAGATATTCCCCTGATTATTCCTGATAAATAAAGAAATCTCATATTTCAAAACAAAATTCCCAGCATTGAGATGAACAGACACGTAATGTGACGTCTACTTGCCTTTACACGCGTTTTGTAAAAGAATCTTCGCTTAGGATGCAGTGCTTAATATAGAGAAAATACGATGTCTATTTTTCATGTTGCATTTATCATCTATGAAACTAGGGAGAAATATTTTTCTTTTATACACGCAGGCTTACTATGTTGTGAGTTAATTTTAGCAACCCCCTGCACTTTTCGAGCACCGCCTCCAAGTTGGGAGATACCGAGCCATCTCGGAACGGTTGATAAATGGATGGTAATAAAAGTTACGGCAAGTAAGGATTCTCACGGAATGTCTGTTTCTGAATAACTCCTCTTCGGATTTTTTTCTCTTTCTCAGTGGGTTGGGCATTATTGCTTTATTTCTCTTCCAAATCATAATAAATATCACCTTTTGCACTCGCGAATTGTCCTTCCTCCTTCGCGCCGTTACTTGTTGACGCCTTGGCGAGTAATGGACCATGATCTTCAATGAGACAGTACAGACAGCAGAATAGTGGCGCCACCGATCTATTTTCTTTGCTTTATATTGGTGACACGAATGCATATTTATAATTTCTTGGTCAGGAATGAATGAAGTCGAGTTTACCGCACAGTTGTTTGACCTGTGAGACATGCAATTGCGCGACTCGCCGGTGTTTCTTTCCATAGCTATATAGCTTTTGAATGCTGCATTTTAAAGAACGCTTTTTGAAATTAGGAACTTAATTTTGAAGGAAAGTTACCATGTTTCCCGAAAAAACTTCCAGATTTTATATTAAATTTTGCTTCAAAGAACTTAATGGACTTCTTGGACTTCTTAAGGAGATAAATTTATTTTTTCATGAACAACAAGTTCTGTTAATTTGTATGAGTTGTTAGTTTTTGTATTTTCATATACTGAATTTATATTTATTTAAATATTAATGCTAAAATTATTATTTAATTTTTTATTAATAAATCTATATTATTTCGACTGTCCGTGATTTTATTTAGTTTCTGCTTTTAGAGAACAACCTGTGAAGCAAACATTCTGAATAATATGTTATAGTGCATTTTGCGATTATGTCATATTTTCAGGATATATGGTATTTTAAAATAATCAACATGAAATTCAAAAATTTGCGATTTTATTCCTGGCAGGTATCTACTTTACCTAGAATAAAGCTAAATAAAAAGAATGGATCAAAATTTAAAATGATACTCATAAATGTTTACATAAAATAGATCCCGTATGAATTGAATATCAGCGATTGATGTAATTTTATGATATTTACTCGGCTGCTTACAATTTATGGAAGACAAAACTGCTTATCTTCACTCAAAACTACTTATCTTCACTTAGTTTTGTGAGATGGCTTATGGGAAAAATATTTTTTTTTCTGTCTTATATTCCGTATTCATGTTAAATAGTATTAATGCACATATGTATTCTTTTTTATTTATTTATTTTTTTTGCCGTCAGAAATCCTTTTTCCCCATTTCCTATGCACTTTCAAATCTAAATATTTCAGAATTTTTGTGGTACAAAAAATAACCATCAGTTAAACGTTTGAAATGTACTTTCGATTTTTTGCAATGTGTTTGGAAAACGTAATTTAGAAAAATTAACATATAATAATATATACTGTCTCAGTTTATTAAGTGTACTTCATGTTAATCCATTTTGATTGTTATAAGAAGATTTATGCTTCATAAGATTGTTTTGCTTCATTCTTCTAATTGATAAAGCCATATAGAAGCATTGACCATTTTACAGCACTGGAAGCATATTTTTAAATGCACTGGAAAATCTGGCTCCGAAGGTTAAGCCGATAAAGAGAGTTGAAATGTAATCTAAGAAGACATTACATTTCTATACTGTAAACGATAAACAACAATATACAGTTTGATTTGTTGAAAAATCATTGTTCAGGTAATCACATTTAACAAAATGCATCTAATTATTGACACGTAATATCGAATAATACAATGGTTATCACAAAAATATTATATTTTCTTCATAAAAACTATGTTTCTTAATAGGAGTTATTTAGTTACTCTACTGCTTAAATTAAAAATGATTAAAGACAGAATAACTACTGTATATAAAAGTTATAGTAAGTTACTAATAGTTAAAAAATAGTAAGTTTAAAATAGTAAGTTATTAATACATAGTAAATTATTAATAGTTAAAGTAAATATACATTTTTAAGCTAAAGGAATTTGAGACCCGCAGTTTTTCATTTTCGATGAATTAATTGAATTTAATATAATTTCCACTATTACATTAAAATTCAGTTTCATTTCAGAATTCCCTAAACAAATAATGCATAGTCAGAGTATAAATTCACTCAGCCTTTTTGTCGGAATAATGGTCATTTTATGTTGTTGATATAAACTAGGGCCTGATTAAATTCAACGCCGCTATTAAAGAGTTAAAGCCATTAGATGAAAGTTTAGTTTGAACTTTCACTAACTGAATAATTATTTTAAATACCAGTAGATATACTTAGTTTCTAAATCATTCCTTTAAAAGGAAAACGGAAAATTTAAATTAGTATACTTTACTCCAAAACATTTATGCGCAATTTTGTAATGTAATTAATCCGAAGAACTATCTTTTAGATAAATGCGACATGAAACAGCTGTTACACCTATATTTAAGGCACATTTTGCATCAAGCGAGCGCGGTTATTACTATGCATAGTTAAAATTAATATTCAGCATACATCAAGGTAAGATTTGTTTTATAATTATCATATGAACCATATACGTCATTTGAGGAGTATATTGATAAAATTTCATTTTTAAAGAAGTGAAAAATTAATGACTCTAATAAAAATAAATCTGAGTAAATCAAGTGATAAAGAAAATTTTTAAATTATTATTTTCTAATTTATTATCTTAAGAAGTGTTTTATAATTCTGCAATTACTTATAAAACTGTTTATTGAACAACCATAAGAATGCCATATCTCAATGGCAAGCATTTCAGAACGTAGAGAATTAAATAATGATAAAAAAATAATTGATAAAAATGACAACTTTTTATTTTACAAGCCTTTATCTTCTATTCATAAACTGAAGTGGTGCTTGTGCATTTTTAACAATTGTTATTATCTAATAAACTTTCATACCATTTAAAATTTTCAATTATATGCGTCAGGACTGTTTTTGAATTCTTTTAGGAACACGCGTCTATTGACTTGTTCACTTAACTTCTTGTAAATTTATTAATATATTATCTTAAATTTGAATGATACTGATAATTTAAAATGATAATTTTTTGAATCATTCCTCATGCTCTGAGATGAATTCTGAAGACGATCTCATGGCCAATTAGTTTATTTTTATAATGCTCTGATTAAGTATAATTTCAACCAATTGGTATTTCGCTCCTTTGACTTGACAAGGTTCTAACTGACATTTTTGACGAAATTGAGATTATGAGTTTATACTATTATACTAAGTTAGATCTATAAAATGAACTGACTCTAGTTGAATTCTAGTGGTAAAAAAACGAATTACTAGTGTGCCATGGTTCTATTACTGCAGACGACATTTAGAGTTTTCAGTTTGACAAGGTTCTAACTGCGTTTTTTCCGTTTGACAAGGTTCTAACTGCGTTTTTTCCGTTAGAAGGTCCTATCTGCTTTTATTTTCACCACTAATCAGCTGTAACGTTAGTCTAGCAGGCCATGATTGTTTGCTTGAGCAGTAACGAGGATTTGCAATCATTATAAAAGTTTTGTGTACTGTTTTAAATAGAACAAAGTTAAATTCATTGACATAGCAAGCAACATGGAAAATAAGTTGGGCGATCTAGAAAGTTTGCCTGATTTATTCGGCGACACAGGCAATGAAATTGATTTCGTCCATTCCACATCAAGTGAGAGTAGCGATGACAGTTTCATTCAGAATTTGAGGTAAGTCTCTTTATTGTAATATTTAGTTCTTTTGTAATGCGGTATTTTTAAGGAGAATAATATTTACGCATATTATATTGCATAAACTATAATATAAAGCTAAACTGTTAGCGTACTATTTCTAACCACGCCCTTTATTACCAACTAAACTTTTTTTTGGTAACTGGAGGAAGAAGAAAAGGAGTTTAACGTTTAAAGAAATTCCATCACCCAAACCAAATGAGACGAATCAAACTAATATAAATTATAATGAAACTTCAGCCGGAATCGAAAACAGAATGAATTGATGTTCCAAACACAGAGATTAATGAGTAATTTATTTACTCATTTTTATTTTAATTTATTTACAACTTTGTATTGTTGTAAATGTTTGATGTGCCGCCTGGAATAGCCTAGGCCAGCTTTTAAGAGAAGAAAATGAATAAAAGAGGAACAAAATAAAAAATAAACTTTCATAAAGGTAAAGTTACTCTGACAACTATATTTTTAATTTATAATTTAAATTTATTTTTATATGTTAAATATTTGACCATAATATGGTGTTAGTTTTTATAATTCTTTTCATCTCAAAAGGGGAACATTTTTTGACTTAAGAATAAAATTCCCTTTGGACTATATAATACGTGCCCTACCGTAAAAGATTTGTTTCAAACTCGACATTAATGTGTTTTTTTTATAATTTTTAGAATACAAGAACGTGACCAAACCCCAAAGAAAGCTAGGAAAATTGTGGCTAATCCTATGAAATGGAAGTGTAATGCAAGGAAAATAGCTCACCAAACAGGCAAATATTACATAAGCAAAAGGGGAAAAAATGTGCCAGAAATAAGAGTGAAAACATTGAAAAATTGTAATTTACAATGTAGATTTAAGTGTGGGGAAACTATTTCAGAAACAGAGTACTCAGATTTCATGATTCATATTATTCCTTAGATACAGCTACAGGAAAAATGCATTTTCTTGTTAGCACAACGTGTCGATTGTTAACGGCAAAACCAAAGAGATTGAGAACGGAACAACGAGTCGAATCTGAAGAGGATGATTGCATGGAAGATGAAGACGAAGCAGGTAATGAGAGGAAAAAAAAGAAAAAATAAGTCGTCAAGAAGGAAGTTTTCCTTTAAGTACTTTTTTTGTGAAGGGAGAGAAAATATAGGTATGCAAGTCTTTCAGAAAAATTATCTATATCGCAAAAGTCAGTAAACATTGCACATTCAACTAAAAATGTAGAAACAAACACACCAACTCAGGACCAAAGAGGAAAGAACGGAAATAGCAGAAGAGTACCCAAAGGATACCCAGTTTTAGTAAGAGAACACATGAAATCCTTCTCCGTAGTAGAGTCCCATTACTGCAGGGCACACACGAAAAGAGAATATCTGGGTTCTCACCTCAGTATTGGGAAAATGTATGAATTGTACCTCCAACAGTGTTGCACTGAAAAAATAACTGCAGTTAGAAAATTAATGAACTACAGAATTTTTGTCAGCGAGTTTAACCTTGGATTTCACTCCCCCAAAGGCGACAGATGTGACCTTTGCAAGAAATTCAAAGTGCAGAAACAAACTCAAACACTGACGGATGACATTAAATATGAGTATCATGTGCATCAAACGTCAAAAATGAACATGCGAGAAGTTAGGAATGAGGAGAAGAAAACAGATTTGTCTGTACTGCTATTTGACTTTAAAAATGTAATACCGACTCCACATGTTAATATTTGTTCGTTATTTTACCTGAGAAAATTAAAAGTCTACAACTTGACTGCGTACTACACTCCTACTAAACAAGTATATTGTGCCTTGTGAAGTGAGAATTTATCTGGCCACGCTGGTAATGATATTGCTAGTGCTTTTCACAAAATACTGACCGTACTAACTGAGGAAAATGACATAACTGAGGTTGGATTCGTGTGTTTCACAAAACCGAAATTAAATCATTTCAAACTCAGTGCTACATTTTCTCAAGGATAATCCTCAAGTAAAATCAGTAACTATGAAGTATTTTTTACCTGGACACTCATGTACCAAAGAAGTTGATAGCGTTCACAGCAACATTGAAAAAGCCATAAACCAAACTAACTTTTATTTTCCAATTGAATTAATTAGAATTTTAAAACAAATCATTCCAAGACACTCATATAGTGTCATTCAAATGCTGCCTGATGACTTTAAAGATTTTCAAAGAACAGCAAAGCTCTTAAATTATAAGATTGTGCCATTCACTAGTGTTTAAAAATTTTCGAGAACCATGCACACGGTGAATTTCAAAATATCCCACGACAAATTGGAACCTGAAAATTCTGCAAATATCAAATTTGCTAAGGCATCTATAACAGACTCGAAAAAACATATTAAACAGAAAAGACCCCAGAAAACTGCAATTTGAGTGTGTTCTAAGTAACACCTGAGGTTCAAAAGAAGTAAGTGATAAAAAAAAGAAAAAATTAAAAACAGCATTTCCTTTCATGCCTATACAGGATAGGGAATATTATAATGCTATATTACATTTTTAATAAACCTACTAAACAGTGCCTTTCCATTTATCATGATACAAAATGTTATTTTATTTTTTCAATTAAATTTCGAATCGAGTTAGAACTTTGTACCACACGATTGCAATTTATATAATAAAAGTGTTACTTTGACAAAGCTCTATGTGCAGTTAGAACCATGTCTCTTTCGCGAAAGCTATTTCTGTTTTGAACAAGGTTCTAACTGCATTTGGCTGTGTTCAAAAATGGAAAGGAATGAAAACAAAGGAATGAAATATAATTTTTTAAAAATAAAGTATGGAACCTCTAAATAAAAGCCTTTTAATGTAATTATTAAAATGTTAATTAAAATAGATCATAAATAAAAAAAGTTGTAAACGGTGAAAACTTTAAACTCGTTTTTCTCAAAACTTACTCGGATGAAGTTAGAACCTTGTCAAACCAAGGCACCGATTTGTTTGAAGGCACACTTCCGATGTAAGAAGTAACGTGCAGTACTTTGGGAAACTTTATGTTCCTGCTTTTCGTAAAGAAAGAATTATTTTAAAGATGCGAAAACCGCATCATAAAAAAGAATTTTTCCCCTTAACCTTTATAAAACACATAAAATAATTCAAGGGCTGGTGAAATAAATATGAAATATCTGGGAAAATGGGAATTTTGCAATATTCCAGATGTATATCCTTTTTAAATCCCTTTAGAAATAAAAAAACATGCACAAATAAAAGAAAATTTATTAATGCATATATTGTTTTCATAGTAAGAGTTTTTGTAAGGCAAATGCACTTGCATTATTCGCTAGGTATCATCTTACTCTATTATATCCATCAGAAAGAAAAGAGATTACATCCTTTATTATTCAACTCTATACAATCATTTAGAGATCCATTCTTCTATCGACACTTCTGTGACTGTTCTTCCAGAAAGTCTATGATGGCCATCCAATCTCCTATGGGATTTGCAAATGTAGCACTTGGGGGATTCGATTGCAGGCTTATGTCTCATTCTAGATCTATCCAAGGACCCAGTCTACAGAAGAGGTCAATGATCTTCTGAGATAAAAGTGCCAAACCTAGTCCAACACCATAATTTAAAAGTTATAAGGGAGTTTCAAGCATATATTTTGAAGTAAAGGAATTTTAAAGTGATTTTATAACAAAGATAATAATATATCTAAATTATAATAAAGGGTGAATCACACCCAAAAATGCTCCCATAATTTTTAGGTAGTGAAAGCAATGATTACATTTTTCCTTAGAAATTGCCTGTATATCCTGTTTGCTAATACTCGTTTTAAATTCAAGGCACGATTCCGAATTAACATCAATCATTACGCTGTTAGACTGACATTTAATCGTTTTGTGAAAATAACTATTCACCTTAAATATAATATATTAAAAAGGCGAACTGAACTGGTATTTTTTACTAAAGCTTTATTTAGTTAGATTAGCATCCCGTTTTAAAGGAACGCGGAGATAATTTGGGGAAACAGCCCAGAAATCTGAACCGTAATCAGAAGACACCTGAGTTGGCACACTTTCGAAAAGCATCCGACCCAACCAGGAGAAGGACATTTAACCCACGACCTATTTAAATCCAGCCGTCAACCGTGTCCATATACTTCTGTGAGATCGGATTCGACCCTCCAACCCTTCGGTCGCGAAGCTTAAGCCTTACCACCAGGCCACCACACTTTCAGCTTCTTTAAAAGTATAGGTATATGGGAATGAGCAAAAGCTTTTATAGCACGAGTTGTCTGTCACTCGAAAAATAGTATGCCTCGGTGGTACGAAGCTGAAATGCGATACAGGGAGCCCATCTAAATGCCTCAAATACTTTCGTGACTTATATATGAAATGAATCAGCATAACGATAATAGTATTCTTTAAAGAATTCATAAATGGTTTCTGATAGTTTTATATTCATTTATAAATTCGTTTGAAAACCATCCAATGTCCCTCGCAAAACACAATTTGTTATCCCCCGTTCTTTTAATTGAATTTGGATGAATTCTGTGTTTACTCTCCTGATGAACGTTGAAATCACAATGATTCAATACATTCCGAGTGTTAGAAGTCTCAACACAACTACTGAAAAACGTTGTGTTGTGTTGATGAAGATTCATAGTAAGTAACAAAAAAGAGCTGCACTGCGCGTTAAATAAATGCGATTAATAGGAAATCTTGTAAATCCCATTTAGTAAATCCGATTTATCTATTTTTTTTCTTCTTACTTTTAACTTCCAAATAAAGCCCTTAATCTTACTATCAATCATTTTATTTACGTTCGTAAAAAACTTATTCATTGTAAAATTAAATAACGATTGAAATTGTAGCTAATCCTTGTATTTTGAAAACAGCAATGTGTATTTAAGACTACAAAATTAAGATAATCATTAATCGCATATCTATATAGAGGATCGCAGGTTCTAGACCAGATTCCTGGAACGCGGTGTATATGGGCGTGATGCAATTGAAATTTGCCATAATGGATGAAACATGTGTACGTTAGTGAGCAGTGGAAGTTTGGGGACTGTATTACCTTGCCGTCTACCTATAGTTCAAAATTGTGAGTCTTGTCCCAAAATAACACTTCTGTATCATAAAAACTTGACAAATATGTAATAACTCCAGTTGAAGTTGATTGATTTGGTAGAATAATGTCTAATTTGAGTGTTTTATTTACAATTATTGGGAGAAAATTCAAAGCATTCTATTGTGATGAGATTTTTTTTTCGAAATATTAGCACCCATCACACTTTCGAAGCTTTGGCAACTTGGTCAGCAAAAGAAAGGCTCTCAAGGTTAGCTTAAATGTTTCGTGTATTAAACTTGAATCCTTCCTTGAAACTGAAACTGGCTTACCTAGCTTTGAAATTGATTTGAATTAGATTCCTTTTCTGAATTTTTTTTAAATTCCGGAAAAAGAAATAAGAATACATTTGACCTGAATGCTCAGGATATCGAAATTTCCAAGAATGTTGAACTAGTTTGGTATTTCAGACTTTAATATGTTTAGATTAACGCTGATTTCAGAACGAAAGAAGGGCTATTTTTGGATAGACCTTGTAATTTTGAACGGGAATCAGATAACGAGGACGAAATAAATATTTAGAAAATGTTTCCCGAAATGTAAGCACTTTTCCTTATTTATGCAGGCATGTTTTTATAGAAGCAATTATATAGTTAAGTTAATAGTTACAAGAAACCTTGTATAATAAAATTATTCAAAACATTTAGGAATGTCATGGCTTAAATAGCTGAAAACGTCCTTAAATCTGGAAATAAGAAGAACGCAATTCAAAACTAGAATCACCCATAAATCTTCATAATTTCACTTACAAGGGAAGTCAGGAAATTTGTTCAAATATATTTAGAATCTAGAAAATATATTGCTACAAATTAAATAAAATGCCAAAAAATGACACAAAACATATAAACGCAAATATTTTTAAAATTCTTCTTTGAATAAAATAAAGAAAGCAAATAAATTACTCATTAAAATTGAAGCGTTTTTAAACTATGCATGATTAAAAATGAAAGTGAGATTCATAAGTACATAGATATTTTATAAATTTAGAATAAATTTTTTCCGTCTCTTTGCACTCAATTTTCTAATTGCTTTAAGTATAATGGGGTTAGACAAAAATAAACAATTTAACATTCAACAAGCGCCTACGCATTTACTTTTAAAAATGCCTTTTCATTCGAATAGAAACTTTGTAGAAAGTTCAATTAAAATCATTTTTATAGAAAGTATGTGTTTCTAAATCTTGTTTTACATTTATTTGCAGAATAAGTATGCTGTCAAAGTAAATAAATATACATCATTAGCGAAACACTAAAACAAACGTTTAGAAATTTATTTAGCGATTTCAAACAGATAAGAGTACATTAGTTTTATGAATAGTTTCAAAAGTAATTTGACTTTCAAATTTTAAAATAGAAATTTCTCGCTGGTAGACAGTCTAAGTTAGGCAATTTGTAATAAAAGAATTTTTTTCGATAAAAATGTTACTGTTCAATAAATATACTGCGTTTTCAGTCAATAATATTACCAAGAAAGGAATGTTTCAAGTATTTCTGAATGCAAGTAGTTTTTCTGGCTAACGCTTAAAAACTTAACGTTATTCTTTTGCTATGGAAATCTTCAGGAAATTCAAAAAATACTCTGAAGTTTTCAGTTCCCAGACTATAGTTACATAGTACTGAAAGTTTAATTCTTTTCAGAATGATATAGACACATATAATATGCTGAATATGTATGGTTACCAGCTACATAATAAAAAAATGAATGTGAAATGTGCATGCTCACTAAGAACATCGTCACGGCGTGACGCGAGTGCAGCGGTGGACTATTGCTACGATCTCGGCTTAGGGAGTGGAGCGTTCCAGATTCGAAACCCGATTCCACTGAAGATCCACCGTGTATGGGGCCTGTTGATAGCTAAATCATGCGTCTTGGTCAAACGTCCTCCCGCTGGTGTGGTGCGGAAGTTGGGAAAGGGCTCAGAGTGTCGTCCTGGTCATCTGACCGGGGTTCAAAATTACGAGGTCCGTCCCAAAATGGGCATCGTGTTGCTTCAAAAAGGGACGTTAATATAACTTAATTAAACTAAACCGTATGGTGCGAAGGCGCGAACTGTAGCAACTCAGTCAGTGCTGTATTAGCAAGAAATGAAGATGGATCGACTCTCTCAAACTAAAACCCTCTGTTAGCATTCAGCGAATGTTGTAAATGCTTATAATTTGGATGTATTTATGTTTGTGATTTGTAAATGTATTACATTTAAATGATTTAAAAAGAACTAACTAGGATCATAAATTTTAATACTAATATTCTAATTTTTAGATTTCTAAATAGAATTCTAATTCGTCTAATTCAGACGATACCACATTAGAACTAACTTGAAACGTTTGTAGCCCATCGATAGAGTCACCAGCGTTATATCCAATTTGTTTCCAGTGATGTGGAAGTCGTAGAATACCTGAAGCACTACCAGTTCTGTATATGTTTCGGATGAAGTTGTCTATAGCTTTAAGAATCTCTGGACCAGTCCGGTAGAAACAGTGATTAATTTTTTGCTCAAAGGTGCTGGGAGTTGCTCTACTCGGATTTAAAACCTTGTGATTATGATTAGATTCCAAAGATGAAGGAATCACTTCGTTGCTTTCTCTACTGAACTGATACAGATATTCTTAAAGCGCTAGACGGCTCCATCTGAACCATCAACAAATCTGTTATTGCTTCAGGTATTCTACGAGTTCCAAGTCACTAGAAACAAATTCTACAGAACGCTGGTGACTACAATGTTTCAGGCTTATACAAATGTTGTATCGGCTGTGATTGAATAGTTGCCATTATTAAATTTCCAACTTTGTATACGGTCAAAAACTGAAACCGTCTTTGGAAGGTGAAATCAAGAGATCAAAAGTGCATTCAATTTAACCTGCATGGTATAGCTGTGATTTCTCGTATAAGAGATTTATAATGTTTAATTTGTTGATTTTAATCCTTTAATACAGTTAAGCACAGTTGTTTTGTGACAAATAAGCTCAATTGTTCGACGCCGATATTTAATCCTATCGAGACAGATTTCGAAACAACTACATAATGCAGTTTATTAGGAAAAAGTATGCAGTTCATTAGTTTAAAAGTAGGTGTGCTCGACGGAAATTTTAGCTTGCAGTCGCTGAAGTATTTAAAAACTGAAACAGTATCTTACAGATTTGTATATCTCATTCATAAACATTATTTTATGCGAAAATAATTATATCCAATTATAAAAATGTTGCGATAACAACTATAAAAAATCCACTTTCACTTTTAACTATTCAAAGTTTAAAAGATGCAATTTTATTTATTAAAAATTCAAATTAATTTAACCAGTTAACTCATATTTTATTGCCTCTCAAGTAGAAGGAAAATATCTTGTATTTTTATTTAAGACTGCTTTCTCTTAAAAATCGTTCTGAGGGTGAAAAGTAACAAAAATGCTTATAAGAATTCTAATTATTCCAAATTGTTGTTGACTTAAAATACCATAACTAAAATTACCAGGGTAAAAATCAAACTTCTTCAGTCAAAAGAATGTTTCTTAATCTACAAACAATAAGAAAGGCAAAACAAAGGCGAACAAAAAAAGGAAATCTTAAATCAGGAGAGTTTATCATGATATTCTAAAGAAAATAAGGATGAGTTATATTCATGATTCAAAACATAAGCAGGAATAGATTTTGACGTTATGCATTATCACAGATATTCAAAAACAAAAATCTATTTATATGGAGACGAAGTTTTAGTTGAATTTCTATTTTATAGTTCAGATAAAATACCCATTGGGAAATAAGTATTGTTTGACTTCGAAATCAACTTTCAGATGACGTATTTTCATAGTTATGTTTGACATACACAATGTGACAATAACGATGACTCAACATAAGTCTGTTAGTCCCTATTGTTAGCTAAATATGATCAAATATATTGATATGTTCTCGTCTTTGCTTTCAAAAGACAGAGACACAGATATTCTCTTTAAAATATTCAGACTTATAGAATATTCAATGGCATTTAATATTCAAGTCGAAACATGCATTTCTAATACTTTCCTAGAGATCAAGATAATTGTACTTGACAAAATCAAAGCATGCAATATACTGAATTTGTGATACTCACAGCTATTCAAGCAGTAATGGTTTTATTTATATATGAATATCATTCTATTGTTTTGCTTTAAATCCCCTTATGCATAGCTTTTATTTCTTAAAATAGCTGGATGAAAATATGCACTTATTGGTAGTAAAAAATATGTAGAAACATACTATAGAAGAGCTTTCGTAAGTAAATCTTTATGATTTTATAACTACTTTTAGAAAAAAAATTCAAACCTTTTCTTTATATAATTATTGTTCATTTGATTTTTTATTAATCATCTTTTTGGACAGACTAAATTTGCATTTTGAAAATTATGTATAAAACTAGCCGACAACCCGGCTTTGCTCGGGACCCCAATTTTTTCATACGCCCTCCTCCGTTTCTTTTTCTACAAATATTGTCACTAACCTTCCCCAACAAACTTAAATCTTCTTTGAGTAATTTCTTTTTGAATTAAAACTTTCCAATCTATCATTTTTGCTACCTTATCACAGTATGGTTGGAGTGAACATGCGAAAAGTTTGGAAAAGAACGTTTATTTTAAACTTTTTAACAATTTACTATATAATAACTAATACAACTTTACAATGTTCAATCATACTATATAGAATTTACCTTCTGCTGCTGATGAAAAATATAAACTTAAAAATTTTTAGAACGAACAAAATATTGCCAAAAATATATGTTGCATAATAAAACATCAAAAGACAAAAAGCAAAAGAAAAAAATACAAGAATTAATATAGTAAAACACGGAAACGTAATATTTCGTCTCGTGCGACCTGGTTAATAATGGAGCTTATCTGATTATATCTGATTAAAAATATAAAAAAAACATCGTTGGAACAAAGAAAATATTGCCAAAAAATATACGTTCCAGAACAAAATATCAAAAAGCAGAAAAAAGAGAGAAACAATGCAAGAATGATTTTTTCCGATGTTTAATAAATTAAATTAATTTAAAAAATAGTTAAAGTTAGTTATTTTCACTCTGCTAATCCACCACTGTGCCGAATTTGGTCCCGGTAAATCAAACAGGCGGGGAATGCATAGAGAAGAAAATACGAGCATACACATATACATACATAGGCAGAAAATAAGCTCTTTATATATAGAGAGGATGCCTGGAATGGATTCAACATTATATTCCAAATAATATTTTGAAAAATTTCTCAGCCTAAAACACTGAAATCAATTTATATTTACATGGAGTCTTAAGATTTTACTTTTGCTATAATTTTTAATTGTTTAGTTTAAGTTTATTAAATTAAATTAGTTCCAATTGCAGCATGAAAACCTCATGGTATAATTCCTATTTTTGAATACATATATTGTCAAATTAAATTTTAAAAAACTCAATATTCTATTTTTTAATATTTAATTGGTCTTGTAAAAAATGTTTAGATAGGTATTATTACTGTTTATTTCATTGAAAAGCCGTATTTATTTTTATGTAAAAAATTTATATGTAAAGAACTTTTTAAATTAAATCGATAAAACATTTTTCTTTTAAATATTTTAATCTTGAAAGAATTAGAGGATATATCTGACTTGATTTTCTTTTTAACAATGAAATTTAATGCGATATTTCTCATGTGTAATTTTTACAAAAAATAAAGTTGTTATTTTAAGTCACAAATGTTCTTAAATTCACAATTATAATTACTACATCCGTATCCTGTAGAAATTCAAAACGGACTTCATACTGACGAACTAAATATTAATCAGCTTAAGACCAATTTATTTACTAATTAATAAACATTTATTAAAGAAAAACGGATCTAACTCACCATTTTTTATTTTAATAATTTTACAATATTTTACTAACTAATAAACCAAAAGAAGTTCGTAAAAATAAGGTGGATGCATCTGCTTAATTCCTCAGCAAAATGCAAATCTTATCTGAGAATGAGATGATACTTTTCAACCATTTTGTAGCTGATATGTATGTTTAACTTTTAATATTTTTACCATTAAGATTAGAAGGAGAAATAACACACAAATAAGAAATTCTGTTACATATCCTCAACGGATTTAAATTTTGATGTAGTGTATAATCACAGTGGGTTTCACAATTACGCGTTTTTGCTGTTTAACGCACAGCGTTGAGAATACAACTGGTCTGACGAGGTTGTTTTGCACGGTGTTACAGCACCTGGGGATTCGGGTTCGACTTCCGGATAAGGCGTTGGTGTTCTATGTTCGACTTCCATTTATTAAGGAAGGCGCCAATTCCCTTGAAAAACGAATGACCTCTCCCTCGGTGAACGTGAAGTGTACTAAAGTGTCATTTATTGTGAGTTTGTCTTTCATGTGTAAGATACTTGGAAGAAATATATCCTAATAAAATTCGTATTATTGTGTGTGGCAATCTCAGAATTATTTTTTGTAGGAATGTTGTAATGTTTATGGAGTAACTTCGAAAAATAACTTGATATGCATTAATTAAATACTTGTCATTTGATATAACGGTTTTCGCACTTTAACCCCTTAACCGTCATATTGACGTGCACCGAATTATCGCATTTTTAGGCTTATAAACTAACATTTAATTATTAATTAGGTTTATAATTTAACACAAAAATTACATAGAATCCATAAGCATCTCAAGTATTCTATGCCTTCTTAGATGAATGAAAACGACATCTGCTTCCCAAAAAAGGAGGGGTCATCTAATTAGATAGCAAAGAAAATGCGACTCTTAAGGGGTTAATCATATTTTAAGAAACAGCATACAGACGTGAACCCTCTGCTGTGTGCGGAAGTTTGGAGAGAGGGGTACCAGCTCAGGTGCCGACCTCGTCATCTGACCGCGATTCAAAATTACGAAGTCCATCCCAAAATAGTCCTCGTGTTACTTCAAAACAGGACATTAATAAAATTATACTAAACTGCAGACGTGAAAAAACTTTAGTTAATTGTAGAATTGTTGGGTCCTCATATTATATTTTTTAAAATAAGAAATTATTGGTAAATAAAAAGTACTATTAATGCTAACATTAATTTCACATTAATGCTATTTTGAAAGATTCTTACTATTTTTAATTTTCTTATATGGATAAAGAGATATTAAAATATTTCGTTTTAAGTTATTTCTTTTAAAAATGTGGGATATGATTGAAATTTTATCCATAAATATCTTTGAAATTTCTATCATTGCATATTTTCGCTGTAAATAAAATCATCAAACATTCAACAAATACATCCCAACAACAAAAGGGAAATTAGTTTTCCCTTCTATCCTCTGAACTAATATATTGAACTCCTTTATATTTATTCTATCCCTTGCTGAGTAACACTTCAAAGACCTTTCAATGTACAAAACTCAATTTTTATTTCGAAAAAATACTGAATTTCTTTTCTAAGTAAGTGTCATCGGCACACACCGTTTACTGCTTGTTTTTCGAGTCGGGTCTTCTGTTGACAGCTGTCTGAGATTTCAAATAGGTTGTTTTCAAACAGTCCTGCATTATACTTTAATTTCTTTGAAAGTTTGCAGTCTCTAGATATTGGAGAGACGCGCCTCGGAAAGTTTTTCAATCAAGAGAAATAAAATGTCGGAAAAATGTCAACATCAATATGAGATTTAATCCGATGATGAATTACTGAAAGTTGGAAGCAGTTGAATTACGTACTTTGCTTACTTTAAACAACTGTCTGAATTTTTCGTTCATACATAACGATCCATACGTTATCCATATTCCTGTTAAAGTTTAAAATAGAATTATTGGGTTTCAAATCGAGAAGATTGAGAAGTGAATTGGGATTATATTGAGCTCATTCGCAAATAACGCTTCTTCATATGAAATTCATTAAATAGTCTGAAATTGACTCTCTGTTTGCAGATTCATTAATAATTAGTTGCTTATTCGCTTTAGAATCATTCCTGCTCAATATATCTGACACGTGCTTTCGATTAGTGCTATTACGTAATGTGTGGTGCACTTCTAATTTTACATGATCAGACTATTATTAGT